>OZ018393.1:5946064-6290331 GCA_963969525.1 Ontholestes murinus
TCCTGACGTATAGCACTTAAGATTCGATCATTTGTTCCGGAGGGTGAGTAAATAGAAACACAATAAACGCTAAGAGAATGATTTGTAGACGTTAAAAATAGTAGAAAGAACAAGAACGTTATTTTTAGTTGAAGCTTTTACATCTGAAAATGTTTTTGATTCATTAATCTCCTTATTGTCGAGGTCTTATACAAAAGTGTCTTAGAAAAAAGTTTATAGGGTGAGTAAATAGAACAACAAATAACTCTAAACGAATGATTTGTAGACGTTAAAAATACAAGATAGAACAAAAACATTATTTTAAGTTGAAACTTTTACATCTGAAAATGTTTTTGATTCATTAATTTCCTTGTTGTCGAGGTCTTATACATAATATGTCCTAGAATAAAGTTTATATTTAGTGGACCAATTAAAAAAAGTAAGGCAACTATCAAAAATATGTTTATTATTTATTAGACTATATAATTTGGAGATTTATTTCTTAAAAACTCTTAAAGTTCAAATGTAAACTTTCGCGGTCACGGCATTAAAATTTCTTCTAACGGCTCGGTGATAGTTGTTATTTCGTGATGGATATTTTCTTTTAAATGCGCCAGAAAAGTTGGTCTATGAGAGCAGACTTTAGATTAGAGATAACCCCAGAGGAAAGAGTTCATAGAGGTTAAATTAGGACTGTGTGGAGGCCAATTTATATCCCCTCTTCTAGAGATCAATTTGCCAGATAAAATTTCACTTTGACTGCCATCTCCGGGCCTTAATTCCTGTACCAATAGAATTTTATAGAAGTGCAGCTTTAGATCTTTGTGAATAATACGGTGTAATGTCGATATAGGTACATTTGAAACACTTGCGCGATTTTGAATTCAAATGTTCGAATTGTCACGAATAGACTACTTAAGACTATCCACGTTGTCTGCCTTTCTTGATGCTTGATCGATCCGGTTTAGGACGACCGATCAAAAAGTGTCTAAAAGTTAGTTCAAGGTCTTCTGGGCTATTTAAGAGATTAGTCAACTAACGGGAGTTAAGAACTGCCACTATTTGTGTTAAACACGTTAATAATCCTTAATTCATCAACAGCACATTACCAATCGTTCGATGAAGGTGTGTTTTAATGGATTTGATACCTGCCTCCCAAAGACCACCAAAATTATATGAACGTGGAGATCTAAAATGCCAGTGTACATCTATATTTTGCATGATTTTATTTTCAACTTAATTTTGCTTTATTATATTGGCCTGACACGAAAGCATTTAATGCACTTGTGCGTAACTCTGCAGACATTTCTGCCATGTATGGGCCAATGCAATTTCTGGCTACAGCTAATAGAGTTTTCGGACCACAATGAAAATTTTTGATGGCAATATTATATTGTAAGATAAATCTGACCTGCTACACGTTTTGAAACAATTAGTTTGCCAATGCTTAAATTTCGGAAGAAAAAAATTGAGTCTGAGCTATTTTTACATGTGCATTTATTCGTTAATACGTTTTGTCACTCGAGTGTTTAAGAAATCTTTATTAAGATAATGAAAATTATCAGTCGTACAGTTCTAGACAATCCCTAACGTTTTCATCTGTATTAGCCAAATCTATTAGATTAGTGTCACGATGATGTGAGGATGCGAATTTTCATTCGAAAAATATTTACGTTAAACAAAATCAACCGAATTGACAGAAGCCAAAACTTTATTCTTATTGAAATGGCTTCTTGAATTGCCCTTGAGCCATTTTATCGGTTGTGTTAAATTTCACATTCAAGTCGCCACCAATAAGAACGTGTTTTGATGAATTTAGTCTGTCAGAATTATTGAAAACTCATTAAAATCTCCAGAGGGAGAGCAATAAATGTTGACAATAACAAGATTGTAATCAGATTGAAAACACACTGTTATTTCATAATGTTTTTTAACAGATAAACTGTTGAGATTTTCTAATGGTTCTAATGTTGAAGTAGTGCAATTAACAAACCATAACATTCATGCTATGTTATGGTTTGTTAATTGCACTACTCCCTTATGAATGTTTTGTTTCTTAGAGAAAGCTTAGACCAAAATTATCAAGGACTGATATTTCCAATTAATTTAACCAATGTTCTACACTATATTTCACTATTTCACACTTCAATTAGTTAAACAGTTGCCAGGATTTGCAGAATAGCTATTTAAATTAGCAAATGTGTAAATATTATTGTCTGCAGAAATATTCATTTTGTGAAATTCCCATTGGTAACCTCGTGTTTATAGTATATTGGCTGGAGGGTGGGATAGTGGACATTCACCAGCAGAAGTGATATATGATAACACACTTCTCCTGGCGCCCTTCCTTTTCCTCTTAATTCTTCTTCGTCCTCGACGTTCTCCTCCTCCTCGATCGTGATCCACGGCCCGGCTTCTCCACCAGGCTCAGCTGCCCCAAAGAGAAAAGATCCCCATTTCCTTCCAGGATTTCTCTGTACGTTAAGTCCACAAAAAAACTTGTTTCTCCTCGTTCTCGAGCATGTGCAGCACGAAGCTCTCTGTTCCCCTTCACAGTTCCCTGCTTAGCTTTTCACGGTGACTTCACCACTGTCGATACTCGAAATAGGTGAGTTGGGCATCATCCACCACTTCACCACAGAAAGGCACTTACGCCTTTTCCGTTCTTATGGAGATATTTGGCACAATCGCATTTTTGAATCCAGAAAATAATAGCAAAATCAATGTTATATGTATAAAAGCACACGTAAACACTATTGCAATTGAAATATTTATGAAATATGTAGGGTGGGTGGGTGGCCACTATCCCACCCTCCAATCAGTAAAACATAAGCGCCTGTTTGTTGAATAAATATTAAATTACACCTAAAAAAATGTTTTATTAATCAATACTCTTATTTTATACAAAGCCTTTTTGAGAAACGCCGTTTATATATTATAAAAATTAAAGGGTGGAACAGTGGATACCCACCCATCCTTCATACTTTACAAAAAAAAAACTTTAGTTATGACATTACTTATATATTTTCTATAATTAATTGTATTCAAATCATTTAGTTCTTTGTAGAAAATTAAATATTTATTTAAAAATACGTAAAATTTATTACATTCATATTATTTTATTTATTCCTTTTTCTGAATAGTATGTTATTTGTCTTTGACTTATTTAATATTGATTTATTTTGCATCATCCAGTTCTTAGTGTTAGTTCAAATATTTGGCTTGAATGTTTAACTAGTTCCATCTCATTAGAGTTTGATACGAGAACTCTAATATCATCACCAGTTGTCGGAAGACTATTTTTATCTCTAATAGTTTTAGGGAAAATCATTGACATACATGACAAATAATATTGCGCCCCATTTGCCACCTTGCGGTACCCCAATATTAATTCCACGTGGTTTAGAAATGTTTTCATTGAATTTCACTCGATGGTATCTGTTTTTCAAGTATGATTTAATTACATTCTAACATAGACTTCGTATACAAATGCCTTGGAGAGATCGAGTAAAATTTCTATAGGCAAGTTTGAATTCTCAGAGGTATTTGTAATTGTCAAATTGACATAACATATAAAATAAGATCTACAGAAAGTTGACCTAAATTGCCAGAAATGGCCAAAATATTGCCTCAGTAGCCAGATTTTTTTGAACATTATCATCACTAGTTACCAACTATAATGGGTCGAGTGGAAGAACACGAGGAAACGTGAACTCCGTCTTCAAGTTCTATGTTTCAAATTTTTAAGTTGGTGTATTTTTATGTATTTTGTTAATAGAACTTGTAACGTAGGAATTGCAGAATAGGAATTTAAATTGTCAAATGTATATATTATTATCTGAAGAAATATTCATTTTGTGAATTTCCCATTGGTAAACTCTTGTTTATAGTATATTTACTGGAGGGTATGATAGTGGATATCCACCCACCCTACCGCTTTTTAAGGCATTATCAAGAGACTCTTCATAATGCCTTAAAAAGCGAAACTAGTCGAGTAAATATAGAAAAATTTTGAAACAAACCAAGTGTAATTTAATTTAAACCTTCATTAGTAATAAAAATACTCTTGAACCTATTTCCAAATTAACGCTACTTGATAGAAATTTATCGATAGTGTAGGGTTCACATTTCCCTAGCATTTCATACACATATTTTTTATATTTTAGAAATTTAGTTTTCTGTAATTGTAAGTTTATGTGCTGGATAAATTAATATTTATTTATTTCTTGTTTGATAATCATGTATGATTTTGTTATTTTTAAAGTACTGCTCTTGTTTTCTGATAAATAATACACATTCCATTCCATACACTGCAACTCTTATTAAAAATCCCTGTTTAGCAATTTTTGCCCTACATGAGTCCGAAGATTGTAAATTTAAAATTATTCTTAGTGCTCATTCCTGAATAAACATAATTCTGTTGAAGTGTATGTATTATACCGAACCTAATCACTGACATACAATTAGAGTTGGAGACTAATTTAAATACAATGAAAGACAAATTTGATTTCAAGGTTCTAAGCTTATAGCATATTGAATGTTGTATGTTGTTGCCATTTTCAGTTAATGTCAATGAAGATTAGTAAGAATTTTGTTTTATAAAAAAAATGTATTTGTTGTTATTAATTATTATATTTGATGTATGTGTAGTTGCTTCACTTTTTTTGAAAAATATATAATTAGTTTTCTTTTCATTTAGTACTAGTTTATTATTAGTAAATCATATTTATAAAGAATGTAGTAGCTTTTCATTGTTAGTTGACGATTCATTAAGGCTTTGTCCGACGACACAAATATTAGCGTCATCTGCATAGTTAATAACGTTATAAGCCGGACGATCAATTAATTTAATCATGTCACTAATATATATTATTGAACAAAAGGGGTCCCAAAACGTTACTCTGTGGTACCGCCATGACTATATTCAGTGCAGCTGACCGACATACCTTGGTTTTATATGCCACTTCTAATATTTGTTTTCTTCCTGAGAGATAACTTGAGTTGTACGCAATTTCTTTGATATCTTAATTATATAGTTTAGAAAGTACAATTCGGTGATCAATACAGTCGAAGGCTTTGGACAAGTCTAGGAAAATTCCACACATGTCGCCAACCTTCATACCTTCTATTATTGTCTGCGTCAAACAGTGCAGTGTTTATATTTTTTTCTTCCGTAAAACCGTGCTGGAAGGATAAATAATTTAGATTTATTTAGAAATGATTTATATTGTACAGAAACAACCTTCCCATTTTTTTTTTAGAAAATGAAGATAAGCTGATTGATCTAAAATTTATAATCTTGCAAAAATATAGTTAGTTGATTTAAACAATTTCCGATTGATTGAATATTTTAAATAGGTTATTGATTCCTAGATATGTACGTTCGTCTTCGGAAGCCACTGAAAAAAACGGATTGATGCACATACTCTTTGGCCAAGGTAGATGGATTTTTCAGTTTGAATAATTCTTTGATAGAAGCACTTACTTTAAAAGATGAATAATGATCGGGAAGCTCTGAAGTGAGTTTTTGGCATGTAGATTTTTAGATTTTCTGCAAGGTGGCGTTTTAATATTCTGCGTTGACGCTTGGACACACATATATGTCCCCATCGAATGGTAATTTCTAATGTCGTTGATTCGGATGATCCGTACCCGCTGGATATTGTTCGTCTTTTCTTTATATTGGTAACAATTGTTGAGGTCGTTTCAATTTTTGTTTGCATTTAGCGTTTTTGTAGACCCATGTGATGATTTCTCTCTCGTTTTTTTTTACATTTTTATCTTCTTCAGATTTGTTTATATTTTTATCTTCTTCGGATTTGTTTATATTTTTTCCTTCATCACAATTAATATTTTCGTTGAGATGTCTTAGCTGCCTTGTTTTGTTTGTGAAGCAAAATGTTTTTGTTTGCTTGTAGAGTTTTGTTGAAATATTCTATTATTTATTTTGTCTTTTAAGGTAAATATTCGGCATTATTTTAATTATATTATATAATTTTGCAATTTCACTATTAATTTTATCTCTATCTGCTTCAGGCACTTTGTTAGCAGTTTTATCTGCTTTGCGTTTAGGATATTCATTTATGTAATCATCACATACCCATTTTATATTTTTGTGTCCAAGAGTCCGGCGTCGCCTCTTTCAAATCCACATGATAGTTGTATCTTTCTATCATAGATGATATCTTTATCACAAATTTGTATATTACACGAGATACACGGCTCCGCACTTTTAACAGTCCGCACCATCTTAACTTTAATTTAAATTTAAAGTTAAATACCACGTTTAAATTTTTCAACGTCAACACTAATAAAGCTATAGTTTTTTTAATTGGGAAAGTAATTATAATCAAGGTTAAATTATAAGTGTAGGGTGGGTTGGTGTCAACTATTTCACTCTTCAATTAGTTAAACGATTACCAAGAATTGCAGAATAAAACTTGATAAATCTATAAATTTACGCTTAAGCCGGAAGTTCCAAAAAATTTTATTTCTTTTGTTTATAACAATTGAACGCTTCATTCGATTTGAATGAAATTTAGTATTAATAACTACCACAATATAATACATCATTTCAGTTATTATGGCTATTATTGGTTAACAAGAAGTATAAAAAACAGTAGTACCACCACTTAAAAACTAAAATATTTTTCTATTGGTGCATCAAATGAAAACTAAAAAAAAATACTATTTAAAAGACCTTTTAATTTAAAATCTTGTTTGTCTCTTAATAATATTTGATATCTTTTACGGTTTTCCCACAAAAAAATAAAATATATATCTTTTTATCTAATAAAAACAAAATCTAGTTTTCCATTGATTCGAAAATAAATGTTTTTCGTGGATGTCTTTGTTTAAAAAATGTAAATTATGTATAATAATAATTATTTAGTGTCCCATTAATGTGGGAAAATGGCTGGACCATAGATTCCTGGGGTCAAAATATGACGAATTAACGCAACTTATCTATATTCAAAAATGGAATTGATTTAAAAACTTTGTTGTCTCTAGTATTTGATAACTTGTACTGTTTGTGCACAAAAAATAAAATATGAATATAGTATACTCATTATGCACTCATTAATAAGAAAATCAATTTACTCAATTGAATAAAAATTAAATAATATTAATTAATAACATAAATCGAAACCACATCTAACATTTTTCAAACAATTTCCTTCGCAAAATCCAAATACAAGCAAGATATCTGTTTGCTCCAAATAGGAATATTTATGAACTAGAATAAAGTTAAAAATTAATTATTAAAAGGCATATTATTTTGACTCCAGGAATCTATGGTCCAGCTATTTCCCCACATTAACGGGGCACCCTGTATATAGGGTGGGTGGCTGTCCACTATTTATACCTCCAATTATTAAAATAGTTACCAGAGAGTTTAGAGTATATTAACTGGAGTGTAGAATAGTGCATACCCACCCACTCTGCATATATACTTAAATTTAATCTAAAACACTTCGTTTAAATGCTTTAACAACATCAGCACTAATAAGACCATAGTTTTTTTTTTTATTGAAGAAGTAACTGCAATAAAAGTTAAATTATATATGTAGGGTTGGTGGGTAGCTACTATTTCACCCTCGAATTAGTTAAACAATTATCAAGAATTGGAGAGTAGTTATTAAAATTAACAAATGTATATTGTATTATTCTCGCAAAATATTCATTTTGTGGAATCTCTCTTGTTTATAGTATATTGATTGGAGGGTGGGATAGTGGCGATCCACCTACCCTACATATATATTTAAATTTAAATTACAACACTACGTTTAACACTTTAATTCTTTAACAAAATATGAGAAAGTAACTGCAATGTAGGATATGTGGGTGTGAGTTGCCAGGAATTGCAGAATAGGGATTTAAATTGACAAATGTATAAATTTTGTCTGTAGATATATTCATTTTGTGAAATTCCCATTAATACCCTCTTATTTATAGTATATTGACTGGAGAATGAAGTAAGGGTCACCCACCAACACCAGTGACATCATTAGATACTTTTCGTGGTCCCCTCCCTCTCCTCTTCTTCACCTCTTCGTTCACAACGTCCTCCTCCTCCTCTTCGCTCGTCATCCACCAGGCTCAGCTGCCTTAAAGAGAAGAGATCTTTTCCTTCCAGGATTTCTTTGAACGTTCAATTCATTATAGACCCCGGTGAACTGAACTTCTCGTTCCTCCTCCTCTCGAGTATATGCAGAACGAATCTGAGATAAGTAGTGATCTACAATAGATCTAAAAATGTCGCAGTGGAACAAACACTTGTGAAACCCATATAATATCTAATCTAATCTAATATGCAGATCGAGACTAGATGACTAACTAGATGGCTAACGTCCTATCCTTCCACATTTTCCTGCTTAGCTCTTCATGGTGATCCCGCCACCGTCGATACTAGAAATAGGTATGTTGGGCATCATCCACCACGTCGTCGAATAAAAGGCACTCAGCCCAAGAGCTTTTTCGATCTTATAGAGATACTTACCGAAACACCCGTGTCATGATAGAAGGTTCTAACTCTGGGATGACCTCCCTCGTACAGACGGCTTTCTCGTTGTTGACGTCTTATCGATTCTACCACCGCTCGCAGCCACGTACACCTCAACTCTCGCCACGATCTTTAAGTCCGGAGAGACTGACGAGGCTAGTACTTCGACAGCCTCGGTGAAAATCGTGCGATACCCTCTATCCACTCGAATGGCGCCAGCTCTTAGGGGTCCACTTCACTTGTTCCTGTTTCTCTACGCCTCAACACATTATGTCCTTGCCGGTGTGACGTACTGCAGTTTGGCTAGCACGATTCCTAGCAGCATCAGACTTCCTCTGCCCGCACGATCTCTTGAAAGCTAGACGGCCGTAATTTTCACGACCACTACTTCCAGCTCTACTTCTGCCATCTGCTCTAAGATCTTTCTGGTCGCCTCCCTTGCTAGCCTCGCAACTTCCTCGATTTCTCTGCTTCTGACAACTAGCATGATGTCGGCAAATCCAATAACATCCACCCCATGCAGCATTGTTAGTTCTAAGACGCCATCGTATCCGCAATGTAGAGCCGAGGACGGAGTCATGCAAGAATCCTCCTTTTATCTCTTCGGAACGTCGTTGATCCTTTCGAATTAAATTGAACGCTCGTGTAGATAGTTCGCAATAATGGCCACCAGATAATCTGGGAATTCTCCTCGCCAGTACCTCCATTATGCTAGACCATGGAATTGAGTTAAAATGGTTCTTGACGTCCACGCTTATTGCCAGACAATGCCGTCTTTTAGCATGCCAGTGTTGGCCTCGTTGGCGAGCCTGTCAATCTCCTGTCAATCAACCTGCCCCTCATTACGCTTCGTCAAGGCAACGTAGCAGGACTCGTCGAGCCCTCTTTTAACGCTTTGGAAACGTTCCTTTCTTTAACCAGGTATTCATGATCAATGTGAAGGTAGTGGGGTTGCAGAGGTATAAAAATTCAAATCAAAAATAAAACTTAAGTAAATAGGTATCAAATTCAAAATATTAAGTGTATAAATTAGTTCTAAAATGATAAATAAACATACAGATTAATTAATTCGAATGAATTATTATATGCATGTTATTAGTATCAACAAAATTTATAATCATTGGTCAGAGCTTCATTTAACGTGTAAAATGATCTTTCAATGAGGTACGTTTTTAAGGTGTCTTTAAATTGTTTGATGTTTAGCGATTTAATAGATTCGGGTAATAAGTTAAATATTTTAGGTCTATAATAATTTAATAAGTAATTGTGGAGGCTTTTACTTCGTGATACATTTTGATAATTCAAATAAATAGAACAATTATAAAATGGAAGCAATGACTCGAGGATCTCACAGACTTTCTGTAAAGAGATTTCTGTAAGATTTGATTGAAGTGATACGATTTTGAGTTACATCACTCATTTTCATTCTGAATTACCTATCACAAAAGTTGATCTTGATCATCCACCTCTGACATTTTAATTTGCTCTATGAAAAAATACTTAATTGTAGTACTAATACGGACACATAATGGGAAGCACTTTACCTTACGCTTACTAACGCGTAAATCAAATTCATATAAATATCCCTATTGGTTTAGCTACGAAACCATACATCTAATTAAAACAAATGAGCATTTTCAAAAGTTACACAAAAAAAACATAATCTTAATATTTACAAAAATCGAGTGAAAAACCTGCGCAAAGAAATTCGAAACGCTATTATAAGAGACCAAAAAAATTTTGTTCTACATGCTGAGTAGTCAATACGAAATGAACCCAAAAATATTTGGAATTATGTAAACTTCGGCTCAATGAATTTTGGTGTAACAGTATGAAGCTGGGGTCCACACTTTTTGCTTCTTGATTGCCCTGTTCAGCCTTTCGTAACACTGGATTGCTCTTAATTTTCTGATATGGATAAGTAACGTCTCGAAGTTTGTTTACCGGGGACAGTAGTTTAAAGCCCACTTGCAGATTAATAGACGCGCGCACAGTTTCTGCATTAATCATCGAATCTTTGCTGGCGAGCGTTTTTTTTTTCTCAGGTGTTATTTTGGTTGCTGGAAAATTTCTATTCTGAATGCGAAGTTTAGCATTTTCTTCTTCTAATCTTTTGGTTTTTTCTTGCAACAGTGCATTTATTAGTTTCAGTTCTTGCGCACTCTCTTTTATGAATCCCAATGGATTCGAGATGTGACCCTGCACCATAAGTTTCTTAACTTAGAACCTATTTTCCAGAATCCGGAAACATAGAAATTTCAACGCTATAACCAGCAGGCTGCTTGGCTCTCCTACTACCTACTCTTCGTTCCATCACTGGATAATTTTTTTGCGGATTGAAAATAAATGAATAATGTTTTTAATGGTCAAGGTGACTTGAAAGTTAAAACCACTTGAACGTCATTTGATAGTCAAGGTCATTTGAAGGTCAAGGACTATTGAGTTCAAGGTCATTTAAAGGTTAAAGTCAAAAACCTCTTCTGACCTTGAACTAGCTGATTCTAGAACATCCTTACGACCCTCAAGGTCAGAGGAGGTTCTAGAATCGAGTAGTTCCCTCACTCCAGGCGGCCAGAATCTCATCCTCTTCGCGTTATTGACGTTTCCGAGGAAATGCGCGCGATTCCCTCAGTTCCCCGAGTTTCTTCCAGCCCGCCCTCTTTATGCACCTAACAGAACTTACTTAAAGTCGGCATTTAATATTGCTGTTGCCTGTCCTGACTGCTGAATTCCTGTGCTGGGGGTGACGTCTTCGAAGGAGCATTTGCTCTGCATCTTGCCTCGGTAACTTCGTTGCACCACCAGTACACCCTTTGTTCCCCTCTTGGAGATGGTTGCGCCTAATCTGAATTAATATTATCCAACTTATCGTAGTTTGGTCTATATTTTCTTTGAATTCGAGGAAAATATGTTCCAAGCATGTCCCTTCCTCATGTGTTTGTGAGACTCATCACATAACTCATTACTAACAATTTTTTATTTCTTCAAGATATTTAAAGGAACGGTAATGAATTTCTTCATCATTTACTGATAGTTGCGACAATTTTTAGTTACACAAATAACGTTTTCACCTCACCTCACTTCGTCTTCAGGCATACAACTCTTGTTTTCGATTATATTTGACTCCTATTTATACATTTTTGGTGCCTTTATCATACACATTTTTTTTTAATAAATACCCTGTTAATTATTAAATGCCAAATTAAGATTTTCAACTTAAAGGAAATAATTATAAAATTTTTGTAATCTCAACTCAACATTAATTACATTTCAATTTACGCATCGTGTCGGTAAATTGAATTCTTAAAATTCGAATTACTCTTTATGAACAAGGCAGTCCTCCTTTTACGAATTAACACTATGCAGGAGGAAAATTAATTTCCAGATTCCTTTCCATCGGCGCAAACATTTCAACTGAATTTGTGAAATATTTCATTCCTCACAAATTTAAAAATCATATAAAAGTATGATTTCAAAACTAAAACTGAATTATAGTTTGTACGTGGGTTTCACATTTATTTATTATTTATTTATTTATTACGCTTTATATGTAAATATAATTTATCTCCCGCGTATTGTACTGGGAAATAGTTTATAAACTGTGTTTGGTGGTTAATTATATAATTTTTTTGACCTTTAACATTTCCAAAACTAATTTCCATCTGATGCGTACGCGAACGAAGGGCGGAATAAATGAAATGCAGCGATAATTTTAATTAATGGAAGCTCTAGCCGCTACGTTCAATTCCAAGGAGAAAACTGCGCACCGCAAAGTCTCCAGGGATGGAGTTTTTAATATTTTATAAGTATCTTTTCAATCTCTTTTCATCAACTAGTTTTATGATAATAATTTTTTTTAATGTCTATTAATCTTCATTCTTCACAATGACATTTTTAATTTCCTTTTAAAATCATTTGAAAGCTCTATTGAATTATTATTTCTTCACAGTAAAGCATTTTAAATACTTTGAATAATAACTCTTCACGTACTCAATATTCCAAAAGAAATTTCAAATGAAATTAGTTAGTTAAATTGTATTTCGATTAAGAAAACAACGTTCTACTTTAGACTCATGACAACAAATTATTCTAATTAGAAGGTTAATCAATCACTCGATTTTGTTTAATTATTTTTATATTTCTCCGACTAGTTTCGATCGTTTGATCATTTTCACCATGGGTTAAGTAAGAATTTATTTCATCTTAATAAATTATTCATTGCTATAGCATACTTATGTCCTCTTTTAATAAATTATTTATTTTTGTAGCACACTCGTGACACATTTCAATGAATTATTTATTACTATAGCGTAATCTTGACGTAACTCAATAAATTGATGTAGCGTATTCTTGACCTATTTCAACTCATTATTCTTTTAGCGTATATAATTAAACAGTATCTATTTACAACGTTGTAAACATTATTATAGCTAATTGAACATCAAGTTGTTTATGGATTACAAACGTAATAATCCCCCTTAAACTGTTTGCGAAGATGCGATACGATTAATCGGGTTTCGAAGGGCGTCCAGAATCGTGGCGAACAATATCGGTGCAGGGACGCAAATAGACAAGCTTCTCTTGCGGCGCGCCGCAAACCATTGTGCCGCCGATAACCCCTCGTTTATCAAAAGGGGCGGCGTCGGTGGCGTCGCTTCGAGTTCACCCGATTTTCCCGGCGACTATAAATCACAACGGATGTGCGACAGCCACGACAAATCCTTCATATCGGTATCTGTGACTCTCATTCGCGTTTCGAGTGCACACATGAAAGGCTTTTATTATTATTATTATTATCATCAGTATTTGTAAAGTTTTCAAATTGCAAAATTGTAACCGTCTTGAAGTTTAATATTTCAAAGCAATTCATTACGAGATAAATGTTCGTACAGGCTTGTAACGTACACCTGAAAACTTTTAGTTGTTCGATAATGAAAGCAAGAAGATGATGGTAATAAACACGTGTTAAGAAACTGTATAAAATTTACAAGGCAATTATTTTAAAGGGTTGCAAGACAATACTTTAAAATTTTAAGTCTGAAACGAACTGAACATTGATTACAATAGTCTCAAACAAAGTTTATATTTCTTTTACACTCTATGTTGCGTTTTTTTTTTATTTACACTTCAAGTTTACTTCTAGCTTTTTCTTATCGTTAATGTCGCGCCGGGTTAACGCAGACGTGGATGAATGGTACGAATGGGCACGATGGCCATTATACCCGAAAAAAAAGTGTAATTCAAGACTGGCGGAATGACGTCGAGGGAGGGTAAAAAAAAGTCGGTCCGGAGTAATAATTTATATCATCGCGTGAATGTCGCGTGAAATTACTTTTGTCTTCAAAACAAACTAACAAAATTATATACATTCTATGTGTGACATAATTATTTTTATCATCATCACCGTAAAGAAAATTAACGAAATTACGAGCACTCGGTGATGTCGCATTCCTCGCTATTAATACGCTTCAGCACTGAACATTCCGGACCCAAATTCGCGAAGCTCTCGTCCTAAAAACAGAATTCTAAATTTGACGGGTTGCAATTACTCAAAGAAAGGAGGTTTTAATATTCACAGAATATAATACGAAGGAAAATAAATAATTAAATACTTTAATGGATTAGATTAATCAGTCGAAAAAACGCTTAAAAATGTATACAATAATTTTTCTTGAGGTTATTTATCAAAACTCATATTTATTCTCATCCTTAATAAAAATAAAAATAAACAACAATTAATTTAATCGTGTAATCTTTAATAATGCTAAATTGAAACGTTAAAATTTAGTAAATGAAATCAAATAATTAAAACTACCTGCTTGTTCACCCGGCGCATCCACCATAACACAAAATTAATTATCAAACATCTCAATAATTAGAAAAACACGAAAACATTTCGTCACTTCTCAATGCTAATTATAATTCATTACAAAAAAATAAACCCAAATATTTTGGTTCAGTGTGTACGAGGGTGCATCAAATATAAACTAGAATTTACTTTAAAAATGTATATGTATTATTGTAAAAATTGTCTTGAGTGCTTTGTGATCTACCGTCATTAGCCAAGGATCTCATCTTGCCGACAATTTTTGATAAACGAACTCATTGGAAATGATTAAGTACTCTCCTACCTCTGCAGCAATTTCGTATAAGTTTAAACTTTGAAAATGATTGGTAACAATCGAAACACTTGATAATAAATCTATGGAACATAACAAGTATCTTGCTTCACCAAATGTTTTCTTATTAAACACTTAACTAACGCACTTACTATGTTTTAACCACTAAAAAATTATGTAATATATATACATATATTACAAAAACACACGACTTAAGTTTCGACGGTTTAATGTCATTATCAAGTCATAGTAAGTGCGTTAGTTAAGTGTTTATCATGAATTACCACGTAGTAACGGTTACCACAATCCTTATGGTTTTCTTATTATTTTTCGCGCAAACTTAAATTTATCTTAAAATAGTATTTGATGGTTGACATTTATATATTTTACTTCTAACCTAAAAAAAAGTATCTGAAAGTTTACATTCAAATATTTTGTTGTTTCTTTTCATATAACCTAACCTAACCTAAAAATAAAATTAAACAGTTGACGTTCAAATATTTCCTTTTTCGTACTAACCTAACTTTACATAAAATAGTATGTAACAGTTGACATTTATATATTTCAAAATAAATAAACAATTAACTTTGTTGGTATCGCTTATCACAAAGTTAATTGTTTATTTATTTTGAATTATCTAAATGTATCACGAAGTGAAAGCCTCCACAATTACTTATTTATTTATATATTTTGTTTGATAGTTGACATTCGAATCTTTCTTTCTTTTTGTCCTAACTTAAATTAATGTAAAAATAGTATTTGAGTGTTGACATTTAAATATTCTGTTTATTTTTTTTCACACGAAACTAACTTAACCTTAAACTAGTGTTTGACAGTTAAAATTTTAATATTTTGTTTATTTTTTGCACTAAACTAATTTGTTGTTTCGTACTAGGCTAATGATTTGACAGATGGCATTCAAATGTTTTATTTTATTTCCCTCTAACCTAAATTAATCTAAAAACAGTAAGCTAAAAAAGTTTTTCTTGCCGGTTGACATTTAAAAATTTTCTCATCATACAAATTCTTTTCACACTATACCAATTTAACCTAAGAATAGTATTGACAGTTAAGATTTCAATAATTTGTCTTTTATGCTAAAATTGGTATATAACAGTTGATATTAACATATTTAGTTTTTTTACACTAACATAACCTAACCTAAAAATAGTACTTGACAGTTCATATTTGAATATTTCCTCTTTCATTCTGACCTAACCTAACTTACAAACTTACCTTAACATTTGACAGTTGACATTCATTTTTTACATAAAAGAATTCGAACTTAAAAGTAGTACTTCACACCTGACATTTCAACATTTTTCTTTTTATTACACTAACTTAACCAAACCTGAAAATAATGTTTGATATTCCAATATTTTGTTTCTTTTTTTTTCACGATAATCCAACCCAGCCAAAAATATATCTGACAGAATTTTCTCACACTAATCTAACCTAACCTAAAAATATATCTGTCATTCCAATATTTTGTCTTTTTATTCAGACTTGTCTAACGTAACCACAAATAAGTATCAGACAGTTGTCAAATATTTTTTTCAAACTAATCTAACCTAATCTAAAAAATACCTGACAGTCAAATATTTTTTGTTTTTTTTCACACTATCTTAATCTAATCTAAAAAACTATTTGGTTGACAGTTGATATTTAAATGTTTTCTTTTGTTTCGCACCAACCTAAATTAATCTGAAAATAGTATTTGAATTTTTTTCACACTATACCAATTTAACCTAAAAATAGTATAGTCAGTTGAAATTTCAATATTTTGTCTCCCTTTTTACACTAACCAAACCTATTCTATAATTAGTGTGTGACAGTTGATAGTCAATAACCTAAATAGTATTCGACAGTTGATATTTCAATATATCCTCTTACATACTAACCCAACCTAACTTAAAATAGTATTTAACAGTTGACATTCATATGTTTTTTTTTGCATATTAACCTAAAACATTAACAGTTTATATTAAATTGTTTTCACACTAAACCAATTTTACCTAAAAGTACTGTTCAGTGTGACACGTTTTTTTTTCTTACACTAACCTAACCGGAAAAAATAGTGTTTGACAGTTGACATTCCAATATTTTGTCTTTTTTTCACAAGAAATCTAACTCAACCAAAAAAAAGTATCTGACAGTTGTCAAATATTTTTTCACACTAATCTAACCTAACCTAAAAATTACACGATATTCTGTTGTTCTTCACACTATCTTAACCTAACCAAAAAAAAGTATTTGGTTGACCTTTGACATTCAATTTTTTTGACACCATACCAATTTAACCTAAGAATAGTATAGACAGATGACATTTTAATATTTTGTCTCGTTTTTCATACTAATCTAACCTAAACCAACAAAATATCTGACAGTCAATATTTTTTTCTTACATTATCTTAACCAAATCTACAAAAGTATTTGGCAGATGAAATTCAAATACTTCCTTTCTCGTTATAACCTAACTTACCATAATATTATTTAATATTTGACATTTATATATTTTGTTTCTTTTTAATACAAATCTATTAATAATATTTGACAGTTGATATTCCAATGTTTTCTTATTTCATTTTCACTAACCTAAATTAATATAAAAATATTATTTGACGGTTTACATGCTTAATTTGTAACAAAACAAGGTTGAGATTTAAATAGTTTGTTTTATTTACAATAACGTAAACTATTTGTATTTGACAGTTAACATTTAAATGTTTCTTTTTCCATATTAACCTAACCTAACCTAAAAATGTTTCAAATGACATATATTAATCTTTCACTTAAATATAATATATTGTCAAATAATTTATTGTTTTTCAAACTTTAAATATATTTTTTACAATAACTTAACCTAATCTAAAAATATGTATTTAACAGATGACATTGAAATATTTTGTTCTTTTTTCACATTGACTTAACCTAACCTAAAAATAAAATTTGAGAGTTGGCATTCAAATATTTCTTATTTCATATTAACCTAATCTAACTTAAAATAGTATTTGACAGTTGACGTTGGTATATTTGTATATTTCGTTTTCTATTTCATACTAACCTAAAAATAACATTTGACATTTAAGACTCAAATGTTCTTATTTTCTTCGCACTAACTTAAATGAATCTTAAAATTTTATTTGACACTTAACATTCAACTTTTTTTCTTCTTTCGCACTAATCTAACCTATCCTTTTATCTGACAGTTGACATTCAAATAGGTTGTATTTCCTTTCACACTGACTTAACTTAAAGTATTTGACAATTGACATTTAAATATTTTGTTTCTTTTTTCACACGTATCTAATATAACCCAATAAAAGTATTTGGCAGTTGTCATTCAAATATTTTGTTCCATTTTTTTCACACTATCTTAACCTAACCTAAAAATAGTATTTAACAGTTGATATTTGAATATTTTGTTCATATTTTCACATTGATCTAATGTAACCAAACATATCCAGCAAATGACATTTAAATAGTTTGTTTTTCACACTAACTTTAACTAAATTATTGTAAAAGTAGTATTTGACAGATGACACCCATTTCTTCCCACTTAACTAATTTAACTTTAACATAGTATTTGACAGTTGACATTCAAATATTTTGTACTTTTTACAGTAACTTAAGCAAATTTAAAAATAGTAGTTGACAGTCAACAGTTGAATATTATATTTTTTTATATTAACATAATCGAATATTAGCATTTCACAGATGACATTTAAATAATTTTTTCACTAACTTAACTTAACCTAAAAATGGTATTTGACAGTTGATATTCAATTTTTTTCACACTAATCTAAAAAAAAAGTATTTAACAGATAACAATGTAATATGTTAACTTTCTGACAATTGACATTCAAATAGTTTATTTTTGTTTCACATTAACTCAATCTAACCTAAAATATCTGACAGTTACCATTCGAATATTTTGTTTCATTTTCGACCTAACCCAAAAGAAGAATTTTACAGTTGACATTTGAATATTTGAAGAATGAGACACGACGACTTTGTTTTACCACTGTATTTAAACGCCTCCACAATTAAACATTTGAATATTTTGCTTTTTTTCACACTAATCTAACCCAACCTAAAAACATGTATCTGACTGTTGACGTTCAAGTATTTTGTTTTCTACACTAACATCTAACTTAAAAATAGTATTTGACAGTTGATATTTAAATAGTATTTAACATTTAACATTATTATTATTATTATTATTATTGTTATTATTATTTTGTTTAGTTTTCATACTAACCTAACAATTTGACAACTGACATCTCAATGTCAATCTAACAATATTATTTGAATTTTTTTCACACAAATCAAACCTAACCTAAAATAAAGTATCTGACAGTTATCAAATAGTTTGTTTCTCTTTCACACTAATCTAAAAGGATCTGACAGATGTTTTACACTACTCTAACCTAGCCACAAAATTTCTAAATATTTTATTTTTTGACATTATCGTAACCTAACCTAAACAAGTATTTGTCAGTTGGAATTAAAATATTTCCTTTTTCATACTACCGTAACCTAACCTGGAATAGTATTTAAAATTCATATTCAAATACTTTCTTATTTTATTTATATTTTTACATTGACGTAACCTAACCTAAAAATAATATCTGGAAGTTGTCATTCATTTTGAATTTTTTTCACCCTAACTTAACGTAACATAAAAATAGTACTTGACAGTTGACAATTCAATATTTTGTTGAATTTTTCACACTAATTCAAACTAACCTAAGAATAGTATATGGCAGTTGATGTTCAAATATTATATTTTTTTATTTCGCACTAGCCTAAATTAATGTAAAAATAATATTTGACAGTTACACTCATTTTTTTAAACTATACTTTATTTAACCTAAAATATTAGTATCTGATAGTTGGTATTCAAATAGCTAACAGTTAACAGTTTTTTGCATACTAACCTAAAAGTAGTATTTGACAGTTGATTAGCTGAATATATTTTTATTTTATTTGCACTAATCTAAATGATTACAAAATGAGTATTTGACAGATGAATATTTGAACCTCAAGCTTATTATATAATTTGCTTTTTTTACACACTTCAAATATTTTATTTTTACTCTAACCTAACCTAACCTAAAACTAATATTTAACAGATGACATATTTAGTTCCTAATTGACATTAGCCTAACCTACAAATTATATTTACTAGTTGACGGTAATTTTAATATAGCAACATTGAATATCTAGAAAATTCGATATATCGAAATTACAGGAGTTAGAAAATTGTAATATTTTTTTTTAGTTTGAACTATCAGATAAGAACTTAGTTTGATAATGATTACTGTGTAATTCGAAACTAGTCACAAAGTGTTGTATAAAAAAATAAAAAGTAGTATAAAAATGTTAAACGTTTTTCTGTTATTTTTTTACCACTTACGTTTCGAATTAATTGACTTTAGAGTATGAGCTTGAATAATTAGAAAATTTGATAAATCGAAACTTCAATACATACAAAATTGTAATAGTATTTTTGTAAGAATTATATTTTCTTTAAGTTAAAGTACTGTAGATATCAAGTTTAAAAAAGTCATCATTCGATGATTAAAAAACTCGATAATAAATTAAATAATAATTTTCCAACATTCAACATTTAGAAACTCTAATAGCAAAAAAAAATATTTATATATTAATTATTTTATATAAAGTGTGGAAAAAGTGATAACAAGTTATTTTATATTGCATCATTTTCACGTAACTTATCAATGAATATTATTATATTAATTACATAATAATATTTCATAATTCGATATTTAGAAAATTCTATACATTGAAAATTCCTCAGATAGAAAATTGTATTTTTTTTTTCTAGAAATTACATTTTCTTCTTATAGTTGCTCTATTTTAAGCCTGAAATTCATTGCGTGGATTTCGTTCAGATCTAAATTGTAAAATCCACCGCGTCTCAAAATTTACATTCAATTAGTGCCATGTGTAACACTGTCGCAAACCAATTAACTAAGGCCGAAATTAATTTCGCACGGCACAAAGCAAATTTGAAGACCAGTGTACTCGTTACAATTGATCTCCGGTAATTACAATTAGGACGAAACGGGGGCAACTACAAGGGCCCCGGATCAATGATATAACCAAACAGTGCTGAGCTGATACGAACGTACGTAAACGTTGATTCCATCCGATGATGACTGAAATTGGCCCCCGGAGGTGGTTGGATAGCGTCCAACTCTCCAGTGCTGCCAACTCGGCATGTAATTTTCAACCTCGACGAACGTTTAAAATGTAATCCTTCGAAACATAAATTCACTAAGAAATATTATTCAATAATTAATAGTATTAAATTATTATTTTTCTATCAACAATCATTACAGACCGACTTTCACCTATTCAGGTCTCATCAGTGTAGTGCAGTTGGAGACTGAATGTTTACTATTAATTACAATAGTATTATTAAAGTTGGAAACTTCAGTTCTTTAATGAAATTATTGTTTACAGATTAATGTCTGTAAAATATTCTCGGGTGGAAACTTCAGTACGTAATTAATTTTAATTATTGTTGATTTTCTAGATTAAAATTATATGAATAAACAAACGTTTTTAAGTTAAAATAGCTATCCCTTTGAGTCCTGATAAAAATCCAGAATTAATTAAGATGCAAATTCCGTTCGCATCTAAACCGTTACAGATAAAACGCGACAGTCGACAACACACGCGATGTCTCAACCACCGAGAATTATCTCCTCTCCTTGACATTTTCCCGACCGACCGCATAAATCGCCCTGTTAATTGCAAGAAGTAAAGCCACCTCAGCCACGCGAAATTTATATAAATAACAACGCTCTTTAATGCCCTCGAGGGATTCCCTTTATTTATTTTTTCACCCGCTATTCTTAATATAATATTCCAAAAAATACGAAAACAATGAAAGGGGATGAATGGACCAGGAAAAAGGAAAAATTTGCTCGGTCGTAATTAATGAAATTACATTTCCACAATTTTTTTTTTCTAAATTCTGGCGTGGATATTGCAATTTAACTTTCGAGACAATTAGGTTGCGACCTCGTTAGTCTGAACGTAATTCTGATGGTGTGTGTGATAAAGTGCTTTAATTAGTCGTTAATAGTTTGAGAACACGGAAAACTAGATCATATCTACGTCGTGAATTATTAGTCTGATGGGGTTATGAAAGTTTTAAACACATCATCGATCCATTATATAATTACGAAGTAAAATTTTTATAGATAATATTTTTTACATTTTTTAGAATGTCATAATAATTCTAAAAGAGATACGTTTTTAATGTAAGTTTAATGAATGAATTTGATGTCGATAACAGCGCCCTCTTTAAAAGTAGTTGAGGAACTAATACACCACCCAACACCCTCTATTGACGATACACAGAAATATTTCTCTGAATGTTGATGATCTAGGTTGCAAACACATTAACATAATTGAGTACTTAATAAAAATTATTTATCGTAATTTATTTTTACAAAAATAAACGTTCGTATGCTTTTAACGCGTTATTAATCATATGACACACACTGAATGTACATTAAATTAAGTTAATCAATACTTAATTAATTGGATTATATAATTTATCAATTGATTAAATCAAATATTTATTTTATATATATATACACATTTTTATTGACAAACTATACATATTTACATTTAAATAATGAATAATGGATGATGTGTTAGTGAGTTAGTTCGTCAAAAGGCTATCGACCAGAGGTCTTTCTGCCTATATTTATTTTATTTTTATGCAAAAAGGTGAATCCGTCAGTAAATTCTTCAATTCAATCAAATATTTAATTATTAAACAAACCAATTAATTACTTTTTTAATAATGATATAAACACGTAAACAAAGTATCTGTTTATAACAACATTTAATATCGATGGATGTAACAAGGGGTGAATTAAAATGATAAAATCCAGAAAATACTAAAACGCCATCTAAGGGCAAACCGTTTAAACTCACTCCCGCCTTTTAGCTTGAGCACAAACCAGTATTCAGTAGCTTTCAACTTTTACGGAATAATCAATAAGGAGTCCGCGTTCAGGCATTCGCCGGCAGATGGCGTAATTTATAAAGTCTGCATCAATTCAACCTAAAGTTATTAATATAAATACGATAACAATATTGATTTAAACATGATTTAAACATTTCTTATCGTATAAATTACTAAACGATTAAGAAACAGTAAATACAATAAAAATGAATGTTTTACTTTAAAAAAAATTGAAATGGTAAAATAGTAATAATAAAATAATAAAAATTTTAAAGTTACAATTTTGAATTACAGTTTAAATAAAATATTACCAATAGAATAGAAGGTGTGTAATAAAAAAAAATATCTTCTCTTTGGGTTAGAAGATGTTTCTGGATTTTTTTTAATATTTAAAAAATAAAAAATAAAGCACCAAAACAAAAGTCTAAACGAAATTATGACAAATCTGTTATCTCTCAATAATGATTTATCATATGCCACTTTATAACGATCAATTTTCAACTGTTTTCTACTATCTGCCATAAGTTATTTGTCGTCAGTAATCTCTAATCTATCAACTGTTCTGTAATTTGTCATCTGTCAAGTAATCAGGGTTCAATTGTTATTTGTCAGCTTTTATATGCAAATTATAGTCCGTAAACTACTAGGTGTCAAATAAGGCTAGGAACACTTTAAAAAAGTAATATCAGTCAAATAATAATATATTATTAAATCTTCAAATGATAAAAATTAATATCAAAACCATGACAAATCTGTTATCTGTTAATCATAATATATTGTTTGTCTATTTTTAACTGCCAAATATATCTATTAGTTAACTGCTCTTTGTCATCTGATAGTTTTCTTCTGTCTTTTGTCGTCTGTCATTTATCGTTTGTCGACTGTCAACTATCATGTGTCACTTATTAGCCAATAGCTGCAACCTTTAATATCTGACCTATAATTTGTCATTTATAAACTTTTAATGTTTATAAATTGTCACCTTTCAACTGTTTCTGATATTAGTGACATGCCGTATGTAAACTGCCATCTGTCAATTTTTAAAAAGCAATTTCCAAATATCCGACACCTGTCAAATTCATCTGTCTACTGGAATTCTGTATCATAAAATCAGAGACGGAAACAAAAAATAAAAACATTTAAATACTTATTATGCATTTTAAAAAGTAGAATAAATATAAAACGGAATAAAAATATCATTTTTTAACTCATCTTATGACAGATGGTAGACAATAACAGATGACAGATGGCAGTTGACGGATCACAGTTGACAAATGATGGGAGATGGCTGATAGACGATAGACAGTTAATAAAAGATATGAAACGTCATTTTCTGTAGACAAAAGGTTATAATTTTTAGAATACATGTTTTCATAATAATTAATAAATAAATAGGCTATATAAGAAAAAAGACACAAAAATACCAAATGATTTTTAAACTAATCTTTGTGATCAATGATGATAGGTTATAGATAATCGCCGATATATGACAGATGGCAGTTGACAGATGATAGCTGACAGATGAAAGATAAGAGACAATAGATGATAAGGTCATTATCTGTTAAAACAAATTATAATGTTTATTTTTATTTTCTACTGAAAATTTGTATGAAAATTTGTTGAAACAATATAGAAATCTGTTTCGAGAAGTCTGAAACTCAATATCAATAACAAATGATATTACTGATTTATTAAAGACAAAAACATTAAATAAAGTTTTCAAACTAATCTTTGTGA
Organism: Ontholestes murinus; assembly: GCA_963969525.1. Classification (NCBI taxonomy): domain Eukaryota; kingdom Metazoa; phylum Arthropoda; class Insecta; order Coleoptera; family Staphylinidae; genus Ontholestes; species Ontholestes murinus. Next base: position 5,970,417 of record OZ018393.1, read on the forward strand.
TCAATGACAGACGACAGATGATAAAAAATAGATGACAGATGACAGATGACAGTTGACAGATGATAGATGACAGACGAGGTCATTATCTGTAGAAACAAATTATAATTTTTAGAATACATTTTTTCATAATAATTTCTACTGAAAATCTGTATGAAATTTTTTTGAAACAATATAAAAATCTGTTTTGAGGAGTCTGAAACTCAAAAAAATATATCAATAAGAGATTATATTACTAATTTACATTAAATATTTTTTTTAAACTAATCTTTTTGATCAATGACAGACGACAGATAATAGAAAATAGATGACAGATGACATATGATAGACAACAGATGACAGATGACTGATGACTGATGACTGATGACAGATGACAGATGACAGGCGACATTTGAGAGATGACAGATGACAGATGACAGATGACAGATGACAGATGACAGATGAACGATTGCAGGCAACAGTTGAAAGATGACAGATGACAGATGAGAGATGACAGATGACAGATGACAGGTGACAGTTGACAGAAGATAGATAACAGTAGAGGTCATTATCTGTAGAAACAAAAAATAATTTTTAGAATATATTTTCTCATAATACTTTCCACTGGAAATCTGTACGAAAATTTGTTGAAACAATATAAAAATCTGTTTCGAAAAGACTGAAGCTCAAAAAAATTATATCAACAAGAGATGAATATTACTAATTTACCAAAGGCAAAAACAATAAAAAAAATTTCAAATTAATCTTTGTGATCAATGACTGACGACAGATAATAGAAAATAGATGACAGATGACAGATTACAGACGACAGATGATAGATGACAGGTGACAGTTGACAGATGGCAGACAAGGTCATTATCTGGAGAAACAAATTATAATTTTTAGAATACATTTTTTCATAATAATTTCTACTGGAAATCTGTATGAAAATTTGTTGAAACAATATAGAAAACTGTTTCAAGTAGTCTGAAATTCAAAAAAATATATCAACAAGAAATAAAATTACTAATTTACCAAAGGCAAAAACATTAAATAATTTTTTCAAACTAATCTTTGTGATCAATGACAGACGACAGATGACAGATTACAGATGACAGATGACAGATGAACGATTGCAGGCAACAGTTGAAAGAAGACAGATGACAGATGAGAGATGACAGATGACAGATGACAGGTGACAGTTGATAGAAGATAGATAACAGTAGAGGTCATTATCTGTAGAAACAAAAAATAATTTTTAGAATATATTTTCTCATAATACTTTCCACTGGAAATCTGTACGAAATATTGTTGAAACAATATAAAAATCTGTTTCGAAAAGACTGAAGCTCAAAAAAATTATATCAACAAGAGATGAATATTACTAATTTACCAAAGGCAAAAACAATAAAAAAAAATTCAAATTAATCTTTGTCATCAATGACTGACGACAGATAATAGAAAATAGATGACAGATGACAGATTACAGACGACAGATGATAGATGACAGGTGACAGTTGACAGATGGCAGACAAGTCATTATCTGTAGAAACAAATTATAATTTTTAGAATACATTTTTTCATAATAATTTCTACTGAAAATCTGTATGAAAATTTGTTGAAACAATATAAAAATCTATTTTAAGTACTCTGAAACTCAAAAAAATATATCAACAAGAGATGATATTACTAATTTACCAAAGGCAAAAACATTAAATATTTTTTACAAATTAATCTTTGTGATCAATGACAAACGACAGATGATAAAAAATAGATGACAGATTACAGACAACATATGATAGATGACAGGTGACAGTTGACAGATGGCAGACAAGGTCATTATCTGGAAAAACAAATTATAATTTTTAAAATACATTTTTTCGTAATAATTTCTACTGAAAATCTGTATGAAAATTTGTTGAAACAATATAGAAATCTGTTTCAAGTAGTCTGAAACTCAAAAAAATATATCAACAACAGATGATATTACTAATTTACGAAAGGCAAAAACATTACATTTTTTCAAATTAATCTTTGTGATCAATGACAGACGACAGATAGAAAATAGATGACAGATGACAGATGACAGATGACGGATGACGGATGACGGATGACGGATGACGGATGACGGATGACGGATGACGGATGACGGATGACGGATGACGGATGACGGATGACGGATGACGGATGACGGATGACGGATGACGGATGACGGATGACGGATGACGGATGACGGATGACGGATGACGGATGACGGATGACGGATGACGGATGACGGATGACGGATGACGGATGACGGATGACGGATGACGGATGACGGATGACGGATGACGGATGACGGATGACGGATGACGGATGACGGATGACGGATGACGGATGACGGATGACGGATGACGGATGACGGATGACGGATGACGGATGACGGATGACGGATGACGGATGACAGATGACAGTTGACAGATGACAAACGAGGTCATTATCTGTAGAAACAAATTATAATTTTTAGAATACAATCTTTCATAATAATTTTTACTGAAAATCTGTATGAAAATTTGTTGAAACAATATAAAATTTTTTTTCGAAGAGTCTGAAACTCAAAAAACTACCAACACGAGATGACACTACTAAACTGCCAAAGGAAAAATATTAAATATTTTTTTTAAACAAATCCTTGTAATCAAGGACGGATGACAGATGATAGATTATATATGATAGATAATAGATGACAGATGACAGATGACAGATGACAGTTAACAGTTGACAGATGATAGATGACAAATGATAGTCATTATCTGTAGAAACTAATTATAATTGTTAGAATATATTTTTTTATAATAATTTCTACTGAAAATCTTTAGGAAAATTTGTTGAAAGAACATTAAAATCTGTTTTGAAGAGTCTGAAACTCAAAACACCATCAATGCTACTAATTTGCTAAAGGCAAAAACATTAAATATTTTTTTCAAATCATTCTTTGTAATCAATGACGGATGGCAGATAATAGATTATATATGATGATAGTACATGACAGATGACAGTTCACAGATGAAGAAAGATGATTGATGACAGATGATAATGTCATTATTTGTAGAAACAAATTATAATTTTGAGGATACAATTTTTCATTATAATTTCTATTGAAAATCTATATGGAAGTTTGTTGAAAGAACATAAAAATCTGTTTTGAAGAGTCTGAAACTGAAAAAAATTTATCAACAACAGATGATACTACTAATTTTCCAAATACAAAAATATTAATAATAATTTTTGTAAACTAATCTTTGCAATCAATGACAGATGCCAGATGCCAGATGACAGATGACAGATGACAGATAAAAGACGACAGATGACAGATTAACTGATAGTGACATTTGGCAGTTAATGAAAGACAGACAAGATATTACAATTAATAGATCACAGACTTGTTATAATTTGTGTTTCAATTTTTTTTTTTTTTTCAGTTAACTACCTGAAGGTTTAATATATTGTTATCATAGCTGACTGACATTTTTGATTGGTTATTTCATAGTTTCACACATTTTATTTGCTATTTGTTATTTTTTGGATATATAATAGATGATGGATAACAGATAAAAGATAATTAATGCCAGATGACAGATGACAGTTGACAGATGAAAGATGATATATGATTTATTTATTTATTTAACGGAAGCCATTTCAATGATAGATGATAGATGACAGATGTTAATGTCATTATTTGTAGAAACAAATTATAATTTTTAGGATACAATATTTCATAATAATTTCTACTGAAAATCTATATGGAGTTTTCTTGAAACAATATAAAAATTTCTGAGAGTCCGAAACTCAAAAAATTATATCAACAAGAGAAGATGCAACTATTTTGCCAATAAAATAAATAAATATTAGTAATAATTTTTTCAAACTAATCTTTGTAATCAATGACTGTTGACAGATAATAGATGACAGATAACAGATGACAGATGACAGATGACAGATGACAGATGATAGATGACAGATGATAGATGACAGATGACAGATGACAGATGATAGATGATAGATGATAGATGACAGATGACAGATGATAGATGATAGATGATAGATGATAGATGATAGATGATAGATGATAGATGATAGATGATAGATGATAGATGATAGATGATAGATGATAGATGATAGATGATAGATGATAGATGATAGATGATAGATGATAGATGATAGATGATAGATGATAGATGATAGATGATAGATGATAGATGATAGATGATAGATGATAGATGATAGATGATAGATGATAGATGATAGATGATAGATGATAGATGATAGATGATAGATGATAGATGATAGATGATAGATGATAGATGATAGATGATAGATGATAGATGATAGATGATAGATGATAGATGATAGATGATAGATGATAGATGATAGATGATAGATGATAGATGATAGATGATAGATGATAGATGATAGATGATAGATGATAGATGATAGATGATAGATGATAGATGATAGATGATAGATGATAGATGATAGATGATAGATGATAGATGATAGATGATAGATGATAGATGATAGATGATAGATGATAGATGATAGATGATAGATGATAGATGACAGATGATAGATAACAGATGTCAGATGATAGATTACAGATGACAGATGACAGATTACAGTTGACAGACGATAGATGACAGATGATGGTCGGCTAATGACAGATGTAGAACGTAATTTTCTGTAGAAAAAGATATAATTTTTAGAATACATTTCTTCATAATAATTTCTACTGAAATTCTGTACGACAAAATTAGGAAAAAAAAACAAGGGCAAATACAGAAAATAAAAACGTTAAGATACTTATTATTTATTCAGAACGTATGTTAAATAAAATAGGAACAAAAATATCAATTTTTTTAAACTATCTTTTTAATCAATGATAGACGATAGATCATAGATGACCTTCATCTGTCATCTGTCATCAATCATCTGTCATCTATCATTTATTATGTTTCATCTGTTATCCGTTATCTATTATATATCCAAAAAATAACAAATAGCAAATTACATGTGTAAAACAAGGAAATAATCAAGCAAAAATATCAGTCAACTATGATAACAATATATTAAACCTTCAGTTAACGAAATATGAAACACAAATTATAACAAGTCTGTGATCTATTAATCATAATATCTTTTGTCTGCCTTTTATTAACTGCCAAATACCACTATCATTTAATTGTTACTTACTATCTTTTACCTTTGCTTTGTCTTCTGTCATCTGTCATTTATCATTTGTCATCTGTCAACTATCATGTGTCACCTCTTTGATGATAACTGCTACCTGTCACCACCTAGCTATTATCTGTCAGTGGCCAACTGTTACATGTCAGTTCCTATATGTACACTCTCATATGTGGCTTATCTGTCTGTCAGTTATAAAAAAATTCATGTGAACGGTCATTTGCAAATTGACACCATTCAATTGATGTCTGGTATTTGTGAAATGCTACATGTTAACTGCCATCCGTCAATTTTTATATAGCAATATTCAAATATCCTCAGACACATGTCAAATCCATCTGTCATCCATCATTTGTCATGTGTCACCTGTCATCTGTCATCTGTCATCTGTCATCTGTCATCTGTCATCTGTCATCTGTCATCTGTCATCTGTCATCTGTCATCTGTCATCTGTCATCTGTCATCTGTCATCTGTCATCTGTCATCTGTCATCTGTCATCTGTCATCTGTCATCTGTCATCTGTCATCTGTCATCTGTCATCTGTCATCTGTCATCTGTCATCTGTCATCTGTCATCAGTCATCTGTCATCTGTCATCTGTCATCTGTCATCTGTCATCTATCATCTGTTATCTGTTTTCTGTCATCTATCGTCAGTCATCTATTATATTTCATTTGTTTGCTATAATGTTTGAACATATTTTTTTGTAAGAGAAAACAAAAACAACCAGAAAACATAATTTGTGCCTGTTTTCGCCCAATATTTTGTTTCCTGATTATTTTACGCAATATTATTGAAATAATTTTCTATAGTTTTCATTTTTTATGCAATAGATTTAGTTGCAATTGTCAGTTAGTATTTTACTTTCATACGAAAGTTTACTTTTCAAACTGATTTTTTACTTCAAATTTTTAACGAATCCGTCGTAATCCTTTGCAAAATGTCATCTGTCATCTGCCACCTACCACCCGTCATCTCTCATCTGTCATTTGACATCTGTTACCTGTCATCTTTCGTCTATCATATTTCATCTGTTTGCTATAATTTCATATGTAAAATACCTTCTGTTATTTCCCGTAATTATTTTATAAGTTAATGAACCCCTTCATTATTGGTGATGATAAAAATATCATCACTTTCTTCACAAAATTGTTTCTATTAACTAGATTATATTTCTAACACGACGTGTTTCTTAGCAATAGTTAAATGACATTATTATTTATCAGTGTTATGTCATTTCTCATATTTCATCGGTTTGCTACAACTCTATTTGTAAAATGCCATCTGTTATTTCTCGTGAATAATTTATTAATATATACCAGTCATCTACCATCTGTCATCTGTCATTTGTCATCTGACATTTGTCACCAGTCAGTCATTTGTCGTCTGTCATTTGTCATCTGTGATCTCTTATCTGTCTTCTGTCACTTGTCATCTGTTACCTGCTATATTTTGTCTGTTGTAATTTTTGAAGATCTTTTTTTGTAACAATACAAAAATAAAGCAAAAAATCCTAATTTATGCTTGTGTTTTTGCTCAATAGTTTATTTCATGATTAGTTTGTGCAACATTAATTTTAAAAAAACTAATTTTCTATAGTTTTCATATCTTTATGCAATAGTTTTTATTTTAGTTCTAAGAAACTGTTTTTTTTATAACTTTTAGTATACCTCTTAAATTAATTATTTTATTCTTTAAAATTTTAACAAATCTACAGTTAAGATTTGTAAATTGTCACCTGTTATTTGTTAGCTCTCATCTGTCATCTATCATCTCTTATTTGTTACCCCTTATCTGACATTGGTCATCTGTCATCTGTCGTCTGTCATTTCTCAACTATTCTTCCGTCATCTGTTATCTCTCATCGTTCATCTGTCATACAAGAAAGTATGATTTAAAAATAACAAATCAAATCAAATCACTGGAGATAGTTGATTTTATTTTAAGTGAAGTTCTTTTATGTTTCCAAAAGAGTTAAAAATGGTTAAGTAAAAACTAAAATATATAAAGTGGAATTTGCAAATTTTCAATTATTGCTTGTCAATTGTAAACTGGCATAAGTTAACTGCTATTTGTCAATTTTCAACAATATTTTAATGTTATCTTTTTCATTTAACCAACTAAAATTTACAAATGAGAGAAATTAAAAGAAAAAAGTCTGTCAGTTCTTAATCATAATCTTTTATTAACTCCCTAATGTAAATATCAGTGAACTCTTATTCATTCTGTGTTGACTTTTTTCTTCTTTTCGTCATCTGTCATTTATCATTTGTTAGCTCTCAGCGATCATATGTCACCTAAGTTATATTTGATAGCTGCGACCATTCAACTATCATCAGCCAGTGGCCAATTATCTGTAACAAGTTATATAAATAAATAATAACTGATAATGGCATATGAAAATAACAATTATAAGTTAACAGTAACAATTTACTAGGTGACGAACGGCACTTGTTATGTTCAAATTATAGCGCAACAAGTATTAATTATTGTAACAATTGTAAGTCAGTAATGACAGCCTTTTGTAAGTAATTGTAATCATAACATTTGTCAGTAATAGGTGATAATTGTAATTGATAATTAAATAATATCAGTTAACAGTAATAGTAAAAAGTAACAGTTTTAAGTTAACAGTCGACTATTGACTGTTAAAATGATAGATAAAAATGACAGTTATTAAAGTCAATAACTACTGTCAGTAGTAACCCATGATAGTGGTTTAGAATTGACACCGTTAGTTGACAGTGACAGTTAAGAATAACAATTATAAGTAAGTAGTTATACTTTACTGATGGCAATTGTAAATTATAGTTACTAATGTCGTTTAGCAGTAACTATTGATAATAATATTTGTCACTTATTTACTACTGACAGTAACACGTGATAATAGTAATTGATGGTAGACAGTGGGAGTTTACAGTAACAGTGATAGCTGAGTGTTGCAATCAGGTGAGCGTCAAGGTCATGCGAAACAAACCCCGATATTAATTTAGAAACATTCGGTATAATACGTGAATGGTTATTTGTATGTTGCCTACTGTCAACTGTTATTTATTTTTGAACTCTCATAAGTTAATTGTCACATGCCAATTTTCATATATCAACTATTATACTAAAAAAAATGCATTTGTTGATTACTACAAACTATCAAATAATAACCGCGATCAGGCATCAATTATTTGTTATCTGACATCTGACATCGGTCATCTATCAATTATCAATTATCATCTGAAACCTGGTATTTATCAACTACTATCTGTCAGTTATTATCACCTACCTGTTATGTAAACTATCATCTGTGAACAATTACCTATGAAATGTCAACTCTTACAAACTGCAATCTTTTAAGGAATTTTTTGTAATTTATCTCAACTGTCTAATGTGTTATCTGTCAACTGTCATCTCTCAAATATTATTTGCAAGTTGTCGTCTATCAATTATCATATCAACCATCAGCTGTCAAGTATTATCTATCATTTCTTATTGTTTGTAATATGCAAACTATCAATTTTTAATTGGTAAATATCAAATAGATATATACGTCATTGTCACCTGAATTTTTCATCTCTCATTTACATCCGTTATATGTCAAATATCACTTGTCATGTAACATTTCTTTAAACTGACATTTTCCAACTATTGTCTACCAGTTGTTGTCATATATTAATAAATAAGGTGTAATTATTAACAGTCAACTATAATTTACAATGTCAAATATAATCTGTAATTTTACTGTTTTTACCTCTAAACTATATAACATCAAAAAAAATTAACACAGGTCTGTTATTTTTTAATTAACAACTGATATGTGTTTATGTCATTTATATAATGCTCTTTGTCAACTGTTAACTATCATGTGTGTTCTATCAACTATCATCTGCAAACTTTCATATGTCTTTGAGTTGTCATCTGGAAACTATAATTTGTCTATTTTGAACTGTAGTCTATTAACTATTTATTTATTTATTTATATACTATATTATATTCATGTGTTTTCTAAAATCTGTTTTCACTGGTCATATGTCATTTATTAACTGTTATCTAATTTCTACCAATTGTCACCTGTCTATTACTACCTGTCAATTTTGAACTACTACCTGTCATTTGTTATCAAATGTCGTTTATCATTCATCATCTGTCAACTGTCAATTGACATGTGTTATCCTTCAATTGTTAAGCTAATTAGAAATAATATGGAGAATAAAAAAAATCATTCATAATTATCTCTCACCTGGCATTTTTACTTTCTGACAACTTTCCTGTTAATTTTATCTGCAGTCTATCAAATTTTTATCTGACATCTATTGTCTAACATCTAACATCTGTTATTATCAATAGTCTATCTTTTTTTGGTTTATCGACTGCCAACTATCGTGTATCACTTTTCAACTGTCATCTGTCCATCGTCATCTATTATCTACTAATTTTCAACTGTAATTTTATCTGTCATCTATTATCACCGGTCTTCAATCAGAAATCGTATGTCAACTGGTAGCTACATGTGTCATTTGTCCAAGTCTCTTTTGTTTGCTTTTTTAATTTAATATTTTATTTTGCAATAGCGATATTTTTACTTTTACCTCCATTTTAAATTAATCTAATAAATTTTATATATTTTTTTTATCTTGATAATTTTGATACATATCCAGCGTACTCTTGACCTACCTCACTCCATTGTATATTAATGCAGCGCACTCTAGACCTAACCCAATAAATTCTATATTAATCCCGAAATAAAATAATAAATGATACATTAACCCAGCGTACTCCCGACCTACCATAACATACAGTATATTGACCTAGCGTTATCCTGACCTATCTTAATAAGCCGTAGATTGTGGTAGGTCAAGAGTACGCTAGATTAATGCAAGGCATTATGAAAAATGTTGATAGATAAATATTTACTAGAAAAAATGATTCAAATTATTTAAAAAAAAAGCAGAAAAGGTGAGAAATAGTTAGAAAAAATAAAAATTTAACATAAAAAATAATAGAAAAATTTAGAAAAAAAAGCTACATAAAAATTAAAAGAAAAATTTATAATTGAAAAATGGTTAAAAATTGATAATATGTATATTAATTACAATTTATAGTTTAACATTAAACTTGTTTTTAATAAGAAGATTGATTTAGAACAAAAAATAATAATAATACATTATAATACATTTGAAAAAATATTGATTTAACATCAAAAACAAATATGTTAAATAAATTAAAAATTAATGAATAAAAACCCAACCCCAACATCGCAGATTCTTCTGAACCATTTCGATAAATTTATTTATTAGTTATAAATACATCCACGAGAAACAACTAAATGCACTCAGTGGCCTAAGTATAGGGTTGGGTGGAGGTAAATTACCATCCGTCAATATTTCACTTTTTCGAAAACTCAACTCGCATCCCTGTAACGATTTCCAAAGTGGTTCGAGGACGGTCCACGAGGTGGATGGGAGGCTGAGAGGGCGCCGGCGTTTGGGGTTGTTACCGTCGGTGGCGTTCCAGTCGCGGCTCACCCCCCGCTCAAATAATAACCCTCTGTGACCCGAACGGTGTAAACAAAAGTGCTGGGGGGTTGTAAGGAAAAAAAACACAAATCCGAAAAAGGGAGTTATGCTATTATTATCATCATCACGAACACCATCACCACCCCTGTTATCTTAATCAATCGGCGTACGCGTTCGCAACCGAACGCATGATACGGTAGCACGTGTGAGGCTGAGTAAGTGTTTTTTTTTCTAATTTAAATTTTTTTACATAATATTATTATTAGAATCACTTAGCGTCTGAATGGTGAGATTGTTACGTCCCTGTGTGTTTTTTTTTTCCTATTTGGCGGTCCGGCCTGGGCTCTCTCTTGACGTCACGGTCGGTATCTCGTTGCCACGTTCGATATTTTATTAAGTCTTCCACGAAGGATCAATCCTCACCCCCAAACGTAATTATTTCTTGTCTTGAAGGGCTTAATTTCTCCCACGGGGGATTTTGGTCTCATCATTTTATTAGCGCCGGGGAAAAATGCGCCCGTTAACACCGGTAACCGATTTGTAAGTATCGACATGAAATAAAGTTACGATGGAAATAATTTCCGCACCTTATCTATTGGTAATTTTTGTATTTCGTATTAATTAAATAAAGGTTTCAAGTTTTAAGGTTATGTTAGCTCAATGACCTTTAAGGTAAATACCCTTAAAGATAAAAGGTTTAATTATTTTTATATTTTGTCTGAAAGTTATGTACTTCCCGGCGCATCCACCATAATGTTAACAAGAGTATTATTACTTTTTAAATTTTATACAAAATATACTAGGAGATTTACTTAAATAATTTAATACAAATAACTTAATATTCTTACCATTAGAAGTGTCACGTAATTTTAAAAAATATAATTAATTAATAATTATTCACAACTATACTAATAATTTTAATATTATTTAATTCAGGTTTTGTTTGTTTGTTTCTCCCGTTTTCTGTTGTCCAATTTTAAATTTTATAATTTAATATTTAACTTACATTCATTGAGAATAGGTATTGAGTTTTTTATTCAAATTCCTGCAGGATTTTTTTAACCATCGAGTAAAATATTTCAAGTTTTTACGGCTGTCATTCGGTTTCCTGCTATACGATTTTAAATTTTATGACTTGGTATTAAATATATATTCATCAGTGATGAATTTTTAAATTTTCAGAACAAGTTCTGCAGGGGGTAATTTTCTACAGTGTCCTTAATCAGCGAGTGTAATTTTAATTCTTCAATTTATGTTTTGACGGTTGTGATTTTGTTTCCTGCTATTCGATTTTGAATTTTGTAATTTGGTATTAAAGGCATAATCATTAGTTATTATTCCTGAAATTTTTAGGACAATTCCTGCAGCGAATAATTTTTTACAATTTTCCTAAACAGCGAGTTCAATTTTTATAATTCATTTCAAGTTTTGAAGGTCGTCGCTTAATTTCCTGCTATGCAAATTAAAATTTTGTAATTTAGTAATAAAAATATATTCATTAGTGGTGACTTTTGTAAATTTCATGACAATTCCTGCTGGAAAAAATTTTGTTCAATTTTCTTAATCAGCGAGTGCATATTTTATGATTCATTTTAAGTTTCGACGGTTGCCATCTTGTTCCCTACTATGGGATTTTAAATTTTTTGACTTAATATTAAAGATATTATCATCACTGATAAATTTTAAAAATTTCAGGACAATTCCTACAGAGGCTAATGTTGTACAATGTTATTAATCAACGAGTGTAATTTTAATTATTCAATTTAAGTTTTAACGGTTGTAATTTTGTTTCCTGCTATGCGATTTTAAATTTTGTAATTTGAAATTAAAGGTGCAATCATTAGTTATCATTTTTGTAATTTTCAAGACAATTTCTGCAGCGATTAATTTTTTACAATTTTCCTAATCAACGAGTGCAATTTTTATAATTCATTTCAAGTTTCGAAGGTCGTCACTTAATTTTCTGCTTTGCAAATTGAAATTTTGTAATTCAGTAGTAAAGATATATTCATTAGTAATAACTGTTCAAAATTTCAGGACAATTTCTGCTGAGATAACTGTTGTACAATAATCTTAATCAGCGTGTGCAAAAGATATGATTCATTTCAAGTTTCGACTGTTGCCATCTTGTTTACTGCTATGGGATTTTAAATTTTTTGACTTAATATTAAAGACTTAATCATCAGTGATGAATTTTAAAATTTTTAGGACAATTCCTGCAGAGGCTAGTGTAGTACAGTGTCATTAATCAGCAAATGTAATTTTAATTATTTAATTTAAATTTTGACGGTTGTAATTTTGTTTCCTGCTATGCGATTTTATATTTAGTAATTTGATATTAAAGGTACAATCATTAGTTATCATTTTTGAAATTTTCAGAAAAATTGCTGCAGCGATTAATCTTTTATAAATTTCCTAATCAGCGAGTGCAATTTTTATAATTCATTTCATGTTTCAAAGGTCGTCACTTAATGTCCTGCTATGCAAATTTAAATTTTATAACTTAATAATAAAGATATATTCATTAGTAATGATTTTTTTAAATATCAAGATAATTCCTGCTGGAATAAATCTCGTACAATTTTCCTAATCAGCGAGTGCAATTTATTATATTAAGTTTCAACGGTTGCCATCTTGTTTCCTGCTTTGTGATTTTTAATTTTTTGACTTAGTATTAAAGACAAAATCATCAGTGATGAATTTTAAAATTTACAGGACAATTCCTTCAGAGGATAAATTTGTACAGTGTTCCCAATCAACGAGTGTAATTTTAATTATTCACTTTAAATATTGTCGGTTGTTGTAATTTTGTTTCCTGCTGTGCGATTTTAAATTTTGTAATTTGATATTAAAGGTACAATCATTAGTTATCATTTTTGTAATTTTCAGGATAATTCCTGCAGCGACTACTTTTTTTACAAGTTTTCTAATCAGCGAGTGAAATTTTTATAATTCATTTCAAGTTTCGAAGGTCGTCATTTAATTTCCTGCTATGCAAATTGAAATTTTGTAATTTAAAATTAAAGATATATTCATTAGTGGTGAGTTTTAAAAATTTCATGACAATTCCTGCTGGGGTAAATCTTGTACAATATTCTTAATCAGCGAGTGTAATATTTATGATTAATTTCAAGTTTCGACTGTTGCCATAATTTTTCCTGCTATGCGATTTTAATTTTTTTTGACTTAATATTAAAGATAAAATCATCAGTGATGAATTTTAAAATTTTGAGGACAATTCCTGCGGAGGCTAATTTTTTACAGTGTCCTTAATCAACGAGTGTAATTTTAATTCTTCAATTTAAGTTTTGACGGTTGTAATTTTGTTTCCTGCTATGCGATTTTTAATTTTATAATTTGATATTAAAGGTACAATCATTAGTTATCACTTTTAAAATTTTCAGGACAATTCCTGCAGCGATTAATTTTTTACAATTTTCCTAATCCGCGAGTGCAATTTTTATAATTCATTTCAAGTTTCGAAGGTCGTCACTTAATTTTCTGCTATGCAAATTTAAATTTTGCATTTTAGTAATAAACATATATTCATTAGTGGTGAGTCCTGTAAATTTTAGAATAATTCCTGCTAGAATAAAATGTATACAATTTTTCTAATCAGCGAGTGCAATTTTTATAATTCATTTCAAGTTTCAAACGTCGTCACTTAATTCCTGCTATGCAAATTAAAATTTTGTATTTTATTAATAAAGATATATTCATAAGTGGTGATTTTTGTAAACTTTAGAACAATTTCTGCTGGAATCAATCTTGTATAATTTTCCTAATAAGCGAGTGCATATTTTATGATTCATTACAAGTTTCGACGTTGACCATCTTGTTTCCTGCTATAGTATTTTAAATTTTTTACTTAATATTAAAATCATCAATGATAAATTTTAAAATTTTCAGGACAATTCCTACAGAGGCTAATGTTGTACAATGTTATTAATCAACGAGTGTAATTTTAATTATTCAATTTAAGTTTTAACGGTTGTAATTTTGTTTCCTGCTGTGTGATTTTAAATTTTGTAATTTGATATTAAAGGTGCAATCATTAGTTATCATTTTTGTAATTTTCAGGGCAATTCCTGCAGCGATTAATTTTTTACAATTTTCCTCATCATCGAGTGAAATTTCTATAATTCATTTTAAGTTTCGAAGGTCGTCACTTAATTTCCTGCTACGCAAATTGAAATTTTGTAATGTAGTAGTAAAGATATATTTATTAGTAATAACTTTTCAAAATTTCGGAACAATTCCTGCTGAAATAACTGTTGTACAATATTCTTAATCAGCGAGTGCAATATTTATGATTCATTTCAAGTTTCGACTGTTGCCATCTTGTTTCCTGCAATGCGGTTTTAAATTTTTTCACTTAATATTTAAGATATAATCATCAGTGATGAATTTTAAAATTTTCAGGATAATTACTGCAGAGGCTAATTTTGTACAGTGTCCCAAATCACCGAATGTAATTTTAATTATGCAATTTAAGTTTTGACGGTTGTAATTTTGTTTCCTGCTATGTGATTTTAAATTTTGTAATTTGATATTAAAGGTGCAATTATTAGTTATCATTTTTGTAATTTTCAGGATAATTCCTGCAGCGATTAATTTTTTACAGGTTTTCTAATCAGCGAGTGCGGTTTTTATAATTCATTTCAAGTTTCGAAGGTCCTCACTTAATTTCCTGCTATGCAAATTGAAATGTTGTATTTTAATAATAAAGATTTATTCACTACTGATGTCTTTTGAAAATTTCAGGATGACTCCTGCTGGGCTAAAGTTTGTACAATTTTTCTAATCAGTGAGCGCAATTTTTATGATTCATTACATGTTTCGAGGGTTGCCATCTTGTTTCCTGCTATAGGATTTAAAGATTTTTGACCTAATATTAAAGATATAATTATCAGTGATAAATTTTAAAATTTACAGGAAAATTCCTGCAGACGATACATGTGTAAAGTATTCCTAATCAGCGAGTGTAATATTAATTATACACTCTAAGTTTTGACGTTTGTAATTTTGTTTGCTGCTATGAGATTTTAAATTTTGTAATTTAATATTAAAGGTGCAATCATTAGTTATCATTTTTGTAATTTTCAGGGCAATTCCTGCAGCGATTAATTTTTTACAATTTTCCTCATCATCGAGTGAAATTTTTATAATTCATTTCAAGTTTCGAAGGTCGTCAATTAATTTCCTGCTATGAAAATTGAAATTTTGTATTTTAATAATAAATATATATTCATTAGTGATGACTTTTGAAAATTTCAGGACTACTCCTGCTGGAATAAATCTTGTACAATGTTTCAAATTATCGAGTGCAATTTTTATGATTCATTTCAAGTTTCGACTGTTGCCATCTTGTTTCCTGCTATGGGATTTTAAATTTTTTGACTTAATAATAAAGATATTATCATCAGTGATGAATTACAAAATTATCACGTCAATCCTGCAGAGGCTAATGTAGTACAGTGTTATTAAGCAGCGAGGGATATTTTAACTATCCAATTTATGTTTTAACGCTTGTAATTTTGTTTCCTGCAATGTGATTTTAAATTTTGTATATTGATATTAAAGGTACAATCATGAGTTATCACTTTTGAAATTTTTAGGACAATTTCTGCAGCGATTAATTTTTTAGAATTTTCCTAATCATCGAGTGAAATTTTTATAATTCATTTAAAGTTTCGAAGGTGGCCACTTAATTTCCTGCTATGCAAATTGAAATTTTGTAATTTAATATTAAAAACAAGTTAGTTAGTGATGACTTTTAAAAATTTCAGGACAACTCCTGCTGGAATAAATCTTGTACAATGTTCCAAATTATCGAGTGCAATTTTTATGATTCATTTTAAGTTTCGACCGTTGCCATCTTGTTTCCTGCTATGGGATTTTAAATTTATTGCCTTAATTTTAAAGATATAATCATCAGTGATGAATTTTAAAATTTACAGGATAATTACTGCAGAGGCTAATTATTCATTTTAAGTTTTAACGGTTGTAATTTCGTTTGCTGCTATGTGATTTTAAATTTTCTAATTTTATATTTAAGGCGCAATCATTAGTTATCACTTTTAAAATTGTTAGGACAATTCCTGGAGTGATTAATTTTTTTCAATTTTCATAATCATCGAGTGAAATTTTTATCATTCATTTCAAGTTTCGAAGGTCGTCACTTAATTTCCTGCTATGCAAATTGAAATTTTGTCCATTATAAATAAAGATATATTAATTACTGATGTCTTTTGAAAATTTCAGGACAATTCCTGCTGGAATAAAGTTTGTACAATTTTTCAAATCAGTGAGCGCAATTTTTATGATTCATTTCAAGTTTCAACTGTTGCCATCTTGTTTCCTGCTATGGGATTTTAAATTTTTTGACTTAATATTAAAGATATAATCATCAGTGCATTTTAAAATTTACAGGACAATTCCTGCAGAGGCTAATTTTGTACAGTTTTTTATACAAGGAGTGTAATTTTAATTATCCAATTTATGTTTTAATGCTTGTAATTTCGTTTCCTGCTGTGCGATTTTAAATTTTATAATTTGATATTAAAGGTACAATCATTAGTTATCACTTTTTAAATTCTCAAAATAATTCCTACAGCTATTAATTTTTTACAATTTTCCTAATCAACGAGTGTAATTTTTATAATTCATTTCAAGTTTCGAAGCTCGTCACTTAATTTCCTGCTATGCAAATTGAAATTTTTTAGTTCAATAATAAAGATATATTCACTAGTGGTTACTCTTGAAAATTTCAGGACTATTCCTGCTGAGATAAATGTTGTACAATTATCCTAATCAGCGAATGCAATTTTTATTATTTATTTCAAGTATCGACGGTTGCCATCTTGTTTCCTGCTGTGCGATCTTAAATTTTATGACTTAGTATTAAAGATATAATCATCAGTGATGAATCTTAAAAGTTTTCAGGACAATTCCTGCAGAGGATAAATTTGTTTAGTGTCCCTAATCAGCGAGTGTAATTTTAATTATTCAATTTAAGTTTTGACGTTTGTAATTTTGTTTCCTGCTATGCGATTTTAAATTTTGTTATTTGATATTAAAGGCACAATCATTTGTTATCACTTTTGAAATTTTTAGGGCAATTCCTGCAGCGATTAATTTTTTACAATTTTCCTAATCATCGAGTGCAATTTTTATAATTCATTTCAAGTTTCTAAGGACGTCACTTAATTTCCTGCTATGCAAACTGAAATTTTGTAATTTAATAGTAAAGATATATTCATTATTGGTGAGTTTTGAAAATTTCATGACAATTCCTGCTGGAATAAATTATGTACAATTTTCTTAATCAGCGTGTGTATATTTTATGATTCATCACAACTTTCGACGGTTGCCATCTTGTTTCCTGCTATAGGATTTTAAATATTTTGACTTAATATTAAAAATATAATCATCAGTGATAAATTTTAGAACTTTCAGGACAATTTCTGCAGAGGTTAATGTTGTACAATGTTTTTAATCAGCGAGTGTAATTTTAATTATTCAATTTAAGTTTTAATGGTTGTAATTTTCTTTCCTGCTATGCGATTTTAAATTTTGTAATTTGCTATTAAAGGTGCAATCATTAGTTATCACTTTTGAAATTTTAAGGACAATTCCTGCAGCGATTATTTTTTTTACAATTTTCCTAATCATCGAGTGAAATTTTTATAATTCATTTCAAGTTTCGAAGGTCGTCACTTAATTTCCTGCTATGCAAATTGAAATTTTGTAACTTAATATTAAAAACATGTTCATTAGTGATGACTTTTGAAAATTTCAGGAAAACTCCTGCTGGAAAAATCTTGTACAATGTTCCAAATTATCGAGTGCAACTTTTATGATTCATTTCAAGTTTCGGCGGTTGCCATCTTGTTTCCTGCTATGGTATTTTAAATTTATTGACTTAATATTAATGATATAATCATCAGTGATGAATTTTAAAATTTTCAGCACAATTTCTGTAGAGGCTAATGTTGTACAGTGTTATTAATCAGCGAGTGTAATTTTAATTATTCAATTTATGTTTTGACGGTTGTAATTTTGTTTCCTGCTATGCGATTTTAAATTTTGTTATTTGATATCAAAGGCACAATCATTAGTTATCGCTTTTGAAATTTTTAAGACAATTCCTACAGCGATTAATTTTTAACAATTTTCCTAATCATCGAGTGAAATTTTTATAATTCATTTCAAGTTTCGAAGTCGCCACTTAATTTCCTGATATGCAAATTGAAATTTTGTAATTTAATAATAAAGATATATTCATTAGTAATAACTGTTCAAAATTTCAGGAAAATTTCTGCTGAGATAACTGTTGTACAATATTCTTAATTAGCGAGTACAATATTTATGATTCATTTCAAGTTTCGACGGTTGACATCTTGTTTCCTGCTATAGGATTTTAAATTTTTTGACTTAGTAATAAAGATATAATCATCAATAATGAATTTTAAAATTTACATGACAATTCCTGCAGAGGATAAATTTGTACAGTGTTCCTAATCAGCGAGTGTAATTTTAATTATCCAACTTAAGTTTTGACGGTTGAGATTTCGTTTCCTGCTATGCGATTTTAAATTTTGTAATTTAGTTTTAAAGGTACAGTCATTAGTTAGCATTCTTGAAATTTTCAGGACAATTCCTGCAGTGATTAATTATTTACAATTTTCTTAATCATCGAGTGAAATTTTTATTATTCATTTGAAGTTTCGAAGGTCGTCACTTAATTTCCTGCTACGCAAATTGAAATTTTGTAACTTAATATTAAAAACATGTTCATTAGTGATGACTTTTGAAAATTTCAGGAATTACTTCTGCTGAAATAAATCTTGTACAATGTTCCAAATTATCCAGTGCAATTTTTATGATTCATTTCAGGATTCGACGGTTACCATCTTGTTTCCTGCTATGGGGTTTTAAATTTATTGACTTACTATTAATGACATAATCATCGGTGATGAGTTTTAAAATTTTGAAGACAATTCCTGCAGAGGATAAATTTGTACAGTGTTATTAATCAGCAAGTGTAATTTTAATTATTCAATTTAATTTTTAACGGTTGTAATTTTGTTTCCTGCTATGCGATTTTAAATTTTGTAATTTGATATTAAAGGTACAATCATTAGTTATCACTTTTATAATTTTCAGGACAATTCATGCAGCGATTAATTTTTTACAAGTTTTCTAATCAGCGAGTGAAATTTTTATAATTCATTTCAAGTTTCGAAGGTCGTCACTTAATTTCCTGCTATGCAAATTGAAATTTTGTAATTTAGTAGTAAAGATATATTCATTAGTAATAACTTTTCAAAATTTCAGAACAATTCCTGCTGAGATAACTGTTGTACAATATACCTAATCAGCGAGTGTAATATTTATGATTCACTTCAAGTTTCAATGGTTGCCATTTTATTTCCTGCATTGCAATTTTAAATTTCATGACTTAGTATCAAAGATATGATCAGCAGTAATGATTTTTTGAAAATTTTAAAACCATTCCTGCAATGGCTAATGTAGTACAGTGTCATTAATCAACGAGTGTAATTTCAATTATTCAATTTAAGTTCTAACGGTTGTAATTTTGTTTCCTGCTATGCGATTTTAATTTTTTTAATTTGATATTAAAGGTACAATTATTAGTTATCACTTTTGTAATTTTAAGGACAATTCCTGTAGTGATTAGTCTTTTACAATTTTATTAATCATCGAGTGAAATTTTTATAACTTATTTCAAATTTTGAAGCTCGTCACATGATTTCCTGCTATACAAATTAAAATTTTGTAATTTAGTAATAAAGATAAATTCATTAGTGATGATTTTTAAAAATTGTAGGACAATTCGTGCTGGGGTAAAGTTTGTACAATTTTTCTAATCAGTGAGCGCAATTTTTATGATACATTTCAAGTTTCGACGTTTACCATCTTGTTTCCTGCTATGGTATTCTAACTTTTTTGACTTAATATTAATCATCGGTGATGAATTTTAAAATTTACAGGACAATTCCTGCAGAGGATAAATTTGTACAGTGTTCCTAATCAGCGAGTGTAATTTTAATTATTCAATTTATGTTTTAACGGTTGTAATTTTGTTTCCTGCTACGCGATTTCAAATTTTGTAATTTGATATTAAAGGTGCAATAATTAGTTATCACTTTTGTAACTTCCAGGATAATTCTTGCAGTGATTAGTTTTTTACAAATTTTCTAATCTTCGAGTGAAATTTTTATAATTTATTTCAAGTTTCTAAGGTCGTCACTTAATTTCCTGCTATGCAAAATGAATTTTTAATTTTAATAATAAAGACATTTTCATTAGTGGTAATTCTTGAAAATTTCAGGACTATTCCTGCTGAGATAAATCTTGTACAATTTTCATAATCAGCGTGTGCAATTTTTATTATTAATTTCAAGTTGCGACCATCTTGTTTCCTGCTATTCGATTTTGAATTTTGTCACTTAGTAATAAATATATAATCATCAGTGGTGCATTTTAAAATTTTTAGGACAATTCCTGCAGAGGCTAATTTTGTAGAGTGTTAATAATCAGCGAGTGTAATTTTAATTATTCAATTTTTAAGTTATAACGGTTGTAACTTTGTTTCCTGCTATGTGATTTCAAATTTTGTAATTTGATATTAAAGGTACAATTATTAGTTAGCACTTTTGATATTTTTAGGATAATTCCTGAAGTGATTAATTTTTTATAATTTTCCTAATCAGCGAGTGAAATTTTTATAACTCATTTCAAGTTTCGAAGGTTGTCACTTAATTTCCTGCTATGCAAATTGAAATTTTGTAATTTAATAGTAAAGATGTATTCATTAGTAATAACTTTTCAAAATTTCAGCATAATTCCTGCTGAGATAACTGTTGTACAATATTCTTAATCAGCGAGTGCAATATTTATGATTCATTTCAAGTTTCGACTGTTGCCATCATGTTTCCTGCTATGGGTTTCTAAATTTTTTGACTTAATATT
The DNA here is from genome assembly GCA_963969525.1 of Ontholestes murinus. NCBI lineage: Eukaryota > Metazoa > Arthropoda > Insecta > Coleoptera > Staphylinidae > Ontholestes > Ontholestes murinus. The sequence goes on from OZ018393.1 coordinate 5,992,121, forward strand.
AAAGATATTATCATCAGTGATGAATTTTAAAAATTTTAGGACAATTCCTGCAAAGGCTAATGTTGTATAATGTTATTAATCAGTGAGTGCAATTTTAATTATTCAATTTAAGTTTTGACGGTTGTAATTTTGTTTCCTGCTAAGCGATTTTTAATTTTGTAATTTTATATTAAAGGTACAATCATTAGTTATCACTTTTGAAATTTTCAGGACTATTCCTGCAGCGATAAATTTTTTACAATTTTCCTAATCAGCGAGTGCAATTTTTATAATTCATTTCAAGTTTCGACGGTTGTTATCTTGTTTCCTGCTAAGGGATTTTAAATTTTTTGACTTAATATTAAAGATATAATCATAAGTGATGCATCATAAAATTAGCAGCATAATGCCTGCAGAAGATAATGTTGTACACTGTCATTAATCATCGAGTGTAGTTTTAATTTTTCAATTTATGTTTTGACGGTTGAGACTTTGTTTCCTGCTGTGCCATTTCAAATTTTGTAATTTGATATTAAAGCTACAATCATTCGCTATCACTTATTAGATTTTCAGGACTATTCCTGCGGCAATTAACTTTTTACAATTTTCCGAATCAGCGAGTGTAATTTTTTAAATTCATTTCAAGTTTCGAAAATAATAAATTAGTTCTCTGCTATGCAAATTGAAATTTTGTAATTTACAAATAAAGATTCATTCATTAGTAGTGACTTTTGAAAATTTCGTGACAATTCCTAATGGGATAAATCTTGTACAATTTTCCTAATCAGCGAGTGCAATTTTTATGATTCATTTCAAGTTTCGACGGTTGCCATCTTGTTTCCTGCTGTGCGATTTTAAATTTTTTGACTTGGTATTAAATATATATTCATCAGTGATGAATTTTCAAATTTTCAGAAACAATTCTGTAGAGACTAATTTTCTACAGTGTCCTTAATCAGTGAGTGTAATTTTAATTCTTCAATTTATGTTTTGACAGTTGTAATTTTGTTTCCTGATGTGCGATTTTAAATTTTATAATTTGATATTAAAGGTACAATCATAAGTTATCACTTTTTATATTTTCAGGATAATTCCTGCAGCGATTAATTTTTTACAATTTTCCAAATCATCGAGTGAAACTTTTATAATTCATTTGAAGTTTAGAAGGTCGTTACCTATTTTCCTGCTATGCAAATTAAATTTTTGTAATTTAGTAATAAAGATAAATTTATTACTGATATCTTTTAAAAATTTCAGGACAATTCCTTCTGGGGTAAAGTTTGTACAATTTTTCAAATCAGTGAGCGCAATTTTTATGATTTATTTTAAGTTTCGACGATTGCCATCTTGTTTCCTGCTATGCGATTTTAAATTTTTTGACATAATCTTAAAGAAATAATCATCAGTGATGAAATTTAAAATTTACAGGACAATTCCTGCAGAGGCTAATGTAGTACAGTGTTATTAATCAGCGAATGTAATTTTAATTGTTCAATTCAAGTTTCGACGGTTGAGATTTTGTTTCCTGCTATGCGATTTTAAATTTTCTAATTCGATGTTAAAGGCACAATCATTAGTTATGACTTTTAGAATTTTCTGAACAATTCCTGCAGCGATTATTTTTTTATTAATTTCCTAATTAACGAGTGCAATTTTTATAATTCATTTCAAGTTTCGAAGGTCGTCACTTCATTTCTTGCTATGCAAATTGATATTTTATAATTTAATAATAAAGATATAATCACTAGTGATGACTTTTAAAAATTTCATAACAATTCCTGCTTGGGTAAATCTCGTACAATTTACCTAATCAGTGAATGCAATTTTTATGTTTCATTTCAAGTTTCGACGGTTGCCATCTTGTTTCCTGCTATGGGATTTTAAATTGTGTCACTTAAAAATAAAGATGTAATCATCGATTATGAATTTTGAAATTTTCGGGATAATTCCTGTAGACCCTAATTTTGTACAGTGTCCTTAATCACCGAGTGTAATTTTAATTATTCAATTTAAGTTTTGTCGGTTGTAATATTATTTCTTGCTATGCGATTTCAAATTTTATAATTTTATATTAAAGGTGCAATCATTTGTTATCACTTTTGTAATTTTCAGGACAAATCCTGCAGCGACTATTTTTTACAATCTTCCTAATCAGCGAGTGCAAGTTTTATAATTCATTTCAAGTTTCGAAGGTCGTCACATAATTTTCTGCTATGCAAATTGAAATTTTTAAATTGTAATAATAAAGATATATTCATTAGTAATAACTTTTCAAAATTTCAGGAAAATTCCTGCTGAGATAACTGTTGTACAATATTCTTAATCAGCGAGTGCAATATTTATGATTAATTTCAAGTTTCGACTGTTGCCATATTTTTTCCTGCTATGCGATTTTAATTTTTTTGACTTAATATTAAAGATAAAATCATCAGTGATGAATTTTAAAATTTTGAGGACAATTCCTGCGGAGGCTAATTTTGTACAAGGTCCTTAATCAGCGAGTGTAATTTCAATTCTTCAATTTATGTTTTGTAGGTTGTAATTTTGTTTCCTGCTATGCTATTTTAAATTTTGTAATTTTATATTAAAGGTACAATCATTAGTTATCACTTTTTGAATTTTCAGGGCAATTCTTGCAGCGATTAATTTTTTACAAGTTTCCTAATCAGTGAGTGCAATTTTTTTAATTCATTTCAAGTTTCGAAGGTCGTCACCTAATTTCCTGCTATGCAAATTGAAATTTTGAACTTTAATAATAAATATATATTCATTAGTGGTGACTTTTGAAAATTTTAGAACAATTCCTGCTGGGATAAAGTTTGTATAATTATCCTAATCAGCGAATGGAAATTTTTATTATTTATTTCAAGTTTCGACTGTTGCCATCATGTTTCCTGCTATGGGTTTTTAATTTTTTTGACTTAGTATTAAAGATATTATCAGCAGTGATAAATTTTAAAATTTTCAGGATAATTCCTGCAGAGGCTAATGTTGTACAGTGTTATTAATCAGCTAGTGTAATTTTAATTATTCAATTTAAGTTTTGACGGTTGTAATTTTGTTTCCTGCTATGCGATTTTAAATTTTGTAATTTGATATTAAAGGTACAAGCATTAGTTAACACTTTTGAAATTTTCAGGACAATTCCTGCAGTGATTAATTTTTTACAATTTTCCTAATCAGCGAGTACAATTTTTATAATTCATTTCAAGTTTCGAAGATCGTCACTTAATTTCCTGCTGTGCAAACTGAAATTTTATATTTTAATAAGAAAGATATATTCATTAGAAAAGACTTTTGAAAATTTCATGACAATTCCTGCTAGGATAACTGTTGTACAATATACCTAATCAGCGAGTGTAATATTTATGATTCACTTCAAGTTTCAATGGTTGCCATATAATTTCCTGCATTGCAATTTTAAATTTCATGACTTAGTATCAAAGATATGATCAGCAGTAATTATTTTTGGAAAATTTCAAGACAATTCCTGCAAAGGCTAATTTTGTACAGAGTCATTAATCAGCGAGTGTAATTTTAATTATTCATTTTAAGTTTTGCCGATTGTAATTTTGTTTCCTGCTATGCGATTTTGAATTTTAATATTTAATATTAAAAGTACAAGCATTCGTTATTACTTTTGTAATTTTCAGGACAATTCCTGCAGTGATTAATTTTTTACAATTTTCCTAATCTTCGAGTGAAATTTTTATAATTCATTTTAAGTTTCGAAGGTCGTCACTTAATTTTCTGCTATGCAAATTGAAATGTTTTATTTTAGTAATAAAGATATATTCATTAGTAATGACTTTTCAAAATTTCAGGACAATTCCTGCTGAGATAACTGTTGTACAATAATCTTAATCAGCGAGTGCAATATTTATGATTCATTTCAAGTTTCGACTGTTGCCATCTTGTTTCCTGCTATAGGTTTTTAAATTTTTTGACTTAATATTAAAGATATAATCATCAGTGATGATTTTTAAAATTTACAAGACAATTCCTGCAGAGGATAAATTTGTACAGAGTTCCTAATCAGCGAGTGTAATTTTAATTATCCATTTCAAGTTTTCTCGATTGTAATTTTGTTTCCTGTTGTGCGATTTTAAATTTTGTATATTGATATTAAAGGTACAATCATTAGTTATCATTTTTGAAATTTTTAGGACAATTCATGCAGCGATTAATTTTTTACAATTTTCCTAATCAACGAGTGCAATTTTTATAATTCATTTCAAGTTTCGAAGGTCGTCACTTAATTTCCTGCTATGCAAATTAAAATTTTTTAATTTAATAATAAAGATGTATTCATTAGTGGTGACTTTTAAACATTTCATGACAATTCCTGCTGGAATAAATTATGTACAATTTTCTTAATCAGCGAATGTATATTTTATGATTCATTACAAGCTTCAACGTTCGCCATCTTGTGTCCTGCTATGGGATTTTAAATTTTTTGAATTAATATTAAAGATATTATCATCACTGATGAATTTTAAAAATGTCAGGACAATTCCTGCAGATGCTAATGTTGTACAATGTTATTAATCAGCGAGGGTAATTTTAATTATCCAATTTATATTTTAACGCTTGTAATTTTGTTTTCTGCTATGCGATTTTAAATTTTGTAATTTGAGATTAAAGGTACAATCATTAGTTATCATCTTTAAAGTTTTCAGTACAATTCCTGCAGTGATTAATTTTTTACAATTTTCCTAATCATCGAGTGGAATTTTTATAATTAATTTCAAGTTTCGAAGGTCGTCACTTGATTTCCTGCTATGCAAATTTAAATTTTGTAATTTAATAATAAAGATATATTCATTATTGTTGTCTTTTGAAAATTTCATGTCAATTCCTGCTCGAGTAAATTTTGTACAATTTTCTTAATCAGCGAGTGCATATTTTATGATTCATTTCAAGTTTCGACGTTCACCATCTTGTTTCCTGCTATGCGATTTTGTATTTTATGACCTACTATTAAAGATATATTCATCAGTGATGGATTTTGAAATTTTCAGGATAATTCCTGTAGCGATTAATTTTTTAAAACTATTTATTGGTAAAGTTAAATTATGTGCCCGGCGCATCCACCATAATAAAACACGTTAATTTTTACTGTGTTGCTGACGAAGTCTGAAAATAAAACGTGCGGTAATTGATGACAAAATCAATGCACGTGTGTGCGTAAGCAGATTTCCCACCGTCACATTCTTTCCGCCTTCTATTTCCGTGCGACTCATAAAATTCCCATGAAGCCGATTCGTTCGGTGTGACGTCGGGCAATTATTACGTTTCCAAGTCCGGCGACTGGCCGTTTAATCGGCGGCCGCAAATAGCTCTCGGAATTAATTAACGGCACAACTTTGAATCTATAATGCAGAACGTTTTCCTCCCCCACCCCCCGTGCACTAGGCCGTGTTCATCCAGTTCGGTTTTCACCACCGCGAAGTTAACGTTTTTCCGCACAGCGATTTTGCGCACAATAAATAAGCAAATTACGACTCACAGGATTTACATAGTGAAATTAAAATGTAAATAATTAATAATTAATTAGATTGTGTGTAAAATTATGTAAGATTTTCATTTAAAACACATGTAAATAAGAAATTATGTGTAATCAAATATTTGCAAATAAATGGTGGATGCGCCGGGAAACGTTAATTCTATACAGTTTCATAAATTAGGGTTATAAATTTATGGAAAAAAGTATCTTAGGATTTGTTATTGATTATCTCTACTTGTCACAAAGAGGATGTATTGGATGTAATGTATCGATAAAGCGCTAACGAAATTAATAACCATAGCTTAGATTTTATGAAAATATAATATTACAGTTATTTCTTATTCGTGTAATAATATGAAATATTTAGGGCACTGTACAATTAGATTCAATCTCTTCATAAAAATTGATTTTTCTATACTGATGTAGAAATTGTTAAGCCCGAACTTTTTCCACAGCGTAAAATTTTCACCGGAGTATCTGAAGTGAAAATCAATAGGCTACATTCCCTAGCTACCGAAGTTAAAATTTTAATGGAAGCACAATTAAAATTCAACGTGGCGACGGGATAGCAATAATCGAGTTCCCTTCACCCTTCCATTAGTTGTATATGTGTGTGTGTGGATGAAGACCAAACTCTTTCACCCCTTTTAATACGGCGTGCAGTTTATTAGAGTGTTGATAAAAAGGAGGCGTTTTGTCTTTATTCTTCGCCTTGTGTTTCGGACCGGATGATGCAGGTGACGCGCGGCGGCTGCGGACAGGAAGAGCCCACCGCCACCACCACATCAGTGGTCTGATGTCGGTCATCAGGTGCGGAATGGCGAGCGGAGGTGGACCGTCGCGCCGTTGCTGATCGCCATGGGGCAGGATTTCTGCATAAAGAAGAAGCGGAAGAGGACGGGGAACTCCTGCTGTCCCTGCGGCCCGGGATTGAGAGTGCACCCTTCACGGTAACGTTCTTTCCTTCTCTAAACTCTCTCTCTCATACTCAACCCCCATTCCTCCCCTTGTTTACACGACCGTAGGCTTTGCATTTATTCAGGAGTTTCACCAGTTTAGAATTTATAAAACGTAAAAGGGAAAAAATAAATTTTCATTTTTAACGAAGAATTTTAAACATTTATTAATTATAAAAGAAAATCCGAAATACTTATAAGAATTAATTAATTGAAATACTTAATATTTATTTATTACTTAATTGTTGCAATTCAGTATTTCGAGTGCGAGTGTTCACCCTCCCCTGATTGAAAGGACGGTTGTAGTAGTAGTGCATATGCAAATAGATGAAACGCCGGCGATATAATAGAAAGCACTTGCACTGATGGTGCGGTGATTGTGGAGCCACTGGAACGTTAAATTGTCCGTTTGCTGGGAAACGCGAGTGGATGCGCCGGGCAGCGGTAATTTTCCACTTCACATTCCTCGCCGTCGCCGCCGTCGTGTGCATGCACTTTGATTAGCGCCCTATAAAATTACAAAAAGGAAACATTAGGCCGGTCTATTAATAGGACACGAAATGATCCGAACGTGTTATACCATAATCGTGAATGGAATTACGTCTATAATTAAGTAGGAACATGAAGTAATAATAACACGAGTAAACGTGTTTAATAATTACCTTGTAAATCAGAAACATTATGATTATACTTTAAATTGGAGCTAGAAAAAAGCTCTTTATGTGTTTTATAGCAACAATAAATCAATAAAAAATAAAACTAAAATAATTTTAAAAAAGCAGAAAGACCTTAGGTCTATAGCCCAGATGGACTAACACCATCTATTTGTGCTCATTTATATTGTCATTCAGTATTGTATTTCGTCCAAATGAAGATTATTATAATTAAAAAGCCTCCAACACTGGTTTGCAAAATGGCGTATTAAAATTAATCCCCACAAATCACAACTCCTAATTCCATACCATCGCACCAATAATTCCCCTTACAATGTTTCAATTTCCCAAACTATTATCCCTCCTTCAACTTCCATTAAATACCTAGGCATAACCATAGACCCCAAAATCAATTTTAAAAAGCACACAGCTATAATTAAAAGCAAAATAACATCTAGGGCAAAATATTTTAGATGCTTAACATACAGAAACGATGGTATTACTATCAAAACAGCAGTCAAAATATATAAGATGATTTGTCGCCCATTATTGGACTATGGTTGTGCCCTCTATCCCAATCCCAACAATCCAACCTCCCACAATATCGTAGTTAGCGAGCGAGCATCCCTCCGTACCCTAACAAAACTCCGTCATCCTCTTAATCCCTTACACAATCCTTCTAACCAGCTCCTCTATGATACCACTTTAGTTATCCCCATCCTAGAACGTCTTCGATTCCTATCAGAAAAATTCTCCAAAAATCCTTTCAACTTTCACATATTATCCTTATATTGTATTCCTAGAAATCCTAGTGTAAACCCCAAATTTAAAAATCCTAATTCAACCATATTTGATTTCATCTCATCGTTTCATCCATCTACGCATTAACGACTGACGCCATATGACCGGACAAAACAAGGCAGAAAGACCTCTGGTCGATAGCCTTTTGACGAACTAACTCACTAACACATCATCCATTATTCATTATTTAAATGTAAATATGTATAGTTTGTCAATAAAAATGTGTATTATTATTTTATAATTAAAAAGAGTATTTGCACTTACATATACAAAATATATATACCTAAAACCGTTGAAATTTTACTATAAAATAATTTAAATTTGTCAACAGGAAAAGTTGAAAGTTTTCAGGAAAAAAAAACAGTTTGAAATTTGCAATTTTCTCAAACACTTAAAAAACTGTAAACTTAGAAGTAGTTGGAAATTTACTACTAAAAAGAAATCTATAAGCAATCATTTAACAATTTTAATTTGCTAAACAGTTAACAAAATATTGTTAATTAATTTAGTTAAAAATGTAATAATTTAGTTAAAAAGTTTCTAAATGTAAAATATTATCATATAGACAAGTTGGCAAGAAAACAGTTAAATTTATTTTGAAAATGGTTGAATATTAAAAAAATTATTCTAATTAAAAAAGTAGTTTCTTACAAAAACAATTTAGATCTGCTAAAATAACAGTTGATAACTTTGAAATAATGGAGTTTTTAACAACATAATAATCATTTGTTTTAAACAAACTTTCAATTGTTTTTCCTTTTGTAAAATGTCAAAAAAACGCAATTTTCTTTTCTAACAAAATAACTAAAATCACGTAAACATTAAGTGATACTTTAAACAAAAACTATTTATATTTGCAAATATAAACAAAATATAAATTTATCAACAAAAGAAACAATTGTTCTGCACCTAAAACCAATTTTTAATAAGAAACTTTTTTAATAAAATTAAAAACGGAAATATTACAAAATTGGTCGAAAAGAGATAAACCTTTTTTCTAGAAAACGTTTTAAAGTAGTCTTTTCATAAATTCCAAATATTTTTTAGGACAGCTATAAACTCAAAAAAACAAAAAAATAATATTTAAAAAAATAATTATTTATTTTTAAATAAGTAAAATTACAAAAGTTTTGCTTAGAATAAGTTTAAAAATTTTAGGAATTTTGTGGGAAAACCGTTTAAAATACCAAATATTACGAAGAGAAGAAGTTTTAATGAAATGGCCGTTCAAGTAGTTTTTTTTTAGTTTTTATCATTTTACCAATAACAAATATTTTAATTCTTATGTTGTGGTACTATTTCTTATACTTCTTGTCAACCAATAATGCGTTATATTATTATAATGATAATGGTAATTATCAGTAAAAAAATTCATTGAAATCGAATGAAGTATTCATTTATTATATATACAATAATCTTTATTTGGACAAAACATAGTACATAATAATAATAAATATGAATACAATACAAATAATGTGGTGTTAGTCCATCTGGGATATAGACCTAAGGTCATTCTGCCATATCTTCAATTTAATTATTAATTAGTGAGAAAAAAAGGTATCTAGCTAGATGAACTGTCCTGATGAATTGTGAGAGAAGTCATTTATTATTAACAAATGAAATACTATTTGATGATCTAATTTCTAAATAATTGAAAATTAGCAATTAACAAATAAAATTTATAAGTTCTAAAAACAATTTACAAGTTCTAAGTTTTGCTAAGAAACAAAATTTCAACCTTAAAAACTAAAATTTTACAAAAGAAATAATCGAAAATTTATTGAAATTGATAAGTCAAAGTCCCGGCATATTTCCTCATTCACTCCTAGTTTAAATTTTATAAGAAATCTTGCAGACCATTTTAAAAATACCTTTCAAAAATTAAATAGTTATATTTAAATAAAAGGGTAAATAAAATAAGATATTGATTTACTAGTGAAGTGGTTTTATTAATAAAAGTAAATATATGAAAAAAATCATTTCACTGAGCATTACATTATAAAAAATGTAAAAAGTTACCAGCTGAATAAAACACTTTCTTTGTTGATATCACAATACACTTTTACCAGTGACTATAGTTTCGATCCAGAGCTATCATTTTCAAACTTAAAAGTAAATTAAATACATTGAAACACATATTTACATATTACTAAATGAGGAGGAGAAATAACCTGGTCATCAATTTTTCCAGACTAGTTTTAGTTCTGTGAAATTCTAACGCCACGAGTAAATCCGTTTAAAGTCCTTTGTCGGCGAAATACATGAGTACATCTTCGTCAGAAGAATAGCGGTTCTCAATTAAATGGTTTGCAAAGGTTAAATTTGTGTGATTTAAGATAATTTATTTACTATGTTCATTTAGTTTTGTTTTGAAGTTACTACCAGTCCATCCACTGTAAATTCCGTTACAATCATTGCATTTTAGCTTATTATACCTTATCTATTAAATTTTTCTATGGGAGGTTTTGAATTGAAAATAGAACCAAAATTATTATTTGTTTTTAAACGTCAGTGGCATGTTGTTTTAGTATATTGCGCATTTTTAAGCTGTCTTCGTCAAAAAATGTTAATGATTTCACGATGTAAATGAATCAATTAAATAGCAATAACTTTGACAACTTTAAAATGAAAATCCATATATCAGAAGTCTTCTCCGTCCACACTTGTAAATAAGACACAACACTAAATTGACATTTAAATCTTAAGCCCTTTTCATTAAAACGAAACTTAAAGCAAGGACGGGGCATTTCCGTTCTCTAACGTAATCGATCAATCCCTCTACAATTCATCCAATGAACTACGCTACGAAGAGACTCAAATCATCCCGATTTTTATGCTGGCCATTGCTGAAAAGTAGTCCACTTAACCCCATAATTACAACCTACTCAATAAATATTGTACTTCTGTCAGGTCAGAAAGACCTAAATTCGTTAGCTCAGACATAAACGAACTAATTTTCTGCTATTTTTTTTAGAAAACGGTTAAACTTAAGGAAAACAGTTTAGAGTTTTCCTAAAGAAAAAAATTAAATTTACATAGAAATTTTGTTCAACTCTATTTCGAATTGTATAATTTTTTAAAACTATTAAACAATTTCTCAAAATAGGCACAATTTCTAAAAAGAAATAAATGAAAATTTAGTAAAAAAATAGATCAAAAATGTTTGAAGAAATTTAATAACTAAAAGCACAAATATACTACAGTAAACAAATACAAGTAAACAAGTAATGAGGTATATTAAAGTAGATAAATGACTAACTCAAGTAAATTTAAGCTGTTCTAAACGTTTTTTTTTTTAGTTAAGTAAAGGGAATACATATAAAATCAACGTCGTTACAAATGCTAGCAATGGATAATGTGCAGTTCTATTCATATGTAGTCCTATAATAGTAATTCTGCAGGAATAAGTGGTTGCGTACTAACCTAGAAGGCATATGATCTTTATTAAGTTCAGTTATTACAATTTGGTCAAGGAAGCACATATCAATTTCCATTCTGCGTTGATCTAATGAATTTAAACCTAGATACAGTATAGTTGTATACCAACACGGATCAACCTATATAACATAAACTTGACGAATCTATTTTGAATTTTTTCGAGAAGATTGATATGAGTTATGTATGAAGGCAACCAAATCAAGCTGAGAACGTACAAGAGTATTATACAAAATGGTGAAGGTGCATGTATTGACTAAAGCCTAAAGTCTTTTTCTCTTTGTTGATTATATAGTCGATATGGAAGCCAAATGTTAGCGTATAGTCTAGGAAAACACCAAGGTCTTTTACCAAGTTATCTTAAGAAAGATTTATACAATTTATAATTATTGTTTAGAACCCGAGGACGGTATATGGTAGCATTTATCAATGCTTAGGTTTATATCATTTTGAATACACCAGCTATATACTGAATCGATATCACACTGTTTTTTAATACAGTCACAAACATTTTCAATTTTGTAATAAAACTTTAAATCATCACCGAACAGCAAGTTAAAGATGCATGGTTCAGAAGATCGCATACGCCTTTCTGATTTAAGGCTTTTGAATAAAATACTTAATGGTACCATAGATTGCTCTTGTCCCTTGGATTAACTCAACTTTTATTTTGATTCTAGTAATCGTCTATTTATTTATTTCCAAAAAATGTATTTCATCCAAATATTTGTTATAATAGCCCTATTACTTGAATTATAAGATTTATAAACTTATTTAATTGCTATAATTGGTTTGATATTTTTAATCCTTCACACAACTGCTTCATATCTAGTTTCAAACGCCATTTGTCTTTTTAATAAATTACTGTAATTATTCTGTTCATAGTAGTTTAGATTATTGTTCAAAGTAATAAAATGTATTAAAATCCTTCAGTTCGTTGTGGAAAGTTATTATTGTTTTAAGTATTAGGCTTTATCCATTAAATAAATAAATAAAAATTAAATAAAATTAGAAGTTTTACAAAAAAGGAACAATGTATAATTTTTTATATAAAAAAATTTAAATTTGAAACGAAATCAATCTGTTAATCAATCTGTTAATAACAAATGAAAATATCCTTAATAAAAAGTCGGGCAGAATTTTTTCCCTGTATCCAACTACGCTACGCTGATGAGATCCAAAATACATCGAAACCGGTCCTTGGCTGTTATTGATAGGGAACGATATTTTACCAAGAAAAAAATGGTGTGTGTATATATATATATATATATATATATATTAACAAATATCACAAACATAATTTATAAACACATTAAAATAAAACTTTAACCTTAAAAAAACTGAAATTTACAAAACAAATAATTGAAAATTTATTAAAACACTGAAAACACTCAGAATTTACTTAAATACAATTAAAAAAAAAACGTTGCTTAAACTTTCTTAAATAAATATTTAAAATTTGTTCAATAATAGTTTTTTCAATAATAAAAAAAATGTTAAATGGAATTCGAGCGAAAATGAAGGATTGAAAATGTTTCAGAGAAATTACAAATATTTTTTAATGCACAAACAATTTTTCAAACTTTTTTTTGTTTACAAGGAAAATCAATTTGATAGTTTGGATTTTTTTTAGAAAACAGTTAAACAGTTAAAAGTTTTCCTAAATAAACAATTGATACTCAAAACTTAAGTTCAACTCTATTTCGAATTGTATATTTTTTTAAGCAATGCACAATTTTTCAAAGCAGGCACAAGTTTTAAAAATAAATGAATTTAATAAAAACCCTATAAAAAGAATGTTGAGAGAAACAGAGTTAAGATCTTTAAACATTAACATGAATATACCTAAAAGTCGTTATTATTATTAAAAAAAATATTGGAAACTTATTGAATTTAATAATAAAATATATAAGTCTTTTACGTTGTAGATAATTCACTAATAAATAATTCTATTTATTATTGATTTTAAAAAATTGCTAATATTTACATAAAACAGATTTAATTATATTAAAAAAACAGTTAAGATTTCTTGTAAAGAAACATTATCTTGATTCTTGATGTTTTTTTTAAATGAAGTTAAAGAAAAAGCGTTTGGAAAATTTAATTAATCTAATAAAAAAAGACTTGATTTTCTGATAAAAAAAGGCTGATTTAAAAAATACTTATCAGTATTTTAGGGCTATAAAATATGTACATAATAAACTATGAACTAGAAAATACCCAATCGGAATAAGCTCCATATTGCAGCTAGAAAAAAATGGGAATGTTCAAAATTCTAATTAAAACATATTTAAACTAATATAATAAGTTTTAAAATTAAAAATATTAATTTCTTTGCTTATTATGCAAATAAAGCAATTTATTATGATTAAATAAATGTAGTTATATTATCTTCTCAAAAGAATTGCCACATTAAAGCCAAAGTGGCAACTCATAAAAGTAAGCAAGACATGAATTTACATTGCAATCATATATTTAAAAAAAATGAAAAAAAACTCATGGAATTCAAATTTATTCCAAGAGTCGAGGTTTTTTTAGATTTTTTTTAAATATATGATTGCAATATAAATTATTATTTGGTTTAAAAAAGTGGTCTAATTGTATCATTTATTAAAAAAACAATTGCCACAACACATCTAGAAAGAAAATAGAAAATCTCAAAACTTACTTTAAGACATTTGAGTTGCAATCAGAAACAATTTTTTTTCAATTTTTATTATCCGAGGAATGGCTCTCGTATTTATACTAATAGTTATCAAACACGGAATGAAAAATTTAAAATTCAAAATAAATAAAACAAGTATCAAAATGTATCACGAAGTGGAAGCTTCATAATTACTCATTTAAAAACAAACTTACTTAATAAACTTTAAACTTATCAAATTAATTTAAAATTGCCACATTTATAATAGCTGAAGTTAAAAATCGGTAAAATCAAATTCTAATTAATTTTTCAATAAACATTGCCTTATTAAAAACTTTCCGATTATCGAAATCGTCATCTATCCGACCTACTTTCATTGTTATTGTGTTTCCAGCGTCGGAGAAGGCCGTCTGTACGGTTTTGCAATTTAGAAAAAAAAGTGTGCGCGCCCCCTTCGCGTTTTCCAACCCTAACACCCCCCCCCCCACCACTCCTGCCGCTTTGCACAGTCGATAAAGATCCTCGACCCGCGTGTAATGTCCCCGTTTTCCCGATGACGTCGGGCCTCGGATGCGCTGACGTCACGAGGCGCGCGTCCCGATCACCGACGTACGGGCGACGCCGTCGCACCGACCTATCTCAACGTAGCGAAAGTGAAAATTCCCATACGCGGAACGTCGCTGATCGCGCGCACGGCGTCGCGACGCCACGTTCGCCGCGCTCACCAGCCATTGATCCTACCCGTTGGTTTTTGAGCGCGAAAACTCACGATTTAAAAAAAAAATTACATATTTTTCTTCGTAATGAACTAGCAAACACAATTATTAAACGTGAGTGAATGGTCGTCGTAAATAGAGATTTTTAATTAGAGCAGTTGAGCGTGGGTGGACGTGGTAATTACAATGAATGGACTGTTATTAATTTTAACACGTGAAAATGGTGAAAGGGTGGTTATTTGTAGAGTAAATATAGGTTAAACACGTGGTTAAAAATATACAATACAAATTACGTGGGTGGTGTAATTATTACGAATGATTATGAATTAATTAATATAAAAAAAACTAATTGTACACTTTATAAATTAAATTAAACCACACAGTTGAAAAGGGTTTAAATGTTATTATTGATTTCACCTCAAAATGGTGTTGAGTATTCTGTACGATGAATTAAATTCTCACGTAAACATTTTTTATGTTCAAGTGTTTAATTCATTTTTCTGATAAAACATTTTGCAGTTATCAACAATAAAAACAAAACCCTCTTAACTGTGTGGTTTTATTTCAATGTATTGTGGAGTTTTAACATATTTAACAGTCCTTAAAGTTATTAATCATTTGAATCCATATTTCTTAATAAAATTACATATTTTTAAGCATGTATTAATTGAAAAATCCACTATTATTCCTAGTTAAAAATGAATTTTTCAATTCAGTGTATATATTAAAGAGTTTAATGATTGTACTGGTGCGGACGTACCCGAAAACGACCGATGGTCAACCGGGGTGTGTGACAGCGTTACAAAATAATTAGTTTAGCATTGAAAATGGTCACGTAGTGACCGAAATGTATTAATTAATACAATTTGTGAAGAAAGGAGAATCGTATTTCATTTAATAATATGTATTGAAGAAATTGCATGTGTAAAGAATTCCGTTGGCCAACAGGTAATTCATCACTGGCTTATCTGCACCGGTCACAGTTTAACATTTCACACCTAGACGCCCTCCACGTTCGCCGTTATTTGCATGCGGCCCCCGTGCGTCGCGACGCCCCCGCGCGCTCGCTCTCTCCACCCCGTGGACCCGATTTATCATCCTTTAAACCGTGGCGTATGTTAATGCACGTGAAAAGAGCAAATAATAAAGCACGTACGAAAAAAAAAACGTACGATAAGGCGTACGCGATTTTCACACAGTATTACCCTTATTAATTAGAATTATAAAAAATAAGGGCGAATGATAAGGAACGTACAATGGATGTAATAATATTTTTTTTTAATATAACGCAGGCTGTTTTGATTATAATTTAATGGAAAACAAATAAGAAAAAAAATGTTATTTCGTTAATGTAAAGGAAAATGTTTGTTGTTTAATCAAAACACATAAAGACCTGAATTATATAATATAAAACAATATTTATTATGTCTGCTTTAGTAAATTCAAACATTAATATTGAATTCTCCACAGAATATGTTTATATGACTTTTGTGTGTATTATTTGATTTGTAAACACACATCAGAGAATACAACAATTAAAATAAAAGGTCAAAACCAGTTTATTAGTGAAATATTATTAATATCTAATTTTAATCTGATATTTTATAATGTTCACCACTAATATCGTTCTATAGCTGATTTTCTCATCTTTATCATCATGTTTAAATATTTAGTTTGTTTGTACACAATTTATTTATCTTTGAATATTTCAAAATGTACATCGAAGTAGAAACCTCAAATATTCTCTTCGGCTTCATCTCCATCCAATAAAAAGCTACATTTAAATCCTGTTATTTTTTCGATTGTGCTTTTTTATCAATATAACTCTTGCCTTTAATCAATGGCCAAGCTTTAGATCTTTTTGTCTTTATTATAAATATCTAATTTACCTCCAAGATTATATCTTCTCAATCCATTCTGCACAGCTTTTTCCACTGGAAAAATATTAATATTCTGAAAGCTACACAAAATATTATTATAAATGTAAAAAGGCATAAAATACTCTATGTAGTACAGAAGAAATCATCAAAATTGGATAATGTAAATAGCAATTACGCGTCTTTAAATTCAATTTATCGAAATAAAAAAATGTACAGATCTTAGACAAATATTAATTTTCTACCATTTTAAATATAGTTATACAAAATAATTATTATAACCTTTGAAGAGCATAAAGTTTTCTACGTAATACAGAAAGAATCATCAAAATTGGATAATACAGAAAAGATTTAGATGATTTTAAAGACAATTTCCACATATCTGAAAAAGTACAGATCTTAGAAAAATATTAATTTTCTACCATTTTAGATATGTTTATACAAAATAATTTATATAGCCTTAGATATAATATAATTTTCTATGTAATCCAGAAAGAATAATCAAAATTGAATAATACAAATAAGATTTATACGACTTTAAATTCAATTTCTACATATTAATTTTCTGCCATTTTGAAAGCAGCTACACAAAATATTATTACAATTGTAAAAAGGCGTGAAATACTCTATGTAATACAAAAGAAATCATCAAAATTGGATAATGTAAATAGCAATTACACGTCTTTAAATTTAATTTATCTATATCAAAAAATGTGCAGATCTTAGAGAAATATTAATTTTATACCATTTTAAATATAGTTATACAAAATAATTATTATATCCTTAAAAGGCCATGAAATATTCTCCGTAATGCAGAAAGAATCATTAAAATTTGATTATTCAGAAAAGATTTAAACGATTTTAAATAACATTTCCACATATCTGAGAAAGTACAGATCTTCGAAAAATAATAATTTTCTGCCATTTAAAAAAAAACCTACACAAAATATTATTACAAGTGCAAAAAGTCATAAAATACTCTATGTAATACAAAATAAATCATCAAAATTGGATAATGTAAATAGCAATTACACGTCTTTAAATTCAAATTATCTATATCAAAAAATGTGCAGATCTTAAAGAAACATTAATTTTCTACCATTTTAAATATAGTTATACAAAATAATTATTATAGCCTTAGAAGGGCATAAAATTATATCAAATAATAATCAAAATTGAATAATACAAATAAGATTTATACGACTTTAAATTTAATTTCTACATATCTGAAAAAGTACATGTCTTCGAAAAATATTAATTTTCTGCCGTTTTAAAAACAGCTACACAAAATATTATTACAATTATAAAAAGGCATAAAATACTCTTTGTAACACAGCAAAAATTACCAAAATTAGATAATGTAAATAGCAATTACGCGTCTTTAAATTAAATTTATCGATTACAAAAAATGTACTGATCTCAGAAAAATATTAATTTTCTACAATTTAAAATTAAGTTATACAAAATAATTATTAAAGTCTTAAAAGGGTATACAATTTTCTACGTAATGCACAAAGAATAATCAAAATTGAATAATACAAATAAGATTTATGCGACTTTAAATTCAATTTCCACATATCTGAAAAAGTACAGGTCTTCGAAAAATATTAATTTTCTGCCGTTTTTAAAAAAGCTACACGAAATATTATTACAATTATGAAAAGGCATAAAATACTCTATGTAACACAGTAAAATTTATCAAAATTGGATAATGTAAATAGCAATTACGCGTCTATAAATTAAATTTATCGATTACAAAAAATGTACTGATCTTAGAAAAATATTAATTTTCTACAATTTAAAATTAAGTTATAGAAAAAAATTATTCTAGCCTTAGAAGGGCATACAATTTTCAACGTAATACAGAAAGAACTGTCAAAATTGGATAATACAGAAAAGATTTAGAAGACTTTAAATACAATTTCCACATAACTGAAAATGTACACATCTTCGAAAAATATTAATTATCTGCCATTTTGAAAAAAGTTACAGGAAATATTATTACAACTGTAAAAATGCATAAAATACTCTATGTAATACAGAAGAAATCATCAAAATAGGATAATGTAAAGAGCAATTACGCGTCTTTAAATTCAACTTATCGATATCAAAAAATGTGCAGATCTTAGAGAAACATTAATTTTCTACCATTTTAAATATAGTTATATAAAATAATTATTCTAACCTTAGAAGGGCATTAAATTTTTAACGTAATACAGAAAAAATCATCAAAATTGGATAACACAAAAAAGATTTAGACGACTTTAATTACAATTTCCACATATCTGAAAATGTACACATCTTCGAAAAATATTAATTATCTGCCATTTTGAAAAAAGATACACAAAATATTATTACAATTATGAAAAGGCATAAAATACTCTATGTAACAGCAAAAATTATCAAAATTTGATAATGTAAATAGCAATTATGCGTCTTTAAATTTTATTTATCGATATCAAAAATGTACAGATCTTAGAGAAACATTAATTTTCTACCATTTTAAATATAACTATACAAAATATTTATTATAGCCTTAGAAGGGCGTAAGGTTTTCTACGTATTACAGAAAGAATCATCAAAATTGAATAATACAGAAAAGATTTAGACGACTTTAAATGCAATTTCCACATATCTGAAAAAGTACAGATCTTAGAAAAATATGAATTTTCTTCTATTTTAAAGAAAGTTATACAATATATAATTACAAGTCTGAAAAAAGCATAAAATATATTATGCAATACAGAACAAATCATCGAAATTACATTATATAAATATTAGTTAGACATGTTTAAAACAAATTTACGAATCTATAAAAATGTTCATATCATCAAATAATATAAATTTTCTAGGATTTATAAATATGTTTAACAAAACATTAATACAGGCTTGAAAGTAGAATAAAACACTCTACATAAAATAGAAAAAATCATCACGATTGGATAATATAGAACGAAGTTACATGCCTTAAAATATAAAAAATGAGCATCTATGAATTTAAAGCACTTTAAAAAATGTTGATTTGTTCTCATCTTTTGTAACTCTGCACAAAATCTATAATATAATATAAAGACAGAATAAAACTGTATATATAATACAGAAATAATCAATAAAATTGGTTAATTATAAAAGAGTTTACACATGTTTAAAGTTAATTTTCCAATATTACAAAATTCTTATTTCTCAGAAAAACGTCATATTTTCCCATTATAGCAAAATTTACTTGAAGCAAATGTTTCAGTATCATTTCTTCTTTAAAAACGGAAAGAGTATTTTAAGCTAAAATATTTAAATAGGGTATTTATTTGACAGGAACTGTTAAATAGATTAGATTCTTTAATTTAACATTCAGCATAAGATTAAAAGAACATAGAAAAGCCATATTAGACAATAAAGGCAACACCGGTTTCGCCAAACATTGCATTGCGCATAACCACTTCTTCGAAGAAAATAATTTTAAGATTTTGCATGCAGGTAACAAGAGCCGTAATCTAAATCTCCGAGAGGGATTAGAAATTAACAAAGCGTTAAAACGGGGAAAACACCTCGTAAACGAAAACGACGAAATCTGGAGTTCCCCAATTATGACCGCCCTTATTACCTGAATGTATAAATTTTAGTATTTAAGCAAAAATATTTTATCTTCTGTACCATTCCTAGATAATGATGTAAAAATCGAAACTAGTCGGAATAAATCGTAAAAATTGTGAAACCAACCAAGTGCCTTTCTATAAACAACCCTTACTATTATCCATTGGATTTTGAAAAAATTCACAGGTTAGTTTATTTTTATCTTATTTTTAAATGACGAGATGCAAATTTCATCATAACTCAACATCAAGTTTGGAGGCTTATAATTTTGTTTATATGCAATTATCACCATTTTTTTTCCAAAATAATCAAAAACAGATTGTTTCTAATCACATCCAATGAATTTTGGACAAATTCACTTGCTATTAATTTTTTTTTTTATTTTTAATTACGAGATGCAAATTTCATTAAACTCGACTTTAAGTTTGGAGGCTTGTAATTTTGTTTAAATGCAGTTTTCACCATTTCTCTTCGACAATAATCAAAAACAGATTCTTTCTAATCACATCCAATGAATTTTGGACAAATTCACTTGCCATTTTAATTTTTTTTTTAATTACGAGACGCAAATTTCATCAAAACTCGACTTCAAGTTTGGAAGCTTGTAATTTTGTTTACGTGCAGTTTACACATTTTTGTTTTCAAAATAATTAAAAGCAGATTATTTCTCATCACATCCAATGATTTCTGGATAAATTCACGGGCTATTTTAATTTTGTTTTATTTTTTAATCACGAGATGCAAATTTCATCATAACTCGAATTCAAGTTTGGAGGCTTGTAATTTTGTTTACGTGCAGTTTATACTATTTCTTTTCGAGAATAATCAAAAACAGATTATTTTTATTCACATCCAATGAATTTTGGACAAATTCACTTGCTATTTTTATTTTCTTCTTATTTTTAATTATAAGATGCAAATTTCATCAAAACTCGACTTCAAGTTTGGATGCTTGTAATTTTGTTTACGTGCAGTTTACACCTTTTCGTTTTCAAAATAAGCAAAAGCAGATTATTTTTCATCATATTGATTGGATTTTGGATAATTCTACTAGCTATTTTATTTTTTTCTTGTATTTAAATCACGAGATACAAATTTCATCAAAACTCGATTTCAAGTTTGGAGGCTTGTAATTTTGTTTACGCTCAGTTTACACCATTTCTTTTCGATAATAATCAAAAACAGATTCTTTTTAATCACATCCAATGAATTTTGGACAAATTCATATGCTATTTTTATTTTCTTCTTATTTTTAATTATGAGATGCAAATTTCATCAAAACTCAACTTCAAGTTTGGAGGCTTGTGATTTTGTTTACGTGCAGTTTATACCATTAATTTTCCAAAATAATTAAAAACAGATGATTTTTCATCATATCCATTGGATTTTAAACAATTTTACAGGCTAGTTTATTTTTTTCTTATTTTTAAATCACGAGATACAAATTTCATCAAAACTCGACTTCAACTTTGGAGGCTTGTAATTTTGTTTACGCTGAGTTTATACTATTTATTTTCCAAAATAATCAAAAACAGATGATTTTTTAATTATATCCGTTAGATTTTGAACAAATTCACTGGCTATTTTATTTTTTTCTTAATTTTAAATCACGAGATACAAATTTCATCAACACTCGACTTCAACTTTGGAGGCTTGTAATTTTGTTTACGCTGAGTTTATACCATTTATTTTCCAAAATAATCAAAAACAGATGATTTTTTAATTATATCCGTTAGATTTTGAACAAATTCACTGGCTAGTTTATTTTTTTCTTATTTTTCAATGACGAGATGCAAATTTCATCAATACTCGACTTCAAGTTTGGAGGCTTGTAATTTTGTTTACGCTCAGTTTATATCATTTATTTAGCAAAATAATCAAAAACAGATGTTTTTTATCATATCCATTGGATTTTAAACAAATACACTGGCTAGTTTATTTGTATCTTATTTTTAAATGACGAGATGCAAATTTCATCAAAACGCGATTTCAAGTTTGAAAGCTTGTAAATTTGTTTGTGTAAACTTTTGACTGTTTCTTTTTTTAAATAATCAAAAGCAGATTATTTTTTAGTATACGCATCATATTTTAAGCAAATTAAGTCGGTAATTTGGTGTAGAATTTCTTTTTTAAATCACAAGATACAAATTTTAACCAAAGTCGACTTCAAGTTTAGAGGCTTGAAATTTTGTTTGTGTAGAGAATTTGGACAGTTTATTTTTGTAAATAAACAAAAGCAGATTTAATTAATACTGGTAGAGCTACACTCTTGATGGAACGAGATATGTAAATTCAATGGGGTAAAACATTTGTTAAGTTCCATAATATTTTTATTTTCATTATTAATTATTTTGTACTTTGAAAATGATCAGGAATGATCGAAACACGTGTCAGGCAACTGAAAATAAAAATATTATGGAACTTAACAAGTGTTTTACCCCATTGAATTTAAAAGAGATTATTGTTTACTATACCTACCACATCTTAAGCAAATTAAGTTGATAGTTTGCTTTTACTTTTTTTTAAAGTCACAAGATACAAATTTAAAGTTAAAGAAATCTGACGAAGAATAATAATAATAATAATAATAATAATTTATTTCCCAACAGAATGTGAGAGTATAGGAGAAAAGTAACACAAGCGTATATAATTGTGTATCAAAGGTACAAACCTGTAAATCGTAAGCAAACAAAGTGTAAAAAACTGCTATGTTCTCTTTTTTATCTTAATTTTATTGGTTATGTTCTTGGATCGCTTCAAAAAAAGCTTCAAATCATAAGAAATGTTATATTGAATCTAAGAGGAAGGAGGGGCCTTAAGCTATGGCTGAGAAAAAATTATAAAACTCAATCTTTCCCTTCATGATTTTGTTACACTCGTTATCTATAAGCTTTTAAAAATGTTTAAATCATAAGAAATATGATGGAAAATTTAAGTGGAAAAAGAAGGTTTAAGCTAACAATGAGTAAAAAACCTGAAACATAATTTTTCTCCTTATTTTTGGCTTTGGATCTCTTTGAAAAGGCTCAAAGTCTGAACAAATCTGATGATGAATATTTAAGTGTATAGAAAAGGTATGAGATGAAAGAAGAAGAAAAGTAAAAGTTGTGTATCAAAGACATAGGCGAGTGCAAAGGAGTAATAAACTTTAAAATTTACTCTCTTCTCTCTGTCATTGAATTTTGCCTACAAAAATCACCAGTGAATCAATTTGTTAATGAACTAATTTGAAATTCGAATGTAGAATGAAATAAAACAGATTTTCTATGTTTTTCGTACTTTATTTCATTCTACATACAAATACGAAATACCACATAGTAATGATCAGCACCATCCTGGTCCATATTTTGGAATTGTTTATCATTTTTTTTTGGAAACATTGCTTGAGTTAGTTCGTAGTTTCTTTAAGTAAATAATTTGTAATATCATGGAAAGTCTTTAGATTGAACTTATTAACAAAAACAAAGGATTTCTTTAGTAACAATGTTATCATCATAAGTAAGATCTGATCAATAATTCCATAAATTTTGTTAGGAAGATATTTGTAATTACTACCTAATAATTTTTAAAATATGTTCATAAAATAATAAACAAAAAAATTACAACTTTTGCAATGATTGTTTCCATTAAAGACATTATAACAAGAAATAATGACATTACAAAACATGTACTGAAAGTAGAGATCCCATCTATGCATTTTACTTTTTGTTAAAATGTCCATCATTTATTTTGTAAAACACCGGAAATTAAACGTTAAGAGTTAAGAAGAAGTCTTATAAACGTACAACTATACTTCTCACTTTTTGTTAATCGAGAACTTCCTGTAAAGTATTATTTCCAAAAGTTTCTCTTCGATGTTTTAATGATGTAGCAAGTGTTTCTTGAATTTATGACGATAAACGTTTACAAACTTGATAGATACATATTGTAAAATTAAAAGTTTAGAACAATAGCATTCCAGAAAGTCCTGCCTCGCTTTTTACTTGTCCAGAACTTTCAGCAAAGTTTCTTTACGGTGTAACAAAATCCACCTTGTTTATAATTTTACGTTTTATCATCAACAATCAGTATTCGTTTGATTCTCTCGAATTTAGGGCGATAAACTGGTAGATGTATATCAATTACGCTAAACGCCCGCTTTATCCATATTTATTCACGAAAGAAAACTTACGAGATACGAAGGGGAAAAAGTATGCCAGCGCAACGTAATAAATTGCGGTATCAGCCGGGAATCTAGTTAGCTTTAATCTGATATTAAAAGGAAAATGAAAACGGGGACGGATTCGGGCCGATCTTTATTATTATTATTATTATTATTATTTTCTCTCTGAAAAATCGTTACTTTTTAATTTGGTGGGTCGACAGATGGCGTAATTACAGTTGTATATAGATGTATAAAACGCGCTCCTCTCGCTAGGTCCTCCGGATTATTAGATCCACGTAGGGATGTTTTGCTTTGCTGCTTTGCTCAAGGCCCGGGGGGTGGCAGCCCTAGTGAGGAATATCCGCGAGAGGGGTGGGGGGTCAGGACGGGCATGCGCGATGCCGTCGCGGAATGGCCGACTGGTGTTGTGTTGCCGCCGCGAAGACACATGCTGTGTGTGTGTGTCCTGCAGTGGTTTTGCAGGAATGACTAGTCGTCCGATTGATTCTTTTTCGTACACGCTGTGATTGACCGCCGAGAGTGCTCGGGGTTCTGGTGCGCGCGCTGGTGCAACAAAAACGTACGTCGCGATGACATTTGATCCCCCAGTGGGAATGGAAAAGTTATTGGATTTATATTTTCACCTGAATCCGGCCTATTGATTAATAATTAAAATTTTAAAAAAAGGTCAGTACGATTCTGTTTGCGCGTAAATACGATGTTATAAACAACGTGAATACGTACTTATAAGTTGTAAATAGTGGTGTTGAATGGTTACGCATGTGCCAAAGTGTGTTGCGGTTGGTGGACAATGCGTGCGTTTCGCGAAAGGAAGACTGGCGAGGAGACAGCCAAACCAGACGTAGTGTCAGGTCCCTGGAAGCGGCGATCAATAGCATTAGCACTGTTGCTCGCTCCAATAACACACTGAACTAAAAGGCTATGCCCCAATCATGAGTGTAAATACGAGACATGTCCATGCACTTTGAGCGGAAGAGTTATGGTCTTTCCGTAGGTGAGGCGACCGTCAAACAATGTTGACTCTATTGTTCTGGCTATGGTCCCTCATCCGCGGTCTACGCCACACTCCCGTTACCCCCAAGCCGCCTTCGTCGGAGGAAGACATTTCCATCATTCCCTCGCCGGAAAACCCGAGCGCGACGCCGAGCCCCCAATCCCCCGATCTGGAGCACCCTAGCGAACTCTCCTCCATCACCAGGTTCTCCAGCGACAGCAGAAACTCGATAGCGGGCTCGAGATATTCAGGCCTATCACGCGACTCTTCCATCGAAATAGGCAACGAAAGCCGTTACTCGGTCACCTCGATCTCCTCCTTCTCCACCTCCAGCCGCCGCTACGAAATCATCGGCCAGAGGTCCATGGACTCGCGGTGCTCGGTCACCAGCCTCTGGTCCTCGGACATGTCGCGCCGGGACTCGGAAGCCATCCCCGAGCACGAGGTCGACTCCAGCGACTCCAGAGCTTCATTCGCGTCCGCCGGCAGCGTCATCTCCTCGGAGGGCTCGCGACGCTACTCAGAAATCCTAGCCAAGCGACGCCGTTCGTCGGCGAGGTCGTCGCAGGTCCGCCGGCACACCAGGCGGTTTCCCATTTCTTACGACCGGCGACGCACCACAGGAAGGTAAAAGATTAGTAACAAGAAAAAAATGAGACAACTTGAAAATAACAATCGGGCGCCCCCAATTTCCTGAATGGGGATCCAATAAAGGAGAGTGCTATCGATTCCGATATTAAAGACGGGGCTACCCCCGCCATCGACGGGCCCTCCTTTTTTCAAGCGCTCGAGTGAATTGGGGCCAAAGTGGCCGTAAAATACAAACCGTGAATGCACACATTGTTACTTTGTAATTGAAAATTGCTGTCAGAATGGAAAAATAAGGAGAACGTTATTTTTCAGGTATCATGAGTATAACTAAAATATTATTATTATTAATACACAAATACTCACCCTTACATAGGTTATCAATAAGTAGAGGTGCGTTATGGAATAATCAATAAATCATTAACATTCAGGTCTTCTATCATTCGTTTCTAAGTATTGCTAGTTATGTAGTAATCGTTCGTTTCGAAGTGATCGTTCACGACCCACATCACTTACTCACTGGATAATTATTTTTAAATTATCTATTAATTATTACTTATAGCTTCAATAGATTCATAACTATGTTATCGTTCTTTACTGTGTAGTTGATAAATGATTAAAAATTTTCACTCATTAATGTTATGATATCCGATAATTAACATTTTTTTATAATTATAATTATAATTATTATAATATATTATTTTCTCCAAAATCTTCCACGAAAATTAAAACGGAATTACCTAAACATCAACTTTTCTGTGAATATAATCTTCTAAACATTGAGTTTTCTGTACATGGAATCTTTTAAACATACAATTTTTTGACAATATTCTAATTATTGAGTGTCTTTTCTGACATTCTCTAAACATTAAAAATTTTTGTGAAGTCTTCTCTTCACTTTCATTCAGTGTGAAGAGAAGACTTTACAAAAACACTTACTAATGTTTAATATGAATTACCACGTAGTAACGGTCGCAACCATTATGATCTCCCAATAATAAAGTTTTTGTGAATTTCTATATAATTTTAATTTGTCTGGTCGAATTTTCTCTAGAACTTTATGCTTGTAACATTTTCTAAACATTGATGAGTTTGTGTGTAAAATTTTCTACATATTGGTAACGCTGTTTGTAATATTTTCTAAACATTGACAATTTTGAGTGTAGATTTTTTTAGGTATGAATAAAACTGTTTGTAGAATTTTCTAAATACTGACAATTCTGAGTGTAGATGTTTCTAATCATTGACAATTCTGAGAGTAGAATTTTCTAAACACTGACAATTCTGACAGTAGAATTTTCTAAACATTGACAATTTGAGTGTACAATTTTTAGTTTTGAATAACTCAGCATATAAAATCTACTAAACATTGAAAATTCTGAGTGTAAAATTTTCCAAACATTGAAAATACTGAGTGCAGAATTTTCTAAACATTAACAATTCTGATTATAAAATTTTCTATAAACAGTGACAACTTTGAGAGTTAGATCTTCTACAGATAACACTTTATATAGAATTTTCTAAACATGAAAAATTCTAAATATAAAATTTTCTAAACATTGTAAATTCTGAGTGTAGAATTTTCTAAATATTGACAATTATACATGTAGAATTTTCTATAAGCATTGTCAACTTTAAGAGTTGATTTTTTAGGCATTGACTACTCTGTGTGTAGACATTTCTAAACATTGAAAAGTCCAGAATTTTCTAAACCTTAAAAATTATCAGTGTATAATTTTCTAAACTTTGATAATTAGAAGTGTATAATTTTCTAGTTATTAATAACTCTGTGTACGAAATTGTTAACATATCGACTTTTTTTAAATTTAGAATTTTCTAAACATTGACAATTTTGAGTGTGCAATTTTCTAACTAATGATAAAACTGTACGTATAATTTCCTAAAAATTGCCAACTTTTTATTTAGAGTTTTTTAGCATTGATAATTCAACATATAGAATATTCTCGATATTGACAGTTCTGTGTATAGAATGTTCTCTTAATGTAAAATTTTCTAAACACATTGACAAGTTTGATCTACAAAATTACATATAAATAACTCTTTTAGTAGAAAATTTCTAAACAATGTCAAATATGTGTGTAGAAATTTCTAAATATTTAAAAATATAAGTTTAGAACTTTCTAAACATTGACAATTTGGAGTGTGGAATTTTATACACATTGATAACTGCGTATGTAGAGGTTTCTCAAGACTTACAACCCAGTATTTGGAATGTTCTAGGTAGTAATAACTTGGTATGTGGAATTTTCTATACATTGAAATTTCTAAGTGTAGAATTTTCTAAACATTGATAATTCTATGTTACATGTAGGATTTTCTATAAACATTGAAAACACGTAAAGTTGATTTTTTAAAGATTTATAACTCTGTATGTGTAGAATTTTCTAAACATTGAAAATTCTCAGTGTAAAATTGTCTTATCAATGACAATTTTGAGTGTAGAATTTTCTACATTTTAGTAACATTATCAACTGTATGTGCAGAATTTTCTTGACACCTCAACCCTGGTAGGATTGTTTTCTAAATATTGTCAATTCCACATATAGAATTTTCCAAACAACTTTGACTGGAATTTCCTAGATTTATAAACCTCTGTGAGTAGAATTTTCTAAACATTGACAATTTTGAGTAGAGAATTTTTAAAATATTTAGAACTAAATCTAATCATCTATAACTTTAACTGTCGATTTTTCTAAACATGTAAAATTTTCTAAACATTGATAACTCTGTGTGTAATATTTTCTAGAGATTAACAACTCCTAGTGCAGAATTTTCTAAACATTGTCAACTCTAACTGTAGAATTCAAAATATTGCTATCTCTGTACGTAAAATTTTCTAAACAATGCCAATCCTGTGTAGAGAGTTTTTTTTTTAAATTGAGAATTCTTCATGTTGAATTTTCTAAACATTTTCTAAATATTAATAACTCTGTGAGTAAAATTTTCTAAATATTGATAATTCTAAATGTAGAATTTTCCAAGTATTAATAATCCTTAATATAGAATTTTCTAAGCATCGAAAATGTAGAAAAAAATTTCTTAATGTTAATACTTTTGAGTGTAGAATATTATAAATATTGATAATTCTGTGTTAGGAATTTTTTAAATATTGGTAATCCTGATTAGTATAGAGATTTTTAACCATTGACATCTCTAAATGAAGAATTTTCTAAACATTGACAATTCTGAGTATGGAATTTGGTAAATATTGATAACTCTGTAAAATTTTCTAAACAACAACTTCAAGTGTTGAATTTTCTAGAGATTGACAACACTGTGTTTAGAATATTTTAAACATTGTAAATGATCAGTGTAAAATTTTCTAAGCATTGACAATTTTGAGTGTAAAATTTTCTAAACATTGACAATTCTATATGTAGAATTTTTTTATAAAGATTAATATCTTTCAGAGTTGATTTTTCCAGGAATTAAATACTCTGTGTATAGAGTGTAAAACTCTGTAAACGTTGACAATTTTAAGTGTAGAATTTTCTAGTTATTAATAATAAATGAATAATATTTATACATTAAAATTTTTGTGTGTAGAATTTTCTAAATATTCAAAATTCCGAGTGTAAAATTTTCTAAACATCGACAATTTTAAGTGTAGAATTTTCTAGATATTAATAACACTGTGTGAAGAATTTTATGAATTATCTGAGAATTGACAAATTTGAGTTTAGAATTTTCTAAACATTTAAGCAATGTGTAGAATTTTTTACAATAATTGTCAACTCTGTGTGAATATTTTTTCAAATATACATAACAAATATTGATAAATCTTACTGTACATTTTTTAACCATTGACATGTCTGAGTGTAGAATTTTCTAAGCATTGTCAAAAATGTTTAGAATTTTGTAGACATTAAAAATTCTGATTGTAGAATTTTTTAAATAGTAACAATTTTGCATATATCCTAACCAGTGACTCGGTGTGTAGAATTTTATGATTTAAATTTTTTAGGTATTAATAGCTTTGTGTATAATTTTCTAAACATCGAAAATTCTGAATGTAGCATTATCTAAGCATTGAAAATTCTGAGTGTAGAATTTTCTAAACAAGCAGATTTTTTAGTAAACATTGACAACTTTAAAAGTTTAATTTTCTAGAGATTGACAACTGTATGTATAGAATTTTCTAAACATTGAAAATTCTCAGCATAACATTTTCTAAACTTCTAAATTTTGCGTGTAGAACTCTACTTTATGTATACAATTTTTCAAACATTGAAAATTCTGAGTGTAGAATTTTTTATACATCTAGTTTCTACCTATAGAATTTTCTATAAACATGGACAACTTTATGAGTTGTGTTTTCTAAAGATGAGAACTTCGTGTGTAGAATAGAGTTTTCTAAACATTGAATATTTCGAGTATAAAATTATCAAAATATGGATAATTTGAAGTGTAAATTTTTCTAAAGATTGAAAACTGTGTGTGCAGATTTTTTTAAAAGTCTGACAATGTTAAGTTTTTTTTTCTTCAACATATATAATCCGTGTGTAGAATTTTCAAAACATTGACAATCCTGGCTGCAGAATTTTCTAAATATTGATAGTCATAACATTGATAATTGTGTATGGAAATATATTCATTAGAATTTACTAAATATTTTACAACTCTAGATATGAAAGTGTTGACATTTATTTCAATTTGAATATCACTTTGGTTGTCAAAAAAATGAAAATTTTAAAACCCACAAAAGCAAGTACCAAAAGCCAACAAATCCGTAAAAAAATGTCAAAATAACAATAGTGCAAATAGATTTTAATCACAAACAAATCATTACCACTTGAGTAAATTATTTAAAAAATTCTTCTTTCTTTTTCAACAATTTCCTCTTGACTTATTCCTTCAGAGATGATATGGAACATTTCAATAAATTTTCAATCTTCAGTTCAACAAATTTATACGTTAAAATATCTGGACTGCAAATAAACAAATCCTGCATTCCCGTCCTGTGTTCACAGAAATATTGGACAAACCCTTCCAAAATTTTGCATTTAACAACATCCATAATTATATCTCCTTTTACAATATCCAAAGATGTTCACGTGAATACATCATGATGCTCCAATATTCTGGCCCTTAAACAACTTTCCAATTTGTCCTGACTCTAACTAGTCTATTTTCTTTTAGTCTTTTATCAATCTCTATCTTCCTGTTTTTGTAAAAGTCTGGGGAATGAAAATCGAGTGTGATATATTGAATTTCACTTATAAAAGTTACGGAGACGTATTTGTCAAATATTATATCCCAGAATAGCAGCATTTATATGGTCGCCTTCACAATGTAGCGTTTTATGGTTACCATTTTCTTTGTAGTGATGCAGAGCGGTATTTTCAATTACGGATATTTCTTCATTTAAATCGTACTTCCTTCATTGTATTAACTTTGTTTTTCTTTAACAACTATAAAGGAAAATGATTCTTTATCATTACACATTTTCAATAGTCTCGAGGCCCAATAAATTTATTCATGTTTACAGATTTCGGGTACTAAGGGATCTATAAATGCTTGTACCAATTTCATCCTGTTTCTCATGTATCATAGGTATGTTACTGTATCAGCCATCACACTGCTTAACAGAATATTGATCTTGTTTTATTAAAAACCATTCCAAAACTCGATTGGATTTACATGCCAAGGAAAATATTTTTGCTAAGACTCTACCTCCTGTAAATTACTTATGGAAGTTTAAGATAGCAGTGTAAGTAATCTGTGGGAAGAATTTTCTAAACCTTGTCAACTTTATGTGTAGAGTTTTCTAGAGATTGACTACTCTATGTGTAAAATTTTCTAAATATTTAGAACTCTGACTGTTAATTATAACTCTGTGTATAATTTTTTTTTAAATTCACAACTTTGTAGTATTTTCTAGAGATTGGCAATTTAGTAAATAGAATTTTCTAAACATTGGCAACTTTGACTGTAGCATTTTCTAAATATTGACTCTCTGTGACTCTGTCACTCTGTGACTAGAATATTTTAAAAATTGTCAACTGTGTGTATAGATTTTTTTTAGAGATTGACAACTGTGTGTGAAATTTTATTAAAACATTTTCAACTCTGTTTGTAAAATTTTCTAGAGATTGGCAATTCTGCGTGTAGAATTTTCTAAACATTGGCCACTCTGTATATTTTTCTAAACATTGACAATTTTAAGTGTAGAATTTTCTAAATATCGATAACTCTGTATGTAAAGTTTTTTTTAGAAATTGACAAATCTGTGTGTAGAATTTTTCTAAACATTATCAACTCTGAGTGTAGAATTTTCCAGAGTTTGACAATTGTGTACATTTTTTTAAACATACATTGGCAACTGTGATTGTAGAACTCCGAGTTGAAATTTTCTAAATAATGATAATTATGTGTAAAAAATTTTCTAAACATTGACAACTTTGTAGAATCTTCTAGAGAGTGACAATACTGTACAATTTTCTAAACATTAGCAACTCTGTGGCATTTTCTAGATATTGATAACTCTGTGAGTAGAACTTTTAAAAATAATTTAAGTCTCTGTGTAGAATTTTCGAGATATTGACAACTCATATATAATTTTTATTTTAACACTATCAATTCTGAGTGTAGAATTTTCTGGAGATTGAGAACTCTGTGTGTAGAATTTTCTAATCATTGTCAACTGTGACTATAGAATTTTCTCAAAATTGATAACTCTATAAGTAAAATTTTTTATACATTGGCAACTCTGCGTGTAGAATTTTCTAAACATTAATAACTCTGATTGCAGATTTTTTTAAATGATAATTCTGTGAGTAGAATTGTCTAAATATTAACAATTTTGAATTTTGTTTGTAGAATTTTCTAGAGATTTACAATTCTGAGTTTAGAATTTTCCAAATAGTAATAACTCTGTGTATAATTTTTTTAAACATTGTCAACTCTATATGTAGAATTTTTTAAACGTTTTAAATTCTGAGTGTAGAATTTTCTAATTATTGACAATTTTGAGTGTAGAGAAAAACATTGATAACTCCATGTTTAACATTTTCTACAGATTTTCTGTAATATATTCTAGAGATTGACAACTCTGACTGTAGGATTTATAAATATCGTTACACAGAGTTAACGATATTTATAACCAACTCTGTGTGTGAAATATTCTAAATATTGAATATTCTGAGTGTAGAATTTTCTAATCATTGACAATTCTACATGTAGACTTTTTAATAAACATTGACAAGAGAGTTGAATTTTTTAGAGATTGAGAACTCTGGGTGTAAAATTTTCTAAACATTGACAATTTTGCGTGTAGAATTTTCTAAATATATATAACTCTGGGTATAAAATATTATAAATATTGACAAATTTGAGTGTAGATTTTTTAAAATTTTTATTACTCTGCATAATTTTCTAAACGTTGTCAATTCTGAGTAGCATTTTCTAGAGATTGGTAACTCGGTGCAGAATTTTCTAAAAACTGCCAACTCTGATTGTAGTATTTTTTTTTAATTAATAACTCTGACTGTATCATTTTTAAAACATTGATAACTTTCTAAGTAGATTTTTTTTAAATACTGACAACTATGACTGTAGAATTTTTTAAATAATGATTACTCTGCTTACAAAATTTTCTAAATATTAAAACTTTGTTTGTAGAATTTTCTAGGTATTGACAATTCTTTCTGTAAACTCTGACTGTAGAATTTTCTATTGATTGACAACTCTGAGCGTAGAATTTTCTAAAAATTGTCAACTTTTAATGCAGAATTTTCTGGAGATTGAAAACTCTGTGTGTAGAATTTTCTAAACATTGGCAACTATGTATGTAATATTTTCTAGAAATGGTAGAGATTGATAATTCTGTGTAAAAATTTTCTGGAGAATTTTCTAAATATTTACAACTCTGACTGTAATAATAATAATAATAATAATAATAATATTTATTTCCCAACAGACTACACTCCATTACAGGGTAATATAAGAACTATAATGCAAAGATAAAATACAATATATAATACGTATATAAGTACAATTAAATTATAAATAGACATTGACGGATGAAATTATTGAATAA
This sequence comes from Ontholestes murinus, assembly GCA_963969525.1. Lineage (NCBI taxonomy): Eukaryota > Metazoa > Arthropoda > Insecta > Coleoptera > Staphylinidae > Ontholestes > Ontholestes murinus. The sequence continues at coordinate 6,026,085 of OZ018393.1, forward strand.
CTAATGATACAAGACTTTTAAAATTTCTTAAGCTATAGTGAAAAATATCGGCCCGATTCTCTACAACTTTAACTGTAGAATTTTCTAAATATAGATAACTCTGAGAGTATAATTTTTTAAATATTGATAACTCTATGAGTAGAATTTTCTGAACATTGTCAAATCTGTGTGTAGAATCTTCTAGGGATTGACAATTTTGAATTTTGTTTATAATTTTTCCAGATATTGATAACTCTGTGTGTATATTTTTTAAACATTAATAACACAAACCTTAGAATTTTTCAATTATCAATAACTCAGTGTATAAAACTATGCATTGACAGCATTGGCAGACATTGTATATAGAAATTTCTAAACATTGACAACTTTGAGTATACAATTTTCTAAACACTGACAACTCTATATAGAATCTCTTAAATTTGACAATTCTATACGTAAAATTTTCTAAATATTGATAAGTTTTCTAAACATTGACAATTTTATATGCAAATTTTTCTAAACATTGAATTTTTCCAAATATTAAAATATCTTTTTGAATAACTTTCTAGACGTTAAATTTTAAATGTTTACAATTTTCTAAGTAATCTAATAACTGGATTTTTTGTTTAAAGCAATATGAATATACTTCTATATGTAAAATTTTCTACATCTCGAATTTTTTGCTGGTTTTCTTTTATTTAAATACCAAGTAGACTACAATAATATTAATTATTCTGCCAGTAAAATTTTCCATTAACTTAACTTTGTATGAGTTAAATTTTCTATATATGGAAATTTCTATGCGTAGAATTTTCTAACCATTGGGTTTTGTGAGTGTATTGAAATTTTTCTTTTGTAGAATTACCATTGGGTTTTTATGCAAGTAAAATCTATTAATAGTAAATTAATTGGATAAACTTAATTATAAAATAAAGCACTAAAATCCTTTCTTCTTGCAGTTTCTTGAGATTTTTAGTTCTTTATTTTATAATAGAATGTATTAAACATTAAATTTTTCATATGATATTTTGAAAATAATTAATTTTGCTATAATTATTAATGAATAAATATACAAAAATGTCTAAAAAACTACTCATTAATTTATTTATTTATTATTTTTCCTTTTCACCCACATATTCAATAAAACTTAAGCTATAATACTGCTTATAAGATCATTAACAATACCTAAATAATTCATGTTTATGTTTTCGGAAACTAAAACAGTTACAGTGATGAAAGTAGCAATTAATATGTAGGGTGGGTGGGTGGCCTCTATCCACCCTCCAACCTATAAATCATACGCGAGTGTTGTATTGAAAATCAATTTGATTACAAACCGATCTGTACAAAATTTAACATATAATATAACTTGCCTGTTTTAATAGTTTTATTATAAGTGTCGCTTATTTTTTTTAATTGGAGAGTAGGATAGTGGCCACCCACCCACCCTAAATATTCAATAAATCTTAAAGTAGAATACTGCTATTTATATGTAATAATAATTCTTCATTAATATTTCTGAGAAAGATTTTCCTTTTATTTTTAATACCAAATATTCGGCAATAATATTAATTATTCTGTCACTAGAATTTTCCATTAATTTAACTTTGTATGAGTGAAATTTTCTACATATTGAAAATTCTAGACGTTGGATTTCCTGAGTGTAGAATTTTCTAAATACTGAGATTTTAATTAATATTTCTAAGAAAGAATTTTCTCTGTATACAATTCTTTACCTTATTAGTTATATATGCATTTATAAAACATGTAGATTCTTTGCATAGCCAATTTACATTATAGAAAGAACAAAGCAGTTTTCTGAACTTTTTAAATTTAAATATATCAAAGACAGCTAATAACACTTTATCTTATAAAACAGGAAAATCACAAAGTTATGATAAAGAAATAAATTACAACGCTGCAATGTTGGTAGACATACTAACGATTACACACATCTTCCACTTCCCAATATCTAAACAAATATTTACCTCAACAAACATATTATTTTCTTACACCGAACCCATCAATCCCACCACCATCAAAACGACGATCCGACGTTTCCTTATAAAATTATCAACGAAATTCCACCTCGGCAAATTCGGCTTCATCTTATCTAACGAAGGCGCGCGTTCTCGCTATCTCGCACACACACGTTTTTATTTTATTTTTATATTTTTATTGCCCCGGGCGGTAATAATATAAACAGACAGTGTGCAGCAGATAATCACTATCAGGCGGCGATAATGCGTAATCGGTATTAGATCGCGAGTCCCGCGCCTCCTTTGATCCGAAAAACGTGTTTCGAAACCGTGAAAATTCGATCGGATTTTCTGTTCCTTGGTTTGCATGTGTTTTCTGTGTTTGTGAACGGAAAAAGAAATGGCCATACAGTTGAATTACACCAGGAGAGGTTACATGCAAAGGAGATACTCTGATTTTACACCGTTGAAGAATAGGAAATTGTGAGTGTATGATGAGAATCAAATTTAATTACTAGGGTAATCATTAAATATACGAAAACGTTTCGTAAATCCACAATAATGAGCCTTAATATTAAGGAAAGGATTTTGAGGTTAACCTAAAATATCGAATGAAAGCATGCAAAAAAATAGGAAAAATCAATAGGCAACACGTTTTACACCAAAGTTTTCTTTAAAACACAGACTTTAGAAAGTGCAAGTGAACGTATTTCCTCAATTTTTTTATAGAATGATTGATTGAATATCGCATTTATTAATATTTACAGAATAATCTTTTTTTTCCACAGCAAAATTTTCGAAATATATTTTTGCTTTGCCGCTTCTTCTTGACCTTAATTGATACATTAGCTTTCACTTCCGGCGTGACCTATTAATAATCATCTCATCCGCCTCCCCCATTAAAAATTATAAATCGAATTTTCTTTTACGTAATAGAAAAGAACGTGATTTCTATTAGATGTAAGGAAAATAATTTACTGTAATTCAAAACAGTCTTTTTTATGATTTAAAATATGAATTTGAAATTGTATTAGATCTTAATATTATATTCTTTAAATAAATCATTCCATTCACAATATGCAATTAAATTTCAGTGTACGACCTCTAACCATATAACACCACAATCACTCAGATCATTCGTATGTGTTGATTGTTCTGCATTTGTGCATGTGTATGTGTCAAGCCTGTTAATACCTTTGAGGTCTCGAATCTGTGCCCGAACTATTATTAACGCTCGAACACCTCGAGGGGGAAAACGAAAGTAATCCTAATAGCCTGTGTACTGAAGTTAACGCAATGATTAGTGCTATCATCCCTATTGATTTTATTGAATTATTCAGCCGCACTAACGACGCCCCTTAATAATGCACGGATCGCGTTTTTGCCCCATTAGTGCACGAACGCAATCAACGTAGTAAATTTCATAGGTATTTTCACAACAATTCAAATAAAATTATAGGCATTACCTATGGTATTGATTAGTAATTAAAATCCGAATGATTATATTAAATCAAATTAAAATTATTCAATTGATTAATTAAATAAACAAAATTAATTAAGAATGTCGTAAAAAATTTATTTACACTTAATTGAAAAATCCACTACGTTTTAATCAAAAATTATTTATGGTTAAAACATAATGAATTTTTCAATTCAGTGCAAAAACTATATATCGACATAAACAGTGTTTTACTTAATTAATTTTACATATTTTTTGATTTATTGTTTCCTGTCAACAACAGCTACGAACCAATTTTGTTATTGTTATTATTCCATTAATTAACTTTGAATGAATTAATTTAATAATCAAAATAATTGTTGTTTTGTTTTCGTTTGATATACATTTCAAAAATTTATTTACGTGTAATTTCATTGCCCATAATATTTATAATTAAGTCCATTATGCTTTCCTTTCTTCAAAAGGGCTTGTTGTGTTTGCACGTGTGTAATGTAAACAGAAATCCCTTTATTTTTCAACTTCAAACGAAAATAACGCAACAAACAATTCATTTAAAAAAGGGGGAGTATTTTATGTTGTGCGAAATTATTAAAATGTCTGCGGCTTGTGCGTGGGATTAAATTAATAATTGAATAAAAGGGTATTAATAAAATCAGCTTTAAATAAAATACGAATTGAAAAAATAAAATCAGATACCGTAGAGACGTATTGAGTAAAGTTTCAACTTATTTGTCTGGTGTCTTGGGTTCGTATCTCAGTCTATTGGTTAATTACAAAGTTGTTACGCAAGGAGTTTTCTTTAAAATATTTTTTTGAGTACTTGTGAATCGTTGAAACCTTGTATTTATATTATTTAGTTTTTGTGACAATGTCTATCTATTGTTAACTGCCATCTGTCAAGTTCTTGACACCTAACATCGGTCATCTGCCATTTGTCAATTGCCAACTCTTATAAGTTATCTTCTAAATGATATCCACAAACTTTTATCTATAAACTACAGTGAAAATTACGTTGTCAAATATCAACCCGAATTTGTCAACTGCTTGCAACTATTCTCTCTTATTTGTCAACTGTCATATATTAGCTGGTATCTGTTAGTTTCATATATCAACTTTCAAATATCATCTGTCATCTGAATATATCATCTGTCATCTGTTATCTGTCATCTGCCAACTGTCATATGTCATCTGTCATATGTCATCTGTTATGTTTATTTCCCATCTTTCAAATATGTGTAATTATACAGATCTTCGAAAAATGTTAATTTTCTTTCAATTTGAAAAAAAGCTACACAAAATATTATTGCAAGTATGAAAAGGCATAAAATAATCTATACAATACAGAAGAAATGATCAAAATTGGATAATACAAATAGCAATTACACGTCTTTAAATTAAATTGATCAATATCCAATATTGTGCAGATTTTGGAAAAATATTAATTTTCCACCATTTAAAAGAAAGTTTTACAAAAGTGTTATACAAGTTTTAGAAGGGCATAAAATATTATACGCAATACAAAAAGAATTGTTAAAATTGGATAATAGAAAAAAGATTTAGACGACTTTAAATACGATTTCCATATATACAGAAAAGCGCAGATCTTCGAAAAATATTAGTTTTCTTTCTTTTCAAAAAAAGGTACACAAAATGTTATTATAAATATGAAAACAGCAATAAATACTCTATGTAATAGAGTAAGAATCATCAAATGAACGTAACACAAAGAGCAATGGCACGTCTTTATATGCAATTGATCGATATCCAAAAATGTGCAGATCTTAGAAAAATATTATTGTTCTACAATTTCAAAGAAAGTTATATGAAATAATTTTATAGGTCTTAAAAGGATGTAAAATATTCTATATAATACAGAAAAAACAATCAAAATTGGTTAATACATAAACGATTTAGAGGACTTTAAATACAATTTCCATATATCTGACAAAGTGCAGATTTTCGAAAAATATTAATTTTCTTCAATATTCAAAAAGGCTACACAAAATATTATTATAAGTGTGAAAAGGCATAAAATACTCTATGTAATAAAGGAAAAATAATTAAAATTGGATGATGTAAATAGCAATTTACACGTCTTTAAATTCAATTTATCAAAATCGAAAAAGGGCAAACGTTAGAAAAATATTTATTTTCTACCATTTTAAAGAAAGTTGTACAAAATAATTATAAAAGCCTAAAAAGGACATAAAATATTCTACTTTATACAGAAAGAATCATCAGAATTAGATAGAAAAATGATTTAGACGATTTTTAATACAATTTCCATATATCTGGAAAAGTACAGATCTTCGAAAAATGTAAATTTTCTTCCATTTTGAAAAAATGCTACACAAAATATTATTACAAGTATGAAAAGGCATAAAATACTCTATACAATACAGAAGGAATTGTCAAAATTGGATAATACAGATAGCAATTTCACGCCTTAAATTCAAATGATTTAAATCCAAAAATGTGCAAATTCTAAACAAATATTAATTTTCTACCAATTTAGAGAAAGTTAGACAAAATTATTATTCAAGCCTTAGAAGGGCATAAAATATTCTACGTTATACAGAAAGAATTATCAAAATTGGATAATGCTGTCATCAGTCATATTTCATCTGTCATCTGTCAGTTAACAAATTACACATATTTCAAAGATGAGAGATAAAACATAACAGATGAAATATGACAGTTGACATATGACAGATGATATATACAGATGACAGATCATAGATGAGGATCTTTCAAATATGTGTAGTATGTCACTGTCATCTGTCATTTCCTATATGCCATCCTTTAAATATATACAAGGACATTTGTCAACTTTCAATCATGTGTAATATGTGAACTGTTTATTTTTTAACTATTATCCATCAGTTGTCATGTAAACTATGATAATAACTGATGATTCATTGATTCATCAGTTATCTTTCAAATGTCTGTCATCTGTCATCCGGCATCTATCATCAAATATGTGTAATTTCATCTTTCAAATATGAGTAATTTGTCATCATTCAAATATGTTTAGTATGTCGCATTTGTCATCTGCCATCTGTCATTTTTCATCTGCCATCTTTCAAATATGTAGAATCGGTTAACTGTCATCTGTCATCTTATAACTATGTGTAATCTGTCAACTGTTAATTTTTAAGTATTATCCATTAGTTATTGTGAAGTAAAATAATAACTGTTAATTGACAATTGTCTATGTATTACTCAACAATAATAATTATTTTTAAAAAAATAGTAAAAAAGACTTTCAAAATTAATTTTTTTTTATTAAAACGCTCATATAATATCTGGTATATGTCACTTTCATATATCAATGTCATCTGTCATATTATGTGTCTTATTTGTTGTCTTTCATCTTTCAAATATGCGTCATATGCCAACTGTCATCTGTCATTTGTTATCTGTTATCTGTCAAATATGTGTAATTTGTCACTGCAATCTGTCATTTCTTATCTGTCATTTTTCAATTAACTACAATCTGTTAACTGCCATCTGTCACTTGTCATCTTTCAACTGTGTATAATCTGTCAACTGTCGTCTGTCATTTGTTATCTGTCATCTTTCAAATAAGTGTAATATGTCGTTATCATCTGTCATTTGTCGTCATTCAAATATCTACAATCTGTTAATTGCCATCGGTCATTTGTCATCTTTCATCTATGTGTAATCTGTCAACTATTAATTTTTAACTTAATTCATCAGTTGTTTTCATGTAAGCTGATACTTTAGTTATCATCTGTCAACTCTCATCTATCTTCTATGATCTGTCATTTGAATATATTATCTGAAATCTGACATCTGTCATCTGCCATATGCCATCTGTCATCTATCATATGTCATCTGTCATCTCTCATTTTTTAAATATGTATGATATCTTATCTGTCACCTGTTATTTTCCATGTGCATCTATAATCGGTCATCTGCCATCTGTCACCTGCCATATACCATCGGCCATCCGTCATATGTCATTTGTCATATTTCAAATATGTACAATCTGTTAACTGCCATCGGTCATTTGTCATCTTTCATTTATGTGTAATCTGTCAACTATTAATTTTTAACTATTATTCATCAGTTGTTTTCATGTAAGCTGATATTTTAGATATCATCTGTCAACTCTCATCTATCTTCTATGATCTGTCATTTGAATATATTATCTGAAATCTGACATCTATTATCTGCCATATGCCATCTGTCATCTGTCATATGTCATCTGTCATCTCTCATTTTTCAAATATGTATGATATCTCATCTGTTATTTGCCATATGACATCTATAATCGGTCATTTGTCATCTGCCATATACCATCTGCCATCTGTCATCTTTCAAATACGTGTGATTTGCCATCTGTCATCTTTCATCTGCCATATATCATCCTTCATCTATCAATCTGTTATCTGTTATCCCTTATCGTTCATATATGTGTTATTCATCAATCAACTATATGTAATTTGTCAACTGCCATCTGTCATCTTTCAAATATGTGTAATATGTTGCTGTAATCTGTCAGTTGTTACCTATTATCTATCAAATATGTATAATATGTTAACTGTCATCTGTCATTTGTCAACTTTGAACAATCAACTGTTAATTTTTTAACTATTATCCCTTAGTTGTTGTCACGTAAGCAAATATTTGATAATTAATAATTGTCAATGTATAACTCAATAATAATAAATAAATTATATACTTTCGAAATTATTTTTTTTTAATCAAAACGTCATACAATGTTTGGTATCTGTCAGTTCCATATATCAACTTTTAAATATCATCTGTCCACTCTCATCTATCATCTATGATCTGTTATTTAAATATACCATCTGTCAACTGCCATCTGCCATCTGCCATCTGTTATATCTCATCTGTCATCTTTCATTTTTCAAATATGTATGATATCTCATCTGTCATCTATTATATGCCATGTGACATCTATAATCAGCCATCTGCCATATACCATTTGCCATCTGTCATATGTCATCTGTCATCTTTCAAATATGTGTCATATGTCATCTGTCATATATCATCTGTCATCTATCATCTGTTATCTGTTATCTCTTATCTTTCAAACATGTGTAATTTGTCAACTGCCATCTGTCATCTTTCAAATATGTGTAATATGTTGCTGTCATCTGTCAATTGTCACCTGTTATCTTTCAAGTATGTACAATCTGTTAACTGTCATCTGTCATTTGTCATCTTTGAACCATCTGTAATCTATCAAATGATAATTTTTTACTATTATCCATCAGTTGTTGTCATGTAAGCTAATATCTGATAATTAATAATTGTCAATGTATAACTCAATAATAAAAAATAAAAAAATGATATACTTTCGAAATTAATTTTTTTTTTCGAAACTGTCATATAATCTCTGGTATCTGTCAGTTTGATATATCAACTTGCAAATATCATCTGTCAACTCTCATCTATCATCTATGATCTGTCATTTGAATATATCATCTGTCATCTGACATCTGTCATCTGTCCTTTGCCATCTGCCATCTGTCATCTCTAAACTTTCAAATATGTATTATCTGTCATCTGTCATCTGTTATCTGTCATGTGGCATCTATAATCGGTCATCTGTCGTTTATTATCTGTCATATTTCATCTATTATCTATTATCCATCATCTTTCAAATATGTGTAATATATCGCTGTCACCTGTCATTTGTCATCTGTCATATTTTTAATATGTACAATCTGTTAACTGTCATCTGTCATTTGTTATCTTTCAACTATGTGTGATCTGCCAACTGTTAATTTTTAACTATTATCCATTAGTTGTTGTCATATAAACTAATATCTATTAATTTCCAATTGTCATCTGTCAATTAATAATTATGAATTGTCATCTTTTACGTGCTAACTGCCAACTATCAATTGTAAACTGTTATATGTTTTTTGATTTAACACTTGTCATTTTAAATCTGTTAATTATCAGCTATAATGTATTGTCATACGTCAACTGTCATTTGTCAACTATTAACTGTCAGTTATCAGCTGTCATCTGGTGACTGTTATATGTAAATGTTCTCTGCAATATATTATGAAGAATTATCAGCGAAATGTAAACAGTAGTTTTGCAATTAGTTATAGACTGTCATCCGTCAAGTATTATCTATTATTTGTCAGCTGCCACATGTTAGGTGATATTGTTAACTCAATACATAATATCTCGTCTATTAGCTACCATCTGTTTGTATTATCTATAATCTGACATCTCTTATCTAGCGTTAAATATTAATAACCTCATATCAATCTGTAAACTGTCATTTGTCAACTATTTTCTACCTGTTGTTGTGATATGCACACTATTGTATTAACTGGTAATTGACACTATCATCTGGCATCTGTTTGTAAACTCTAACCCTTTAAAACATAAACTATTTCATTTATCATCCATTAATTGTTTTCTAACATTTAACGTTTGTCAATTGTTAACTATTATGTATTGTCATCTATCAACTATTAACTGACAGTTATTATTTGTCATCTGCTTGTAAACTATAATCCTTTCAAACATATTTAATGTACATTTAACATCTGTCAATTGTCAACTAATTTGTATTGTCATATCTCAACTGTCATTTGTCAACTGTTAACTGTCAGTTATCAGCTGTCACCTGATGACTGTTATAGGTAAATGAAGATGTATCTGCCAAATGTCAACAGTAACCTGTCAATTAATTGTAGACTGCCATCCGTCAATTACTGTCTATTATTTGTCAACTGTCATATGTTAGCTGGTATTTCTTAGTCATACTTGTATATCAACGTTTAAATATCAATATCATCTATCATCTGTCATCCGTATATGCCATCTGTAATCTGTCTTATCTATCGTTTGAAATCTACCATCCACCATCTGCCAAATGTCAATAATCTCGTGTCACCTGTAAACTGTCATTTGTCAACTATAGTCTACCAACTGCTGTGATATGTACACTATTGTATTAACTGTTAATTGATACTGTCATTTGTCATATCTTTTTAAACATAAACTATTTTAATTATCATCCGTTAATAGTTTTCTGGCATTTAACAACTGTCATTTGAAAGCTGCCAATTATCATCTTTAATATATTGTCATCTGCTAACTATTAACTAACAGTTATCAGCTGTCATCTGGTGACTGCTACATGGAAATATTGTTTTCTGGCATTTAACAACTGTCATTTGAAAGCTGCCAATTATCATCTTTAATGTATTGTCATCTGCTAACTATTAACTAACAGTTATCAGCTGTCATCTGGTGACTGCTACATGGAAATATTGTCTATAATACCCAAACGTTAACAATAACCTTACTCTTAACTCTTCACAATATATTATAGACAACATTTTTATATAACAGTCAGCAGATTAATTGTAGATTGTTATTCGTCAATGATTGTTTATTATTTGTCAACTGTCATTTATTAAATGGTGTTTCTTAGTTTCATATATCAACGTTCAAATATCACCTGTTAGCGTTATCTTTCATCTATCATCATCTGTTATGTGTACACTATTGTATTAATAGTTACTTGACACTGCCATCTGTCATCGGTTTGGCAACTAAATTCCTTTTAAACATAAACTATTCCATTTACCAGCCGTTAATTGTTTTCGGACATTTAACATCTATCAATTGTCAACTATTATGTACCATCATCTGTCAACTGTCATTTTTCAATTATTAACTGTCACTAATCAGCTGTCATCTGGTGTGATTGTGATATTTTTTCTTTTTTGTATACTGTCAACCCTCAAATATCAACCATCAACTGTTATCTGTCTTTTGACACTTGACAACTGCAAACTGCCATCTGTCATCTTCGATTGTCAAATATTATGTATTGTCATCAGTCGACTGTCATTTATTAACTATTTTTATTTGACAGTTATCATCTTTCATCTAGTAATTGTATACATTATTTGCCAACTACTGTCTATCAACTGTCAACTATTATATGCCACATGCAAACTGCCAAACTGTCAACCATTATCTGTCAGTTGTCAACTGTCATCTGCTACCTAATGTATGCAGTATAACCTGAGAACTTTTGTAAACAATTATCTGTCAGATGTCAATTGTTGTTAGCAAACTTATATTCATCAACTAGGATCTGATAATTGTCAAGTATTAGATTTTAGTGGATATCTGCCAGTTTCATATGTCAAAATATTATCTGTTATCGGTATATTATGTTTATAATCTTTCATGGCTTACCTTTCATCTGCCATCCTCTATACATCATCTGTCAAATGTCAACTATCATATGTGTTTGTAACTGTCATTTGTCAACTAATGTTTGTCTGTGATTTATTGTGTGGAATAGTAAACAGAAACCTGTCAACTGTAAATCACCAATCACTTGTCATTTTTCTTAGTAATTAAAAAAATGATTGAATAAAAAAAATATGCTTTTTTTCGAACAGAACGTAAATGTCATTTTTTTATCAAAATTTTATTGACATTTCCAATTTTGTTACTGCGTTCCTCGACAATAATTATAACTCATCTGTCATCTGTTAATTTTCAATTGTTAGTTGTTATCTGTCATCTGTAATTTGTTAACAGTCAACTATTAAATGTCATTTGTCAACTATTGTTATCTGTAAGTTGGCAACTTGTGTAATAATATAACACATAACATCTGCTATATGTCATCTGTTATTATCACGTGTTTTCTCCCAAGTGCCATCCGCAAACTGTCTTTTGTTAAGTATTATCTGTCAATTATCAACTGACATCTGCTAGCGTGTGTATGTAAATGGTCATCTGATGACTATTATAAACATTTGTTAATTTCAATCTGCTAAGTGTTTAAAAATTGTCATCCGTTAATTATTATCTGTTACATATCAAATGTCATATTAGCTGGCATCGTCAGTTTAATATAAAGCATCTGTCATCTGCATCTCGCATCCCTTGTCTATCATCTGTCATCTGTTATGAGCCATCTGCTACCTATCATCTTGTATATGTTACCTTCTGTCTATCATCTGTTACCTACCACCTATTATCTGTCAGGTGTCAACTAATCATCTATCAAATGTCATAATTCCTTAGTTGTCATATCACTTAACACTTAAGCTGCTGTCTATCATCTGTCATCTGCCACTTATCATCTGTCAAGTGTCAACTAACATATATCATCCGTCTATCATCTGTCATTTATCATCCATTATCTGTCAAGTGTCAACTAACATCTGTCATCTGTCAACTGTTATGATTCAATAGTTGTCATATCTAAACTGTTGTAAATTGTAAATCGTCAAATGTCAATTGTAATTTTGCAAACTGGCATTTGTCATTTTTTACCTCAACTATTTAAAAAATTAAATATTAAAAAAAAATACACACGGATTTTGAAAATAAACTAAATGCAATACATTTTTTTAATCAAAATTTTAATTATATCTTCAAAATTTTACTGTTGTGCCCGATAATAATTACAACCTCAAAATTACATAATTTAAAAGGAATTTGTAACAGTTGTTAATTGTCAACTGTTATTCATCATTTTCTATTTGTAATCTGTCATCTGACAACTGTCAAGAATTATTTGTAATCAGTCTAATGTAATCTGTAAAATGTCGTTTGTCAAAATTTGTTATTTGTCAGTTGTCATCTCTTATATGCAAAATGTCATCTATGAACTATTATCATTTGAATGTTGAGAGTAATCTGTTAACTGTTTGTAAAATGTGACTTGTCAACTCTAAACATTAATTTACATTAATAATCTCAAATGTTATATAAATTAATTATATTAATCTGTAATTTGACACCTGTGATTTATCATCTGTATTTTATCATTTGTTACTATTTTAACTAATATTATTCGGAATCTGTCCTTTTTTTCGGTGATCTGTCATCTATCATTTGTCACCTGTCATCTATCATCTGTCGTCTATCATTTGTTGCTATCTTAACTAATGTCAATTTTAGATATTAACTTTTTTTATAGTTTGCCTTATATCATACATCTATTAAGTGGCATCTGTAATTTTTTCTGTTATCTGTTATCTATCATCTGTCATCTATTAAAAATATTTATTGATATATTCAAACATGTAAAATCCACTAGAATCCAACACCTGTCACTTTTCATATATGAATTTCTTACATTATCTGTTATCTGTTATTTTTATATGACATTTATCATCTGTCATCTATCATCTATCTTCTGTCATATGTTATTATCTATCGTCTTTCAAATCTCTTCTATCTTATATCTACCCCCTGTTATATACTAGTTATTAGGTTATCTATCATGTTCCATCTGTTATCTGTTATCATTGATAACATCTGTCATCTATCAAGTGACTTTATTTTTTAAATCTTAGTGCACAATGTTTATAGATCACAAATTTGCGTACTCAATGCGTAATAATGTGGGATAGGTCAGAAACTGCGCCAGAATAATGTATATTTTATTAGGGTAGGTCAAGAGTACGCTAGAACAATATATAATTTATTGGAGTAGGTCAAGAGTACGCTCTGTAAATAGCTTAAATGCGTGTGTTATTGAGATAGGTTAGAAGTACGCTATTTCAATACATAGTTTATTGAGGTAGGTCAAAAATACGCTTATTTCGTTTTTCCTCTTACTTTCGAATATTATAAATATTTGCTATGAAAAGAAATATTTATATTTTAAGTAACCCATATGATTTTTTGAATTAATTGAGTTACTTGAAGTTAACCGATATAACTTTGCTAAAATATTTTTATATATGTAAATTCTTCACACTCAATTCAATAACAAAAATTTCGTTACTTTTGTTTCCGGACAAAATCCTATTTGCTAAGCCTAAAGCAAAAAACAGAGTCGCCGTTGATGTTTAAACGTCAGCCAGTGTGCGAACGTTTTACGCGGTTTCGGCCCAAGTCATGGAAATTCTCTGTCAGTCCCGTCATCTGTCAAATTACGCGGCGATAGTGTGCGGAACGCTTCGCGCCCTAGACCTTTTGTTCTCTATGTGCATGTTCTGTGTTAAATTCCGCGTGGACAATCATTCCTTTGAGAGTGGGAACATGAATTTCCTAGTCAAACTGTCGGCCATATCGAGAAAAATTTACACCATACCCAGGTAACAACAGGCATATCCATACAACTATATTAATTGATTGTTAAGGCACTTGAAAATCCATTTTCAATATTAAGATAACGACAACGTCTGATTTTCAAATTGGTTTTATTTATAAGTTTATAAAATTTTGGAAAAAAACAATATTTTCCGAAGATTTTCACATTCTTGGAAATGTGCATATTACATTTGAATGCGGGTAAATTCTGTTTGTAGTATTTAGTTTTAATTATTATTTCTGCATTTTGTAGAATGTTTAATTCCATTTTAAATTATGTAAAAGTATTTTAAATAACTTTTTCAGCATTAGTAGAAAATTAAGTATTAAAATTTTTGGATATTAGCAAATTGTTTTTAAAGGCGTGTAAATATCATTTTGTAGGAACAACTTTTAAAATTTTCTTTTACATCTCCAAGAAAAATATGTGTCCTATCCATACTGAAACATTTGCTTCATGTGAATTATTATAAAATGGAAAAATCTAACAGTTTTCTAAGATATAAGAATTTTGTAATTGTATTGGAGAATTAAGTTTAAACTAGTGAAAAATCATATTTAATTAACCAATTTTATTGATTATTTTTGTATTGTTTAGAAAATTTTATTCTCTCTTTATATTGTATTGTGGATATTATGCAGAGATACGGAAGATGAGAAAAAATCAACATTTTTTAAAGTGCTTTAAATTCTTAGATATTTATATTTTATATTTGAAGGCGTGTAATTTTTTTTTTTGGATGTCAAATTGTGATGATTTTCTTTGTATTATTTAAAGTATTTATGCTATTTTTTAATTTGTATTACTGTTTTATAAAACATTTTTAGAAATCCCAAAAAAATAATATTTTTCGATGATATGTAAATTTTTATAATTTTGTAAATTATATTTAAATACGTGTAACTTCTTTAGGTATAACCCAATTTTAATAGTTCTTTCTGTATTGCATAGAATATTTTATGCTTTATTTAGATCTGTAATAATATTTTGCATAACTTTCACCAAACTGGAAGAAAATTAATATTTTTCGAAGATCTGCACTTTTTCATCTATATGGAAATTCTATTTAAAGTCGTGTAAATCTTTTTTATATTATCCAATTTTGATGATTCTTTTCGTACCATATAGAGCATTTTATATTCTTCCAAATTGGAATAAAATTTATATTTTTCTTAACACACGCACATTTTTTGATTTTAATCATTTCAATTTAAAGACGTGTAATTTCTATTTATATAATCCAATTTTGATTATTTACTCTGTATTACATAAAGTATTTTATGCCTTTTCACAGGTGTAATAATATTTTGTGCACCTTTTTTTCAAAATATTTTTCGAAGATCTGCACTTTTTCAGATTCACGGAAATTGTATTTAAAATCGTCTAAATCTCTAATGTATCATCCAATTTTGATTATTCTTTCTTTATTACGTACAATATTTTATTCCCTTTTAAGACCTGAATGATTATTTTCTAAAACTTTCTTTTAAATGGTGGAAAATTAATATTTTACTAAGATCTGCACATTTTTTAATATTAATAAATTGAATTTAAAGACGCGTAACTGCTATCTATATTATCCAATTTTGATGATTTTTTCGGTATTACGTAAAGTATTTGAAGCTTTTTAAAACTTGAAATAATATTTTGTGTAGCTTCTTTCAAAATGGAAGAAAAATAATATTTTTCGAAGATCTACACGTTTTCATATATATGAAAATTCTATTAAAAATCGTCTAAATAATTTTCCTATCATCCAATTTTGATGATTCTTTCTGTATAACGTAGAATATTTTATGCCCTTCTTGAGCTTCTATGATTATTTTGTACAACTTTCTTTGAAATGGTACAAAATTAATATTTTTCTAAAATCTGCACATTTTTTGGTATTGATAAATTTAATTTAAGGACGTGTAATTGCTATTTATATCGTCCAGTTTTGATAATTTTTTTCAGTGTTGCATAGAGTAATTTATATATTTTCATAGTTGTAATAATATGTTGTGTAATTTTTCGAAGATCTGCACTTTTAATATATATGGTAATTGTATTTAAAGTCATCTAAATCTTTCATTTATCATCCAATATTGATGATTCTTTCTGTATTGCGTAGAATATTTTACGCCCTTCTAAGGCTTGTATGATTATTTTGTATAACTTTCTTTCAAATGGTAGAAAATTAATATTTTTCTAAGATCTGCACATTTTTGAATATCGATCAATTGATGTTAAAGACGTGTAATTGCGATTTCTGTTATGCCATTTTGATGATTTTTACTGTGTTAGATAGAGTATTTTATGCTGCTTTTAGACTTGTAATAATATTTGGTGTACCTTTTTCTAAAATGTAAAAAACTTGATATTTTTCAAAGATCTGTACGTTTTCATTATATAATGAAATTGTATTTAAAATCGTCTAAATCCTTTTTGCATTATCCAATTTTGATGATTTTTTTCTCTATTACGTAGAATATTTTGTTTTTCGAAGGCTTGTATGATTATTTTGTATAACATCCTTTGCAATGGTAGAAAATTAATATTTTTCTAAGATCGGCACATTTCTGGATATCGAAAAATTGAATTTATAGACGTATAATTGCTATTAATATTATCCAATTTTGATGATTATTTCTATATTACATAGAACGTGTTATACCTTTTTACCCTTGTAATAACATGTTGTGTAGCTATTTTCAAAATGGAAGAAAAATAATATTTTTCGAAGATCTGCACTTTTTCAGATATAGGGAAATTGTATTTAAAGGCGTCTAAATCTTTTTTGTATCATCTAATCTTCATGAGTCTTTCTGTATTATGTGAAATATTTTATGTTCTTCTTAGGCTTGATTGATTATTGTGTATAACTTTCTTTAAAATGGTGGAAAATTAATATTTTTATAAGACCTGCGCATTTTTGGATATTAATGATTTGAATTTAAAGACGTGTAATTGCTATTTATATTACTAAATTTGGATGATTCTTTCTGTATTACATAGCGCATTTTATGCTTTCTTCAGACTTGTAATAACATTTTGTAAAGCTTTCTTAGAAATAAAAGAAAATTATGATTTTTACAAGTTCAGCACTTTTTCAAATATACAGAAATTGTATTTAAAGTCGTCTAAATTGTTTCTGTTTTATCAAATTTTAATGATTCTTTCTGTTTTACGTAGAATATTTTATGTCCTTTTAAGGTTTGAAAGACTATTTTGCATAACTTTTTTATAAAATGGTAGAAAATTAATATTTTTTTAAGATCAGCACATATTTGGATATTGATAAATTGAATTTCAAGACTTGTAATTGCTATTTGTATTATTCAATTTTGATGAGTTTTTCTGTATTGCATAGAGTATTTAATGCCTATTCAGACTTGTAATAATATTTTGTGTGGCTTTTTTCGAAATGGAAGAAATTTAATATTTTTCGAAAATCTGTACTTTTTCAGATATGTGGAAAATGTATTTAAAATCGTCTAAACCTTTTTTGTATAATCCAATTTTGATAATTTTTTCTGTATTACGTAGAATATTTTATGCTCTTTTAAGACTTGAATGATAATTTTTAATTTTTTTAAATGGTGGAAAATTAATATTTTTCTCAGATCTGCAATTTTTTGGATATTGATAAATTGCATTTAAATACGTGTAACTGCTATTTGTATAATCCAATTTTGATGATTTTTTCTGTGTTGCATAGATTATATTATGCCTTTTGAGGTTTGTAATAATATTTGGTGTAGATTGTTTCAAAATGGAAAAAATTAATATTTCAGAAAGATCTGTACTTTTTCAAATATAAAGAAATTGTTTTTAAAGGCGTCTAAATATTTTTTGTGTCATCTGATATTAATTATTTTTTCTATATTATATAGAACATTTTATGCCCTTTTAAGACTTGGATAACAATTTTGTATAACATTATTAAAATGGTAAAAAATTTATATTTTTGTAATATCTGCCTTTTCTGAATATTCATAATTTAATTTTAAAGACGTGTAATTGCTATTTATATAATCAAATTTTTATAATTTTTGCTGAATTATATAAAGTGTTTAATGCCTTGTCCACACTTGTAATAATATTTTATGTAGCTTTTTCAAAATGAAATAAAATTAACATTTTTCCGAAGAACTGTACTTTTCCAGATATATGGAAATTGTATTTAAAGTCATCTAAATATTTTCTGTATTATCCAATTTTGATTATTCTTTCTGTATAGCGTAGAATATTTTATGTTCTTCTAAGGCGTGGATGATTATTTCGTATAACTTTTTTCGAAGTTATAGAAAATTAATACTTTTCTAAGATCCGCACATTTTTGGATGTCAAAAAAATGAATTTATAGGCCTGTAATTGCTATTTATATGATCTAATTTGGATATTTTTTTTGTTTTATATAGTGCATTTAATGCCTTTTCATACTTGTAATAATATTTTGCGTAGCTTTTTTCAAAAAGGAAGAAAATTAACATTTTTCGAAGATCTGTACTTTTTTAGATATGTGAAAATTGTATTTAAGGTCGTCTAAATCTTGTTTGCATTGTCCGATTTTGATTATACTTTCCGTATTATGTAGAATATTTTATATGCTTTTCAGACTTGTATGATAATTTCGTATTACGTTTTTTAAAATTGCAGAAAATTAATATTTTTCTAAGATCTGCACATTTTTGGATATCGATCAGTTGAATTTAAAGACGTGTAATTTCTATTTGTATTATCAAATTTTGATGTTTTTATCTGTATTAGATAGAGAATTTCATGGCTTTTCACATTTGTAATCATATTTTGTATAGCTTTTATCAAAATCGAAGAAAATGAACATTTTTCGAAGATCTGTACTTTTTCAGATATACAGAAATTGTATTTAAAATCGTCTAAATCTTGTTTTCATTATCCGATTTTGATTATTATTTCTGTATAATGTAGACTATTTTATATCCTTTTATGGCTTGTATGATTATTTCCTATAAGGTTGTTTGAAATTGTAGAAAATTAATATTTTTTCAAGATCTGCATATTTTTGGAAATCGATCAGTTGAATTTAAAAACGTGTAATTTCTATTTGCATTATCCAATTTTTGCTGTATTACATAGAGTATTTTATGCGTTTTCATACTTACAATAACATTTTGTGTAGCATTTCTCGAAATGAAAGAAAATTATTATTTTTCGAAAATCTGTACTTTTTCAGATATAAGGAAATTGTTTTAAAGTCTATAAAAAAATTTCTATTCTCCAATTTTTATAATTTCGACTGATTTTAATAGTAAATTCAATTCCGTTAAAAGGGCTATAAAATAATTCTTTATGAAAGTACTAAAAACATAAAAAACACAACGTTTCTTACAGCTCTGCGAATTTCTATATTTTTCTAATAGTAATTTTTAAGCGTATAGTTCTTTATTTTCTAATTTAATTATAATCGTTTTAACAGTAATGTATAGCTTAATTAAAGCGCTTTATGAGGATCTAATGATGTTTGTGTACGTTAATTGTAAATACATAAAAATTAACATTTTTTAGGATGTGTTGATTTATCAATATTGTAGAAATTATATTTGGACGTGTGTAATACCTTTTCCTCTTGTGAGATAAAGATGAATTTTATTGTTTTTGGTAGTAAATTTAATGCCCTTTAGTAGACTTTAAAAATATTTTTAGTGGAGTTACCAAAAATATAAAAATTTCAACGTTTTTTACAACCGTGTAGTTTTTTATATATTCGAAATAGTAATTTTTAAGCGCATAAATTTATTTGTTATTCATTCGATTATAACAGTTTTAATAGTATTAGATAGCTTAATTAAAGCCCATTAAGAAATTCTAGTAACACTTTTATAAGTTATTTTGAAATGCATAAAAATTAGCATTTTTTACGATGTGTTGATTTGTGATAATGTGGAAATTATATTTACTCGTGTGTAATATCTTTCTCAATGATTTTAATATAATGATGTTTATTGTTTTAATAGTAAATTTAATACTCTTTACAGAACCTTCAAAATATCTTTAATAAGATTACAAAAAATTGGGAAAATTATACAGTTTTTTTACAATTGTGTAAATTTTTATATTTATGAAAAATGATTTTTAAAGCGCATAATTTATTGTTAGCTTATCGAATTGAAAAAGTTTTAATAGTACTGTGTACCTGAATTAACGTCCCTATTGAAGCTCTAATGATATTTTTGTAGGTTATTTCTAAATGGATAAAAATTAGGATTATTTTAAGATGTGTTGATTTATGATATTGTAGAAATTATATTTGCACGTGTGTGATATCTTTGCCTATTATTTTAATTTAATGATTTAAATTGTTTTTAATAGTAAATTTAATACTCTTTACAAAACCTTAATAATATCTTTTAAATATTTACCACAAATAAGATATTTATACAGTCTTTTATAGTGGTGTAGATTTTGACTTATTTTAAAAATTATTTCTAAAGCGTATAATTTATTTTTTGCTTATCAAATTATAACAATTTTAATATTTTTAAGTACCTACGTTATAGTTCTTTATAGGGCTCTAATGATATTTTTCTAGGTTATTTCTAAATGAATAAAAATTAGAATTTTTTAAAGATGTGTTGATTTGTGATATTTTAGAAATTATATTTGTACGTGTGTAATATCTTTCCCTATGATTTTAATACAATGATTTAAATTGATTTTAATAGTAAATTTAATACTCTTTACAGAACCTTAATAACATCTTGAAAATATTTACCAGAAATAAGATAATTATAGAGTCTTTTATAGTGGTGTAGATTTTGATTTATTTGAAAAATTATTTCTAAAGCGTATAATTTATTTTTTGCTCATCAAATTATAACAATTATAATATTTTTGAGTACCTACGTTATAATCCTTTATAGGGCTCTAATGATATTTTTGTAGTTTATTTCAAAATAGACAAAAAATGGGATTTTATAAGATGTGTTTATTTGTGATATTGTAGAAATTATATTTGCACGTCTGTACTATCTTTCTCTATGATTTAAATATAATGATTCTCATTGTTTTTAATAGTAAATTTAATGCCCTTTACAGAACCTTCAAAATATTTTTAATAAGATTACAAAAAATGGGAAAATTATATAGTTTTTTACAATTGTGTAAATTTTTATATTTATGAAAAATGATTTTTAAAGCGCATAATTTATTGTTAGCTTATCGAATTCAAGAAGTTTTAATAGTACCAAGTACTTGAATTAATGCCCTTATTGAAACTCTAATAATATTTTTGTAGGTTATTTCTAAATGGATAAAAATTAGGATTGTGTTAAGATGTGTTGATTTATGATATTGTAGAAATTATATTTGCACGTCTGTAATATCTTTCCCTATGATTTTAATATAATTATTCTCATTGTTTTTAATAGTAAATTTAATACCCTTTACAGAACCTTTAAAATATCTTTAAAAAGTTTACCAGAAATTGGAAAATTATACAGCTTTTTACAGTAGTGTAGATTTTTATTTATTTGAAAAATTATTTTTAAAGCGTACAATTTATTTTTCGCTCATAAAATTATAACAATTTTAATATTTTTGAGTACCTTAATTAAAGCCCTTTATGAGACTCTAATGATATTAGTGTAGGTTATTACTAAATGGATAAGAATTAGGATTTTTTTAAGATGTGTTGATTTATAATATTGTAGAAATTATATTTACACGTGTGTAATATCTTTGCCTATGATTTTAATATAATGATGCTTATTGTTTTTAATAGTAAATTTAATGCCCTTTAGGCATAATATCTTTGAAAAGTTCACTAAAAATAGGATAATTATACAGTTTTTTATAGTAGTGTAGATTTTTATTTATTTGAAAAATTATTTTTAAAGCGTGTAATTAATTATTAGCTTATCGAATTGAAAAGGTTTTAATAGTGCTGAGTACCTGAATTAAAGCTCTTAATGAAACTCTAATGATATTTTGGGTAGGTTATTTCTAAATGGATAAAAATTAGTATTTTCTGAGGATGTGTCGATTTCGTTGAATATATTTTCCGCACAAACGTGGTTGCGTTTCGATTGGACGCGGATTTTCCGATTTATCGCTTTCAAGATCGGATTAGGCTTTAAGTCCGTCGTCCATCGTTCGAACCCTGCCCCTCTCCTCCGTCCCACCAATCGACTATCATCACCATCATTAGAGTGAACGACGCTAGCGAAATATTTGGGGATTAACTTTATCGATTGTATCATCCGTTTTTTTTTTATCTTCGAAAATACTTAATTGGACGTGTAATACATTTTTTGCTGCTTGTTCGTCTAATATAAAAATATTAAACACGAATTACGGGAAAAACCTTTATAAGAGTAAATTGAAGCAGAATTAACCTTTTTTTATGTCTGTGTAAGGCGAAATTTTGTTTTACAAATAGTTAATTAATGAAATTAACTAAACATCAGCCTTTAAATCAAAACGTTTAATTTACCTAAACTATATGTAAAATTATGTTGAATGTTTGAAGCTATTAATAAAGTACAGTTTTATTTATCGTCTGATAAAATTTCTCATATGTAAAAAGGTTTGGAAGAAAAATTTTAACTGGAAAGTGTTCAAAATTCTATAATAAATGATTAAAGCGATTAATATGCAGGCGAAAGGTGGCAGGCCTGATATATTCCTAAAGCTTTGAGAAACACCACTTATAAAATTATAAAATGTTTATCCGAAGGAAAAACTAAGTTCTGGGCTAATCATCCTTCTAAAATCTGATGATCAAAAAGCTATATATTTGATAAATCTTCCAACACTTTACGCTAGAATGATGAGGTATTAATAGGTTGAAACCAGTCTGTAACTCTTTATAATTATTGCTAGGATTATCAATATTTTTTTTGACGATTTATATTTGATATTTTACTAATAATTTCTTTGTTTGTATTGCAGTTTTGATGTTGAAAATGGTGCCAGTCCGGGCAGGAGCCCCCTGGACGGGGCGGCCTCCCCCTCGGCGGGTCTGGTCCTCCAGAATCTGCCCCAGAGGAGGGAGAGCTTCCTCTATCGGTCGGACAGCGATTTCGAAATGTCGCCGAAATCCATGTCCAGAAATTCTTCCATCGCCAGTGAGAGGTACGTACAAATGCAAAATAGTAGAACATATAAATTTAAAAAAAAACTAAACACCTAATAATTCTTCAAGTCATCACCATCAACTATAATAACATTAACGTAGATTAAAGAATGATTAAATTAACATTTAACAAAGTTGGTAAATGCAATAAATTAATGTGTGAACGTGGAGGGGAGTACAATTAATCATTTATTTGTATAAATAATCGCAGTTAAGTTTTTTTTTATTCCCGTTAAAAATGTTGAGTATTTCATTGAATTCTTAATAAGTTTGAATTCTGCTTAAATTGTTTACATCGAAAATTGATCCTACTTTTCTCCTTTTCACGTAAAACTTAAGTTGCAAAAATTTTAAAAATTTTCTTTGTTTCTCCCTTGTTGATAAATTCTTAAATGAATCGTGAACAGTTCACATTCGTCCCCCAACTCAAGAATTACGTTTATTAAGCCCGAAACGCGAAACGTCATTGTATTTGTGTAACATGTCTGATTCCATTTGTTGAAACTCGAACCGTGGAATAAATCAAACAATCGCTGCGCCTACAGCCGCCTCCCCCCCGGCTCCCCCGCCAAGGTCGATGTACGGTGATCCGATTTTCCGTCGCAGCACTCCGGCCTCCGAGAAAATCCTCCCGCGCCGAGTATTGATTTTCCTCAAAGCACGGACTCGAACCGGATGGATTAGTTCGGCTTTTCTCCACCAGAGGCGGGGGAAATCAAAGGCAGAAATCTGTAAATTCTGTATTAAACTATTGATATAATTAATAGAAAAATTTTCAATTTGGTGACTTTTAAATACAATCGCTAGGTTTAATCGGGATTATTTGAAAACGCACTTAAGGGTTGGTTTAAATATTTGCTTAGTCGTAAAAGGGGTTGTTATTTTAATAAGTTTAGAAAGTTGTGAGTGTGTGGCAATTGTTTTTCTATTTTTTCCAAGAGATTTTAAAAATTTGTGATTTTTATTGCCGTCGCTGGGTTTAATCATGATTCTATAAAAACGCACTTATTGGATGGTTTAAATTTTGCTTAGTCATAAAAAAGGATGTGATTTTATTAAGTTTGGAAAGTTATGAGTGTGTAGCAATTGTTTTTCTATTCTTTCCAAGCGATTTTGTGTTTATTAATTGCATTAGCTGTGTTTAATCACGATTATTTGAAAACGCACTTTAGGGATGGTTTTAGTTTTTACTTAGTCATAAGAGGGGGTGTGATTTTAATAGGTTTGAAAAGTTGTGAGTATGTGGCAATTGTTTTTCTATTTTTTCTAAGCGATTTTTAGAAAATGTGTATTCAATTGCAATATCTTGGTTTAATCCTGATTATTCGAAAACGCACTTAAGGCATGGTTTAAATTTTTGTTCAACCATAAGAGAGGATCTGAATTTAATAAGTTTAAAAAGTTGTGAGTGTGTGGCAATTGTTTTTCTATTTTTTCTAAGCGATTTTTAGAAAATGTGTATTCAATTGCAATATCTTGGTTTAATCCTGATTATTCGAAAACGCACTTAAGGCATGGTTTAAATTTTTGTTCAACCATAAGAGAGGATCTGAATTTAATAAGTTTAAAAAGTTGTGAGTGTGTGGCAATTGTTTTTCTATTTTTTCTAAGCGATTTTTAGAAAATGTGTTTTCAATTGCAATATCTTGGTTTAATCCTGATTATTCGAAAACGCACTTAAGGCATGGTTTAAATTTTTGCTCAACCATAAGAGAGGATCTGAATTTAATAAGTTTAAAAAGTTGTGAGTGTGTGGCAATTGTTTTTCTATTTTTTCTAAACGATTTTTAGAAAATGTGTTTTCAATTCCAATATCTTGGTTTAATCCTGATTATTCGAAAACGCACTTAAGGGATGGTTTAAATTTTTGCTCAGCCATAAGAGAGGATGTGAATTTAATAAGTTTGAAAAGTTGTGAGTATGTGGCAATTGTTTTTCTATTTTTTCTAAGCGAATTTTAAAAATTTGTAATTTTTAATTGCAATCGCTTGGTTTAATCAAGATTATTTGTAAACGCAACTAAGGGATGGTTTAAATTTTTGCTTAGTCATAAGAGGGGATGTAATTTTGATAAATTTGAAAAGTTGTGAGTGTGTGGCAATTGTTTTTCTATTTTTTCTAAGCGAATTTTAAAAATTTGTGATTTTTAATTTCAATCGCTGGATTTAATCACGATTATTTAAAAACGCACTTAAGAAATGGTTTAAATTTTTGCATAATCATAAGAGAGGATGTGATTTTAATACGTTTGGAAAGTTGTGAGTATGTGGCAATTGTTTTTCTACTTTTTCTAAGCGAATTTTTAAAATTTGTGATTTTCAATTGCAATCAGTGGGTTTAATCATGATTATTGAAGACCCATTTAAGGGATGGTTTATTTTGTTTACTTGGTTGTAAGAGATGTTAATTTAATAGGTTTGAAAAGTTGTGAATGTGTGGCAATTTTTTTTCTATTTTTTCTAAGCGAATTTATAAACAACATGTGATTTTAATTGCAATCGCTAAGCTTAATCTTGATTATTTAAAAACGCACTTAAGGGGTGGATTAAATTTTTTACTTAGTCGTAAGAGAGGATGTAACTTTAATAAGTTTAAAAAGTTGTGAGTGTGTAGCAATTGTTTTTCTATTTGTTCTAAGCGAATTTTAAAAATTTGAGATTATTAATTGCATTAGCTGGGTTTAATCACGATTATTTGAAAACGCATTTAAGGGTTGGATTAAATTTTTCAATTAGTGGTAAGAGGGAAAGTTATTTAATAGGTTTGAAAAGTTGTGAGTGTGTAGCAATTGTTTTTCTATTTTTTCTAAGTGAATTTTAAAAATTTGTGATTTTAATCGAAATCGCTAGGTTTAATCGTGTTTATTTGAAACCGCACTTAAGGGATGGTTTAGATTTTTGCTTAATCATAAGAGGGGGTATGATTTTAATAAGATTAGGAAGTAGTAAGTGTGTGGCAATTGTTTTTCTATTTTCAGTAAACGAATTTTAAAAATTTATAATTTTAATTGCAATCGTTGGGTTTAATCCTGATTATTTTAAAACGCACTTAAGGGATATTTTGAATTTTTGCTTAATCATAAGAGAGGATGTGATTTTAATATGTTTGAAAAGTTGTGAGTATGTAGCAATTGTTTTTCTATTTTTTAAGCCAATTTTAAAAATTTGTGATTTTAATTGAAATCGCTCGATTTAATCATGATTATTTTAATACTCACTTAAGGGATGGTTTAAATTTATACTTAGTCATAAGAGGGGATGGGATTTTGATAAATTTGGGAAGTTGTGAGTGTGTGGCAGTTGTTTTTCTATTTTTTCTAAGCGAACTTTCAAAATTTGCGATTTTCAATTCCAATCGCAAGGTTTAATCATGATTATTTTATTAGATGGGTGAAATTTTTGCTTAGTTATAAGAGAGTATGCTATTTTAGTATTTTTGACAATTTTGACACGATTAAGGCGTGTGGCAATTGTTTCTAAACGTGTTTTTAATGATACGTTAATTAGTTTACATTAGGCGAAATTAATTCTATAATGTTTATACGATTAAATGATAACGGGTGCACTGGTCTAAATCAAATAGAAAACGATACATTTTTTCTTGCTCAAGTTAATCTAGTAATCGCGTAGAATAACACTTAATTCGAAATTAATTCAAGTGTACACATATAAATAAATATTATGTGTGTTGGTGCGGCGGTGTCGTTTTTTGCTTTTGCTTGATAATAATCTTATCGTATTAGATTAGATCTCTCGTGTATTTAAACAAAAATTACACGGGTTCGTTCGTATGCGTGTAAATTTTGCAATATTCAAGGTTGTGAGGCTACGTGGCAATTCAACACACGAATGGTAATAAATATCATATATATTTATGACAGGAAAAGCCAGAGTTTCTATTATTTTTTTGGTTTTTAAACGAGGGTTACCCGGAAAGTAGTGAACGATTGTGAATATGAACAAGAAATAGTTTATATTAGCAAACATTAACGTGTTGTAT
This sequence comes from Ontholestes murinus, assembly GCA_963969525.1. Classification (NCBI taxonomy): domain Eukaryota; kingdom Metazoa; phylum Arthropoda; class Insecta; order Coleoptera; family Staphylinidae; genus Ontholestes; species Ontholestes murinus. Next base: position 6,053,696 of record OZ018393.1, read on the forward strand.
GCAAGGAACATACTTTAAACTAGTTCTATACGATGAATATCACAAAATGGGGCATTTTTTTTATAAACAGTTTATTCAAAATAAAGTCATAAATACAATCCATAATATATAATATTATATATAATATATAGACGGTTCTATCCCTCGTTCTTCACCTTGAGATCCTGGATTGATTCCTGTCCGGGTTTATGGTATTGAGGGATGTTTGTTGTTTGTTTGTTTCTTGTGCTGAAAAATCTAGTTACATCTCTAACTTTAAAACCTGCGCCGTTCTCTAATTTCTTGAATATTATAAACACTTACATAAATAGCATAGTCAATACCAGCACACAAACAGCTGAATGAACATGTTAGCACACATCCAACGTTTACTCTATTCGCCACCGCTCCGCACGTTACAAACATGCACTACTTTCCTACTATACCTCGTAGTGTAAACTAACGTCACATTTAATTTTAAACTGACACGGTGAATTTTAAAAATATCAACAACTAAAAAATATACTTAAGGACAATAATGAAAATTAATGAGACAATTTATTGTATACACATGTAATAACGTGGAACTGTGTTTTTGTAATTTATTTTTGAACAAACTTGAAAATCTGCTATTGGCAGTAGTTTGAAATAGTTTGGCACTGAAGGGGTTTTTATTTGTTCTATGGAAATGAAGTCAGATTAGTGCCAAAGTGTTACAAATATAAAAATATCTGTATATTACATGTTTACATTAAAAAAAAAACTGTTTCTATTAGTGTTTACACACTTAAAGGTTTAATAGTATTAATAGCAAAATTATTCTAATATTTTAGGAACAGCATTACTCTGTACACCTAGAAAATAAAACGTGTCAGTATTAAGTTGTTTGCTGTATATTTAAATAATATTTTTTTGTCTAATGTTACTTGATTGATATTTTAAACGTTATTTTGTTTATATCACAGGAAGCGCCATCTACGGCAAAACGCGTATGTTAAACTAAAAGCGTGCTGTTTTACCGACCGTTCGCCCGCCATCTGTACACTGTATGGCGTATCACGACGTGAAAATAGCAAACTGCTTTATCGATTTAATTTAGTTTAGTGATGATTCCGTGCGATGGCGCTACGAGTGTCTTTTCTCACTGAATATTAAAATTATAATAAGTAATAATAATTATTATAACGAAAATATTTACATTATTTAATATCGAATTAACAGATATTATTTAAAATGTAAATAATGATTATTACATGCAATAAAAATATATTTTTAATATAGGATGAAATAAAACCCTATTTTCTATGTTTTTTAACACTGTATATACATTTTTAATATTATTTTTATTATGTTTTATTCAATTTTATTAAATATAATAAAATATTTTTAATAATAAGCCATATAAAGCATTTACCTAATCGTTACAGAAATGTAAGGAAAGTATTAGGATGGCCATATCACCATTTTTTATGTTTCTTTACATATTAAAACTTTTAATTAAAACCCTCGTTTATGATTTCCTGATTGGAGGGTGGAATAGAGGTCACCCACCCACCCTACATATACATGAGAACTTTAAACACTAATCGTTGATGATTTTGCTGCTTACAAAACAATAAAACTTTGTATGTAATAAAAAATAAAGCATCGTGCATAAATTTTTTATTAATTTACTCACTTAAAAATTTTACCTTTTGAATTTCTTTTCTATTCAGAAAGTTTTGTAATCAATTTTATTCCAAACTGCGAGACTAACAATGATAGAAATTTATATGTATACGTAGGGTGGGTGGGTGGCCTCTATCCCACCCTCCGGTCAATAAAACATCATCAAAAATTATTTGAAATTATTTTTTGAATACATCAATTAAAAAATGCAATTATTTTTTGTTTGTTTACATTTTACAAATATTTGTTTACATTTTACAAGTATCCAAATAGTTTCTAAAATTCTTCCAAATATTCTAAAGTTCGATAAAATAACATTAATAGGTAATTAATTAGAAACACTTGATTCCACAATGTTTCACCACGAGGTAAATGAGAAAATCATTCATGAAAAGAAAAATAATAACATTAAGTTTTAAGATCTTTAAGAATTCTTGTCTCATCTTTAAAGGTATATAAAATTGTTAGAGTTTAGATAGATTATAGAATTATATTATTTCTTAAAAATTATAATATTCTAAAAAACATCGAACATTCTAAAGTTTTAAAATGTTTTTCGAGAGATACAGCTGCATAGTTTTTTTTAATTCTAAAGTTTTAAGCCTTTGTAACATTACAATTCAAAAATTACCACAATATTGCCAATTCCCAAAAATTAGAGAGTTTCTAAATATTTTAGTTGTTCCAAAAATTATTAAAAGTACTAAAATGGGTTCCACAATATGTCGGACTTATTTTAAAAATCTAGAAATCATGAAATTCTTAAGACTTAAACTTTATTAGAAATCCAGTTCTTCGAAATGGAAGAGTTCTTTTAAATTCTGGACATTTGAAGATTTCCAAACTTTCTAATTAATTAATTATAGTCGATAAAACAATGGGAAATTTATTAGGTAAAATACTTCCTATGTAAATGTTATTGTTGTAAATCGTTGAGTATGGTGTACTGGTTGGATTGTGGGATAGAGGCCACCCACCCACCCTACATATATATTTTAACATAACCTATTGATCTACTTTTAGTTTCCAGCACAATTAGCGTTAAAAGAGTTTATATGTTTTCAAAAATCATCATCCGTGTTGTACCTAAAATTAATGTATATATATCTCTCAGATCTTCAATAGGCAAAACAGACTCGAGGGTTTTATTGTTGAATTATTCAATCATAGCAAATGAATCAATGAAACATTTGAGACAAATCACTTCGTATGTAAATATGTTGAGCATGTTGTATTGAATGTGGGATAGACATTAACAACTTTTAACTGAAACTCTCGCTTATGTTTTACTGATTGAAGGGTGGGATAGAGGCCACCCACCCACCCTACATATATACATATACTTTAATTGCTAATCGTTGATGATTTTGCTACAAAAAACGATTAAACCCTTTATGTCATAAAAAAGTAAAATAAAATCAAAATTTCTGTTTAAGTTTAAATAACTTTCTATGGCTAATCTTACCTAATTTAGATTTATAGTCTGCCTACCCGTCATGCATAAAAATTTTATTAATTTACTCACTTAAAAATTTTACCTTTTGAATTTCTTTTTTATTCAAAAAGTTTTGTAATGAATTTTATTGGAAACCACGAGATGATAAGGAATTAAAGTTTATGTATATATGTAGGGTGGGTGGGTGGCCTCTATCCCACTATCCAGTCAATAGAACATCATCAGAAATTATTTGAAACATTTGTAGAATAAAAATTGCAATTATTCTGTGTTTATTTATATTTTAAAAGTTTTAACAAAAACCCTCTCTTATGTTTTACTGATTGGAGGGTGGGATAGAGGCCACCCACCCACCCTACATATACATTATAACTTTAATTGCTAACCGTTGTTGATTTTGCTGCTAAAACAATCAAACGCTTAATGTAATAAAAAATAAAACAAAATCTAAATTTAAGTGTAAGTATAAATTACTTTCTATAGCTAATATTATCTAATTTAGATTTAAAGTGGGCCCACCCATTATGCATCAAATTTTTACTAATCTACTCACTCAAAATATTACTTTTTTATTTTGCTTTTATTCAAAAAGTTTTGTAAATTTTATTGGAAACAGCGAGACGATATGGAATTGAAATTTATATGTATATGTAGGGTGGGTGGGTGGCCTATATCCCACCCTCCAATCAGTAAAACATCATCAGAAATAAAGGGGAAAGTATTATGATGGACACGTCACCAATTTTTTAGTGTTCTGTCTATTATACATGTAAATAAGGTTGCCTATCAATACACCTATTCGTGTGTGCAGTCTACTCTGTCTGTTTATTTTTAATTTAACTATTTTCTATAAGAATCAGTAAACGTTGTATTTATCTATTAATGAAATTTGTAAAAATAAAATAATCGGTATTCTTTACTCACTTTCAAAATACAAATTCACAAAATAACAATTGAAACAGATACATTTAATTTCGATTTTAACTAAAGAGTTGACTCAATAAACTATAAGTTATGCAACTCTATTTACGCAAAATCTTTTTCATCAGTGCGATTGCTCAGGAATTTTTACTTTACTTTCACTCTACTTTTTTTCGGTGTGGTCTATTTTTAATTAAACTATTTTCTACATAGATTAGTAAAAATTGTTTTTACTTATTAAAAACATTTTTACTTCATTGCAGGTCTATCAAAATAACGCTTAATTATATCTTATGCAACTTTATTCACACATAATGTATTTTTATCGTTTCTATTATTCGGGTTTTTTATTGTACTTTTTATTTTAAATTAATTTAATTAAATATATAAATATATAATATGCTTTGCTAAAATAGTTATTAATCCATTAGAGAGATTATTTATTGTCCTACAGAACAACTAACTAAATGAACAATTAATGTATAGTTTTCTTGGACGTGTGTAAACATTGTATTGAAATGTATTAACACAATAATAATAATAATAATAATAATTATGCAAATCTGCATACATACAGTTTTTTTTTATTTTTACAATTATTCTGGATGTTTTACTGTGCGTTTTTTAATTTATCAATTTTTCGGTATGCACCAGTAAAAATTGTATTAACCCATTGACAAAAAAATTCTTGCACAAAATAAGACAAGACTATAGTATATTATGCAACTCTATTTACCCATAATCTATTATTTTCGTCTGTGCGGTAAATCTGATTTTTTCTAAATAAAACATTTTCTTTGTTGATATTATACCATAATATTTTATGATGCTCTTTATTTTTTTAATTCTATGTGCATAATATAAAGTTTTGAAATTATCCATCATTTAAATTTGTTAATCCACAGATCAACTAAAATAATGCTAGGTTTTATGTTATGCAACTCTATTTACACAAAATCTTGAATTTTTTCTACGGTTGTGCTATTTTTAATTTAATATTTTTTATATCCATCAATAATAATTGTGTAATCTATCAATGCTATTAATGCTGAACAGTTCTACCAAAACAACAAAACTATATGTTAAGCAACTCTAGTTACATATAAACCCTGTTGAAATGATTTATTGATATTTTCTATAGTCCTTTCTCTCTTTATTGTATGAGTTTATTGGCGTTTTACATTGTATATGAAACACGTTAAAGTGTAAAAAAAATAAATAGAATTATATAAAAAATACAGCTAAGAACAACATAAAAATTAAAATAATAAAAAAAAGTTATTTGAACTAAAATGATACCGGATAAAATTCATTAAAATTAGACTATTTTCTATATGCATCATTAAAAATAGTATTTATCTATTAACTAAATTAGTTGATGCACTACAGGTCTACAAAAATTATGCTATAGTGTATGTTATGCAACTCTATTTACGCAGAATTTTCTTTCACACTGAATAGAAAAATAAAACAACAATTATTGTTTTTAATTCAGTGACGGTCGTTTTTTCAATTTGTTTATTGTATGTATTTTTTTAGAAAGAGAACCAAAGATATAATAAATAAATAAATAAATAAACCAATCCCTTCATTAATCATTTCTTAAACTCAAAATTATTTACTGTGCTGTCTATTTTTGAGTTAAGTATTTTCAATTTCTTGAATGATTACTCATTTAACTCTAGATGAAACATTGTGGAATAATTGGTAATTAAATTGAAAACACTTGGTTTGTTTCACTGAATTTTATATATTGATTCTACTAGTTTCGCTTGTTAGTTAGTTCACTCTTGTAAATATTGTAACAAGCGAAACTAGTCGAGTCAATATATAAAATTCAGTGAAACAAACACTTATTTTTAATTTAATTACCTATTATTTAACTATTTTCTACTTGCTTCAGTTAAAAAAATGTTTTCACTTATTATTTTTTGTTATTAATGCACTTTAAGTACACTAAAATAACGTTAGACTATATCTTAGGCAACCCTATTTACACAGATCTTTTTTCACCGATATGGCTACTCAATATTTTCTATTGTACTGCTTTATTTGTAAATTTATCTATTTTTATATACATAAATTCACTATAAATCAACTAAAATAATGATAGACTGTATGTTATGCAACCTTATTTACATATTTGTTTATTAATACATTGGTATTCTTATATACATTATATTAAGTTAATTACAAAATTTAAAAGAGAAAGAACTTATAAGAATCCTGGGCGGAATTCACTCTTTTTCAAAATAGTCTTCCACTCAAACTTTCTTCTGGTAATTGGACATTCCATTACACTTTCTGCGATGACAGACGCTTTTTCTTATTTTATAATAAGTTTCATTTTAGAACAAATCGTTATCTATATAATATCTTTCTTTCATTAATCGAAAGTATTACTTTAGATTTTTGCCTTTCTATTTTTAATTTATCTAATTTTTAAAGGCATTAGTGGAAATTGCAATTATCTATTAATTAATGATATTTGTTAATTTACTGCAAGTCTACCAAAAACAGTTAGACTATATATTATGCAACCATATTTACACTTTCTTTCATAAGTATGATTACTCAAGATTTTATTACTGCTTTTTATTTTTGCTTTTGTTAGAATGTTTGAGTACGTGAAGAGAATAATTATTACTTTGTTTGCTAGTTTTAATTTAACTATTTTCTATATACATCAGTAAAATTTGTTTTTATATATACAATAATCTTTATTTGGACAAAATAGATATACACAGTAACATTTAACATGAATTTAAATAAATGATGTTAGTCCTTCTGGGCTACAGACCTGAGGTCTTTCTGCCTTGGCTTGAATTTAATAATGCCAGAAAAAATGTATCTTTGTGAGCTAGCTGAACTGTCCTCATGATTCACACAAATGAATTCTTTAATTGTCAGGGGAATTTATTTTTATTTATTTGAAAAAAAATGATAATGCACTACACATTATTACATATTACTCTACCAGTAATTAATTGGGTTGTTTGAGTACGTGAAAATGTTGATATGAGTAAAACATAGTTTGCCACTTTTTTCATTTGTTTTATTAAATGCTAGATGTACATTTCGGTTACAATGTAACCATTATCAATAGCAAACTGTACTCTACCAGTAATAACTATTTGTTATGCAACTCTATTTACACCTGGCCTTATTTTAAGAGGTACGTTTTTTATGGAATTTTTCTAATTTAGGTTTCGCTTATTTTTAATTCAATTAATTTCCATTGAATTTCTTTATTATTTATTTTACTTTCACTTTATTTTTCTTAGACCACTCGACAACACCATTTCAATTAAACACCTCCATACTTAGTTCTATCACATTAAGTCCAGATTATACACTAAGCAACCCAATTTACACCACCAATATTATTAGTAGTAGATATAATAATGTTTAGCTATCGACCACATATATATGTGTGTTTATGTTTATGAATATGGGCACAAAAATATAATCACTTGTGATAATATTAATAAATTACTTATATTACAAGTAGTTTCCTAAAATAACAAGAAAAACTATTTCCTAATATGAAGAAAGGAAAGAATTTTAATTTAAGTAAAATAATAATTCTTCGTTAAAATCACTCAATATATCAATTCTGTTCTTGAGTGCTTAAAAATATATTATATTGCGATAGGTCAACATTTTTTCTGAATTCAATTTTATAGGGAGAAATCAGCTATTTACAACTCTTAAAATTAATTAATTGACATTTTATTTTAAAAAAAAAACCTGTGTGTAGGTTATAATGAATGGAGGATGTAATAGTGGACACCCACCCATCCTACATATAAAATTAAACTTAAGCTGAAACACTGTTTATTTTTTCAATTTTTCTCTACATATGCAAATATCTTACTGTTGTATATTTTTGGAAAATAAAACACTGTCAGTGATTGAAGTTTCAAATTATATGTAGGGTGGGTGGGTGGCCACTATCCCACCCTACAATCCCTAAAACATACGCTAGAATTACATTGAATGAATATTACACTATGGGAGTAAATTGTGAATTTCATCAGTTACTTTTATATCCTGTTTTATGTAATTTACTTTTAGAAAACCCTTGGGTGTGTTATAGTGATTGGAGTGTGTAATAGTGGCCACCCACCCACCCTACATATACATTTAAATTTAAGCTAAAACACTGCTTTTTAAATATTACTTATCATCTAAATTAAGCTATTGTAATTTTTGGAAACTAAAAGTGTGTCAGTGATTAAAATTTCAATATATATGTTGGGTGGGTGGGTGGCCTCTATCCCACCCTCTAGTCCCAAAAACATACACTAGAGTTGTACCGAAGTAATATTACACTACAGGGGTAAATATTTCGGTTCATCAATTACGTTTACATACTCTTTTATGTAATTTCTTTTTTAGAAAACCCTTGGGAGTGTTATAGTGATTGGAAGGTATCATAGTGGCCACCCACCCACCCTACATATATATTTAAATTTAAGCTAAAACACTGCTTTTTATATAAATATTAACATCTCAATGAGCTCTTGTAATTTTTGGAAACTGAAAGTGTGTCAGTGATTTAAGTTTTTATATATGTATGTAGGGTGGGTGGATGGCCTCTATCCCACCCTCAAATCCCGAAAACATACGCTAGAGTTGTACTGAATAAAGTTTACATTATATGAGTAAATTGTGAATTTCGTCAGTTACGTTTATATCCTGTTTTATGTAATTTACTTTTAGAAAACCCTTGGGTGTGTTGTAGTGATTGGAGTGTGTAATAGTGGCCACCCACCCACCCTACATATACATTTAAATTCAAACTAAAACACTGCTTTGAAAATATTTATCAACATCTAAATGAAGCTGTTGTAAATTTTTGTAAACTAAAAGTGTGTCAGTAATTGCAGTTTCAAAACATATGTAGGGTGGGTGGGTGGCCTCTATCCCACCCTTCAATCCCGAAAACACACGCTAGAATTGTATTGAATGAATATTACACAATTGGAGTAAATTATGCATTTAATCAATTAAGTTTAAATCCTCTTTTATGTAATTTATTTTTAGAAAACCCTTGGGAGTGTTATAGTGATTGGAGTTTGTGATAGTGGCCACCCACCCACCCTACATATACATTTAAATTTAATCTGATACACTCCTTTTTAAATATTTCTTATCATCTAAATAAAGCTGTTGTAATTTTTGGAAACTACAAGTGTGACAGTGATTGAAGTTTCTAAATATATGTAGGGTGGGTGGGTGGCCACTGTTCCACCCTTCAATCCTCAAAACATACGTTAGAGTTGCACTGAATTAATATTTCATTAAAGGAGCAATTTATGCATTACATCAATAAAGTTAATATTTCCTTTTATGTAATTTATTTTTAGAAGATCCATAGGTCTGTTATAGTAATTGGAGGGTGTGATAGTGGCCACCCACCCACCCTACATATACATTTAATTTTAAGCCACAATACTGCTTTTATGTTCCTGAACAACTACAAAAATATCGTTTTTGAAATTTCTGGAAATTAAACGTGTCCCACCCTACATTTAGTAAAAGATTATATTATATTAGTAAATTTTGTTACTGGGATTAGATCAGTAGTACGTTACTTTAAATTATGCCAATATAATATGGGGTAAGCTAATAATACGCTACATAATTTGCAGCTGTATACTAACTTATTTAAACTTAAATGCAGTTTATTGGGATAGGTAGAAAATACGATACGCGAATGCCTGCACCCAATTTCTTTAGCAAGATGAATGCTGAATTATTGAATTAGGTAGAAAAGACGTTACCTAAATTAATTCTCTAAATTTATTTTAATAAAAATATGTGTTTGGAGAATATACTTGAAAAGCATTTGATTTTATTAATAATTTGATTTTACTTGCTTGCAAATTTGGTGGGAAAACTATTTTAACGTATTAATTTAAAAAGGAATCAATATCCTAATTAATTAACATATCAAGCACCATAATATATATTTTAATTGTGATCGCGTTAATTAATTAATCCATGCCTGCAAATGCACACGAAACGAATACCAGTCGACGTATGTAGTATACACGTACACACAACGCGTATCTAGTTTAATTAAAATTAATTAATTAATTAACTACCCGAAACTTTCCCAATCATCCACCTACACACCTACCACTCTACAACCTCCCCCGCCCCCTAACTACACACAGCGCGAATTGCGCTTTTTGTGATCGGGAGGAAATTCCTCGCGTTTACAGATGTCTGCACGGATTTTTCGAAAATAAAAATAATAATAAAAAACGAAAATGGACCAGTTGATGGAAAGTGTGGGGGGGGGGGAGGTTTGTGATAGTGGGGGTTAAATCCCTTTCTCTCTCGTGCTCCTGGGCTTTTACAGCACACCGAGGCCCGGACAAATCGATCACACTCCGTCTGCCTACCTAACGACCCAACAACAAACCCCTCTCCCTTAACCGGCTCCCGAATTCCAGGGATGAAAATGTTGCGTGTTTGTGTATATACACGTACGTGCATGTCTATTTACATCACAGCGATCAGCCAGAATGAAAACGCCTGGATTGGCAAGCGCATTTCTGACCTTCAACAATAATATTTTTTTCTAAAATATACCTATTGTTAACCTTTTAGATTTAATTGCTTAAAAGTACATTGAAGCAATATTTTCATAATGAGTTACTATTTAAATTGAATACTTGTTACGCTACACTCTTGATGGAATATACATTAGGGGAATTTAAACACTTGTTCTGCGCCAATTTTTTATTTTAATTTTTCAGTTAAATACACCTTTTATAATGATTGTAAATTCGAATGAAAATAAAAACATGGACAAGAACAACTGTTTACATTCCCCCTAAAGTTTTATTTATTTTATTACTTACAGAAAAACGAATATTAATGAAAGAACTTTCATTATCCTACAGGAAAAAAAAGTATTGATTGTAAGAAAATAAAAATCCAAATGCAATTAACTGTTCGAATACATCACAACATTACAATGTAAAGCAAATATTATTATTATTATTATTTAATATCGATGATTGGATAGTGTAAGGAATACAATTACGCTTTTTTTGTAATACAATTTCTGATACACTAAATGTATTTGTTGCAATTTCCAACATTACTGTATGTGCGATGTATTTTCCAGATTCAAGGAGACAGAAAGCGTTTTGGAGCGATCGTATGTACTCTGTTTATTTCGATTTATACTATTTTTCCGTTTATTTTTATTATTATTATTTTTATTTTGCACAGCAACTAGCCGCAGATTTATATTTACGTTTATGAATTATTTTCTATGTCCCTCTTTTTTTTTGAATATTGCTTCCTCACACCGTTTACTAATTCACTGCATGCGTTCTTTTTCTCTAATACTTCTAACAATCTTAATGTTCTATTAATACGCAATACTTACATTCGTGCATGTTTGGTTGCCTAATTTATAATATGTGTGTGTGTATTGTGTTGCCTATTTACGAACTTGTAAATTGAGGTAGTTTGAAAATTAATACTGTGTATAAAATATACGGAAGGAATGTTTAATAATTTTTGTACTGGCTCAATTTATAAGGATTTATTTTATTCTTTTTGTGAAATTAACATACATCAGTGTTTTTTACGTTTTCTTTTTATAAAAAAGTTTTAAAAAATAGCTCGAAACAGGTAAGGCCCAAGGAGAGCGATTTTTTGAGAGTTTTCTTAGACTGTATTTGTGATTGTTAAGCAGAGGCATGCGCAAATGATTTTCTTAAAAGACTGTGTGATGTTTAATTTATTAATATGATTTAATCTAATTTTATAAATTTTTATCTCCGTATCAATGAAATTGTTAATTATTTCTGTCATAAAAACGGCGTTATGCTGATGTGATTGAAAATAGATTGAAACTAATCCTGTTATTAACAGAAAAACAAACAAATAAAGGAGAAATATATATTTTTAACTATTAATAAATAAACAGTGTTATTTGTGAAACAATTTGCAAACTCACTAGAGATCTTAGTTATTGATAAAAGTAGTGGATTTGGGAAATGTAGCCAAGAAAACGCGATTAATTGTACACTCGAATTAGTTGGCAACATGTTTCAGAGAGGGCGTTGTCATCGGTAACATCTTGTTAAGCCGAGGAACGCTCTAGTAAGGTTAGTAAGGTCGCAACAGGTATTAGTTATGACTAACAAATCCTATACCCTTTTTAGACATTAAAGTAAAAAAAAATCTAAATTTTCAAAAATAAAACCACTTTATTGCATTAAACTCGCAACAATTGTTTCGCTACTCTGTGGCTTCTTCAGGCGAAGAAATGATGAAACCGGATTGGATTCACAACATGCTCAACAGAGGGCGCTGTTATCGGTGACATACTCGTAAACTGAGGAACATCTTTCAGTCAGATTGATTTGGACCATTATACACCAGTTTCATGCCAAAGTTATAATTTTGATAACCAGTTTTTGGTCAACAAAAAATAACAATATTAATAAATTCGTTGCTTCTCTTATTCTTCTTGCTTAATTTGTTTAAATTTGTCTTATATACTTTTATATACATAATTATATCGACCATTGGTGTTAAATTATTTATAACTATATTCAAGATTCCATTTAGTATCTCTCTATCTCTATCCATTATCAATTAGCACCTCTTGGTGTCGGCGTCGCCCCCCCGCAAAGAGGTATTGTTTTCTGCTGTTTGTTCACCTGCTTAAATAAAGACGCGACGAGTATGCACGGGCACGTGTATTATCGATTAGTGGGGGGCAGTAATAAATTTCGGGACATGTTTGCCTAGGGATTAAGTTAATGGAGTGATAGGGATCGATCGCCCCGAGGACTCTTAATATCGACAACGATGATAACATGACCGCGCCGCCGCTTATTTGCTCCTGTCGCGCTTCATCATTTCCTCATCCCTCGCCTAGGGGGAGGAATTTGTCGTCCGTTTTATTGAATTGATTGAAACAGGAAATTACGAAAGGATGCAATCGACAAAATCTGTAGCCGATTACAGATGATAAATGCCAGATAAGAAATAAAGATGACATAAACAAGGTGACAGATGATGAATGACAGATAACAGAAGATTAAATATAACAAGAAACAGATCGTTTATAAGAAGAGATAGTCGGAAGAAGATAAATTACAGATGAACATTTTATTTCTTATAGCGATAGGTTTAAGTGGAATATCCTTCGATGAAGAGAAATCCGCCCATCCTCCTTTTGACTAAAATGTAGTTTTGAGTATATTTACATACTTTATATTATAAATTTCGTATTATTTTGTTAGATATAAGTTCAAAGTTATTAATAAATAAATCAATCAATCAATTTTTCATTTTCCTTGTAAACGAAAGACTTTAAATGATTAGAAAATGTTGTTGGTGGTTAATGATAGATGACGTAAAATAGTTGACTTTATAAATTGTCACCAGTAGTGAAATAAAGATATTATTAAACAAATTACAAGAAAAAGCAAAATATAGAATACTGAAAATACCAACTTAATCTGCATATCTATCATCTAATTTTACTCATTGGTTATCTATCAGCTTTGATCTAGTTATCATATTGTAAAGGACAAAAAGTTTACTTAATACAAATGACATATATATCAGATGACAGAAAGTTGACACGTTATAGAGGCAAACGACATATTAAATAGATGATAATTTATTTTTAAATCACGAATAACATATAAGACAAAATATGATAGATCACTGATGCCAAGTGATATACAAGGAAGGATCAAAGATGGATAAAAAAATTTCCTCTGTGGAAAATCTGCAAATGATGAATATAGATAATGAATTATTGAAAACCATGTGACAGATAACGTATGATATTTTAGAAACCAAAAATGACAGATAACAGATATTCTATAATAGATCCCAGACGAAAAGATAGGTAAATAACTAAGCAATCGATAACTAAATCAGATGACAGATGATCTATAAGAAATAACAGGAATCATATAATTGATAACATATGATGAATGACAAATAACAGAGCATAAGTAATTCAAAAAATCAAATGTCAGCTGATCACTATAAAAAAATAGATGATAGAGGATAAGTGGTAGATGAATGAACCGACTTCTTTAAATTGTCATCAGAATATATCCAATAAATGACGCATGAAAGGTAGCAGTTGGTACTATTGACAGATGTTAGACATCAGGTAATAGATGACATTGCAGATACACAATTCACAATGTATTCAAAGTTGATGGCCAAAACAGACTGATAGAAAATAAATGAAACAGTTGATCAATAGATGAAAAATTTCATTAGTGGAAAATGTGATAAACAATAATTTTTAAATAATAACAATAATGATAATATGGAGAATATGACAAACCAAAATTATTAAATTATAGATGATATTGAGAGATGATAAATGATACTTGCTAGAAGATGGGTTGTAAATGATGATAGATGATTGATCAAAATAGACGACAATTAAGAAATTAAAAATATTAACTTTTACTTACAGTCTACAGTTTTTTTTCTTCAGTTTGTTTTAATTCCTCCGAGTTTTTCTTGATGAAAAAACCACAAATGACAGGAAAAAATTGTTGGTAATAAATAATAGGCGACATGGCATCTACATCTATGACAGAAAACAAATGCATGCAATGAATGCTAAGAGACGACTGATACGACATTCAGATGACAAATGTTCTTTATTCACTCTATTTTAATGATATCTTTATTCAGCGTTGACAACAGATGATTTGTGAATGATGTCAGATGACATATGACAAATATACTTACATAATGTAAAATCCACGATTAGCAAGATAAGAAAGATGAGAAACACGTACAAACTTCATTATTTCACTTGAAGTACTTAAATCTGTATTGATTTCTTTGATTTTTTTGCAAAAAATAGGAACCAAATTTCAGATGATAAATAATTGATGATTGATAATAGTTGAAGATTAGAAATGACAGTTGACAAATGATAGATGATAGATGGTCGATGATAGATGATAGATGATAAATGACATATGACAGATAATAGCAGATAAAATATAATAGATGATTGGTAATAAATGAAAGATTAAATATGACAGTTGACAAATGACACATGACAGATAATAGATGACAGTTGACAGATAACCAATGTCTGATAGGGAATGAGAGATATATCTTTATTCATAACATTTTACATGTTTTACACAAGTCTTAGTAATTAATTTTTTTATAATCATCAAGGTAATAGCAGATGTAAAGTATACCTTAATATAATAATAAATATGCAAAACATTCAAAATACAAGCTAAAATACAATTTAAAATGACATTACAATTATTAAAAAACACAACAATTTTTGTTAATAATGATAAATAAAATATATATACAAATAATACATATATGATGTAAAACAAATGATTAATAATACAAGAAAGGTGAGAAACATACAAATTTTATGCTCTATTTTATTTAAATCTATATGGATTTCTTTAAATTTTCTGCAAAAAATAGTTACCAGATTTCAGATGACAGATAACAGATGGCAGATGTTGGATGATAGTTGACAGATGATGGATGACAAATGACACATAACAGATGATAGATGAAAGATGACAGATAACCAATGTAAGCTGGGGAATGAGAGATGACATGTGATAAATGGCCATTAATGAACTTCTTATAGTAATGTATGTATCGGTTTTTTATGTTTTTATTTTTCATTATGGTTTTCCCAGTTTATTATCAGAGGATAATTCTGCAAATGATAGAAAACAATATCGCTAAACAAAAAACAGAACGTATATGTCAGGTGAGGAATGGAAGATAACAGATGATACTAATGACAGATAACAGATGGTAACGGATAATAGATGATATATTTCAGATGCTTATTTCACATTGTGTTTACATTATTAATAATAGATGATAGAAATAGGCAACAATAGCCGATAGATCACTTATGACGTACAACAGATAATCAATGTAAAATTTGTTTCCCTGGTATAGAATATGATAAACCATAGGTAATAAATTAGAAATGATAAATGGTAAATAATCGATAACATATTATGAATAATAGATGACAGAGGACATGACAGATGACAGATCAGAATTGAGAAAGGACAGAAAATAGGTAGAATATTTTAGATGACAGATGATGGATGATAAATAATAGATCACAGATGGCAGATGGCAATTGATAGATGACAGATGGCATATAATAGATAAAAGATAGAATACAACGGTTGACATATCGCAGATGACAGATGATAGATGACAGATCACTGATGACAGATTATCGATGGCAGTAGGCAAATGATATATAAAAGATGACAGATGGCAGATGAATTATAAAAGATGAAGATAAGACACAACAGTTGTCAGATGACAGATCGCATATAACATATGGCAGATGTTACTAAATAAAACTAGATTGTCATGTATTCCGACAGGTAACATGTCCATCATTTCGTATAATGATATAATTTAAATATCAGTGGATTATTCTGCAAATGACAAAAAGTAACACATTATACTTATGTCTTTAGTATAATGTGGTACAGACAACATATAATAGATGACATATTACAGATGCTTATTAATTTGATTAATAATAGATGACAGAAATAGACAATAGCCGAGAGATGACTAGTGACATACAAAAGATGGTCAATAGATGAAAATTTTCATTGGTATAGAATATGAAAAACCATAGATAGGATAACGAATAATAGATGGCGGGGGATATGTCAGAAGATAGATCACAATTGAGAAAGGACAGACAATAGATGATAGACCTATATTATTATATATTAGATAGCAGAGTTTAGATGATAGATGCTAGATGATAGATGATGGATGATAGATAACAGATCACAGATGCCATGGCAAATGATAGATAAAAAATAACAGATGGCATATAATACATGAAAGATAAAATACCACGGTTGATAGATCACAGATGACAGATGATAGATAATAGATGATAGATGGCAGATGGCAAATGATAGATAAAAGATGACAGATGGCAGATGATATATAAAAGATGAAGATAAGAGGCAATAGTTAACAGATGATATATGACAGATTATCAAAGACAAATGGCAGATGACATATAAAAGATGAAAGATAAGAGACAACAATTGATACATGACAGACGTCACTATATAAAACTATATTGTCATTTATTCTGACAGATGAACATGTTTTTTCGTATAATAATATAATTAATCATCAGTGGATTATTCTGCAAATTACAAAAATTATTGCTAAACAAATAACAGAAGGTAAATGTCAGATGATCAATGAAAAGTAACACATTACTCTAATGACAGATGACAGACAACAGATAATAGATGCCATATTACAGATGCTTGTTAATATTATTAATAATAGATGATAGAAATAGACAATAGCCGAGAGATGACTAATGACATACAACAGTTGATCAATTGATGAAAATTATCCTTAGTAGAGAATATGACAAACCATGGGTAATTAATTACAAATGATAAATGATAGATAATCGATAACAGATGACGAGTAATAGATGACAGAAGATATGACAGATGCCAGATAACAATTGAAAAAGGGCAGAAAATAGACGATAAATCTATGTTAATAAAATAGGCAACAGATTTTATGTGACAGATGATAAATAATGGATGATACATAACAAATCGCAGATGACAGATGACAAATGATAGATAAAAATGACAGATGTCAAATGACATATAATAGATGAAATATAAGAGGCAACAGTTGAAAGAAGATAGATGACAGATCACAGATGACAGATTATCGATGACAGATACAGTTGACAGGTAACAGATGACAGATCACAGATCACAGATGACAGCTGTCAGTAAATAAAACTAACATAGTCATGTATTCCGACAGATAAACATATTATTTCGTATAATAATATAATTTATCATCAGTGGATTATTCCGCAAATTATAAAAAATTATTGCTAAACACAAAGCAAAAAGTAGATATAAGTTGACGAATGAAAAGTAACACATTATATTAAATTATGATGAAACGAAAATAAAATTCCTTACTTCACTTATAAGTATAAGTATAACTGAAGTAAGGAATTTTATTTTCGTTTCATCATAATATATAACACTTCACATTACTCAACCCGAAATTTAGTGACATTATATTAAAGACTGATGGCGGACAACAGATAATAGATTACATATCACAGATGCTTGTTAATATTATTAGTAACAGATGGCAGAAATAGACAATAGCCTACCAATCATAAATAACTTAAAACAGATGATCAATAGATAAAATAAATTCTCAGTAGAGAATATGACAAACCATAGGTAATAAATTAGAAGTGATAAATGATAGATAATCGATAACAGATGACGAATAATAGATGATAGAAGGTGTGACAGATGCCAGAAAACAATTTAAAAGGGCAGAAAATAGACGATAAATCTATGTTAATAAAATAGGCAACAGATTATATATGACAGATGATAGATGATGGATGATGGATGATAGATAAAAGATCACAGATAACAGATGGCAAATGATAGATACGAGATTAAAGATAGCATATAATATATGAAAGATAAAATATCACGGTTGACAGATCACAGATGATAGATGATAGATGATGGATAATAGATGACAGATCACAGATGACAGATGATCGCTGACAGATGACAAATGATAGTTAAAGATGAAAGTTGGCATGTCAATCAAAAATGAAAGATAAGAGACAACAGTTGACAGATGACAGATGTCACTAAATTGTTATTTAATTCCCACAGATGGATATGCTATTTCTTATAATAATATAATTTATCATTAGTGGATTATTAATGACTAAAAATATTACAGATACTTGTTATTATTATTAATAATAGATGGCAGAAATAGATAATAGACGAGAGATGACTAGTGACATACAACAGATGATCAACGGATAAAAAATTTCCTTAGTAGAGAATATTACAAATCATATGTAATAAATTAGAAAGAGATGATAATGATAAATAATCGATACCAGATGCTGAATAATAGATGACAGAAGATATGACAGATGACAGATCACAATTGAATAAGGACAGAAAATAGACGATAGACCTATATTCATAAAATATGTAACAGATTTTAAATGACAGATGATAGATGATAGATAACAGATCGCTGATGACAGATGCCAAATGATCGATAAAAGATAATAGATGGCAGATGGCATATAATAGATGAAAGATAAAAGACAACGGTTGACAGATCACAGATGACAGATGATAGATGATGGATGATATATGACAGATGGCAAATGATATATAAAATATGACAGTTGGCAGATGACATATAAAAGATAAAGATAAGAGGCAACAGTTGACAGATCACAGATAACAGATGAATGAATGAAAAGTAACACATTATACTAATGACAGACAACAGATAATAGATGACATATTACAGATGCTTGTTAATATTATTAATAATAGATGGCAGAAATATACAATAGCCGAGAGATGACTAATTACATACAACAGTTGATCAATAGACGCCAATTTTCCTTAGTAGGGAATATGACAATTTATATAACGGATACATCATCTGATGATGGCAGATGATTTGACAAATGACAGATCACAATTGAAGAAGGATAGAAAATAGAAGATGCGTGTATATTAATAAAATATGTAGAAGATTTTAGATGACAGATGATAGATGATGAATGATAGATGACAGATGATGGATGACAGATGGCAAATGATATATAAAAGATGACTGAAGGTAGATTGCATATAACAGATGAGAACTACGAACATTTGATTCATCTATCACTTGGTGAAACATATTGTAGCGATTGGGTAAATGTGTAATTAATTAATTTCACTTGGTTTTATTTGTTTCACAATTTTATTTATTTCAAAGTAGTGAGTAATCCTTGTAAAACCCTTTGAGAATGATCGTGTGATCGAAACTAGTTAGGGAAGTGAAATAAATAAAATTGTGAAACAAATAAAACCAAGTGAAATTAATTAATTACACATTTACCCAATCGCTAACAGATGAGAGATTACAGATAACAGTTAACAGATGGCAGATGTCGGATGACAAATCACAGATGATTTTGGTTTATATGTTTTTTTTTTAAATTACATCCTAGTTTCTCTAATATATCATCAGTGGATTGTTCTGTAAATGACAAAAAAATATTGCTAAACAGATAACAGAAAAAATTAGATGTCAGACAATTAATGATAAGTACTTAACTCATTATACTAATGACAGGTGACAGGCAACAGAAAATAGATGTTATATAACAGATGCTTGTTGATGTTATCAGTAATAGATGGCAGAAATAGACAATCGCTGTCAGATGAATGATAAGTGGCATTTAACAGATGATCAATAGATGAAAGTTTTCCTTTGAAGGGAATATGACAAACTATAGTTATTTAATTATAGATGCTAAATAATAGACAATCGATAACAGATGATGAATGATAGATGACAGAAGATAGATGACTAATGGCCAGATGGCAGTTGACAGATCACAATGCGGGGGTCGTATACGCCCCAAACTGTACGAAACGCGTTAATATTATCAACAATAGATGGCAGAAATAGATAATCGCTGACAGATAAACGACAAGTGGCATTCAACAGATGATCAATAGATGACCAATAGATGAAAGTTTCCATTTGAGGAAATTATGACAAATCATAGCTATTTAATTACAAACGATAAATAATAGATAATCGATAACAGATTATGAATGATAGGTGACAGAAGGTAGATGACTAATGATCAAATGACAAATGACAGATCTCAAATACGAAATAATATAGAATAGATTATAATTAATAGTTATAGAAAAATTTCACTTTTACTTACAGTAACGTATATTTCGTTTTTGTTTTTCTGCATATTATTTTAATTCCTCTGAGTTTTCCTTAATGAAAACCACAAGTGACAAAAAAAAAGAGTGCTGGTGATAAATAGACGTCCTGGCATCTCCATGTGCAAACAAAATTTTTGTAAGAATTTATTGTCATTTTCTACTTTATTATGTAAACACAGTGGATAAATACATACATACTACTACTACTACTACATTAATGAGAGGAAACAGATGAAGATAACAAATGATTAATGAAAGATGACTAATACAGGCTGAGAGATGATCGATTACAAACGACAGTCAACAGATGACATGCGACAAATGAAAATGTGTCTTAATGTTACATAATAATAATAATAATAATAGTTCTCTTTATGCATTACCTCTCTATTTTAATAAAATCTACATTCATCTAGGACGACAGATAACAGGTAACAGATGATGTATGACAAATATAGATATATAAAAAAAATGTATCCTTTATTTTACTTGTAGTGCTTAAATCAATATTTGTATTTCTTAAAATTTTCAGCAAAAAATAGGTAGCAGATTTCAGATGACAGATATAATAGATTATAGATGATAGATGATAAATGATAGATGACAGATGACAAGTGATAGATGATAGACAACAGATCAAAGGTGAGAGTTAACAGATGACAGACGATAGATGATAATTGATAGATGGCAGATGAAAGATAGCAGATGACAAATGACATATGATAGATGTCAGATAACAGATGAAAGCAGATGACAGAAGGCAGAAACATATGATAGACGATAGATTAAAGTTGAAAGATAACAAATGACAGATGTGTGATGTGGGATGCTAGATAGGAGATGAGAGCTGACAGATGGGATATGATGGATGGCAGATAGAGATAAATTTTAATTGTATAGTCTGTATTGACAGCTGTCAAAAATGTCATCCAAAAACATCAAAATATCAATTCTCAGAAAATTTATTGCCGCTGTCAAAAACTATAAATTTTTATTGTAGGAATTTAACAGTAACTGTAACAAATAAATGTTATTGTAAAGTGTCAAAAAATTTAATTAATATAGGAAAACAGTTTTCAGCGTAAACTGTCATAAATGTTCAATTATTATAAAATACATACATACAACACTGTCAAAAGTTCAAAATCTCAATTGATAAAAATTTTAATTATACAGTTTTAAATGACAGCTATCAAAAAATCTTACTAAACAAAATATATATTGACATAAATAAAAAATGGTTAATAATAATAATAATAATAACTTTATTGACTGAAATTATTATATTTATTTATTCATTTATTTATTTGTACTTTATCACACTTGCTTTATAATTTTAATTCGAAATACATAAGACCGTAAACAAAATCATAAAAAAAACTACTGCCAAAAGGAATTAATAAGTCAAAAATTTTAATTTCAATAGTTGAACTGTCAAAAAATATAAGCACTCAATTATAAGAAGTAGAAAGCATCAACTGTCAAAAATGTTTATTTACAAAATAGTTATAACCGACAAAAAGTATAAATTGTCAAAAATCAAATTAACTGTACAGTTTTAAATGACAGCTGTCAGAATTGTTCAATTATTTGTAAGTATTAAACTTTTTAAAACAATGTCAATTCAACTGTCAAAAATAATAAATCTGTCGAACATATTAATAGCAACATTGCAACCGTCAGAAAGTATAAATGACAAGTATCAAAAAAACCTAATTAATAAAAATTGATATTTTTTGGATAGTTGACACTTTGATTTTTATTAATTAGGTTTCTTTTTGATACTTGTCATTTATATTTTTTGGCAGTTAAAATATTGCTATTAATATGTTTGACAGATTTATTGTTTTTAGCAGTTGAATTGACATTGTTTTAAAAAGTCTAGAGAAAAGTGTTTTTTTTTATTAGGTGAAAATTAAACTGAATTGAAAAATTCACTATGTTTTAACCAAATTTTTCAATTCAGTGTAAGTATGGAATACCACGTAGTAACGGTCGCAACAATTCTCTTCATTGTTGACATTTACATTTTCTGACAATTGTCAAAAATGGTCTATTGTCAGAAAATATTTTACACCTTGAAAAACAGTAAAATTACAGTTGACACTTTAATCTATTACAGATTTTGATATATTACATTTATGTGGTTGACAGTTGTCAAAAATGGTCAATTATCAGAAAGTTTTACAGACTTTTACAAATCAAATAATAAACATTTTGTTACAAAGCCAAAAGGAATAAAATTACAAAAACTGATTGTTAACGGTATATATTAAAAGTTAACAAATGATGGCTAAGGGTAACAGATAAATTATGACAGATGATAAATAAACAAGCACGACTGCCATATGACAAAATGGCGCCAAATTTAAATTCGTCCTTACTTCCTGGACACCCTTTACAAGACAGATGATTGTCTTAATTATTGATTTTCTTTTTAATTTTACAGTTTTATTCTTTTAGTAATTATCATTAACAATGTGGAAACAGTTTGGCATTTATATAGGTCAGAACAATGGGGCAATAACAAAACTCTCGCGCGCTCGGCCAAATTTCCCAACTATTATTTGTTTCTACTGGTGCAAAATATTGAGAGAGCATCAGCCGGTTGGTTCTAAATATAATCCGAAAAGTTTACTACCCGCGCTGGTTTGCAATTTAGTTTCGACAATCGATAAACAAACGGTGAACCGAACAATTTCGGTCATCACACACACACAAATACACACATAACAGAAAGAACGTAAAATTCCCGAAAAATCAAAACGCGTCGAAAGGTCGGCCGTAAAATTTCGGTAGTCGATAAATAAAGAGGACGGCTGGCGCTCGTAAACTCAGAAACGGATACAATGTCGAGTGGGAATTGGTTAGATTGTATTCGGGGATGGTCATAACCGGCGAGGCAATAGAATTTATAATCGCGACGAGGAATTGGAGTTTACAGTTTACGATCGTAATGCGAAACTTGTGCATCTTAATCGTAATTTTTAGTGTGGAAAATTTGTAGATTTCAGTAATTAATTAATCTTTCATCATCAAAACTATTTTATTTGAGTGGTAATAATAAAATTTATAAACAATGTTATGATGAACACTTCACATTACTCAACCCGAAATTTAGTGATATTTAGTGATAAAAAATGGTTCGTTAATGTATTGAAATCATTGGTCATTATATAAATAAATATCTTTGATACAAAACAAAGTGTGTCTTTAATTTGTGATAATAATAGTTGTAGTATTCATGTTTGGGTATTGATCAGATGGTCCTTTTGCCATGTTTTTATGCATTTATGAAAAGAGCGTGTTTCTTTAAAGGTTCGCCCAGTTACTCTAATGTGCCTCTATCCCAATATCAAAGGGTATCGATCGCCCATCTGGACCAACGAATCTTCCTCGCAACTTAATGTGATTCCAATAAAAGTAAAAGCCTCTACAATCAAGTATTTAACTTAATATGAGGTAAAAACAAAGTTTTTGAATTATTTTACTTAAAATAATTCTATTACAAAGTTTGTAACACAATGATTGATTGTGATTTTGTAACTATGATATATAATCTGCCTGATGAAGTCACTTTGTAGCGAAAGCTATGTTGCAGTGTTCCGATATTAAAAACTGTGTAAATTCTTAACCAAAGCGTTTCATTTGTTACATAAAATTATACATATATTAATATATTATTTTACAATTTTTGTAAACGTTGAAACAACAAATGATATATAACTTGAACTCTTTATCTATCTCTATCACTCAAGATATTTACCCTTATATTGATTTTATATTTTACAGTTGTGAATTTGTAAATGAAAATCTTGTTTTGTTTCATAATTACTTTAATTTACCCCTTCAGTAATCATAGTACACCTTTGAATAGATGAAAAATTATTGTCGAAACATTTGCCAAGAATGTAAGTAATTATGGAACAAACAAGACTTTCATTTACAAATCCACCCCTGTAATTATGTTCCTTTAAGAATGTAGCAGCGAAAGTATTAATTTTACAGTTGTGTTATAATATTTGATAAAGTATTTTAATTAATTTCCTTTATTAATTAACGTCTTCTAGAGAAAATAATAATAACCAATTTTTTTTTTCTTAACGCGAACGTCCATCTTTTAAAGTTTACGCTTTCACTGCCAGCACCTCTGGCTTCATTAACGGGAAAAAATAAGGAAAATTCTGTTCGCTTTGATCATGCAATGTTGAAATTAGACGCCTGTCATAATTCCCCCCACAACAAAAAACTGAAATTTAAACAGAAAGAGACGTTTAAGGTATTCTTTGTCCTTAGAAAATTAACAACACCACTTTTTTTCTACACGTGTCTGTAAATTGCTATTATAAAACAAATTTTCTGACGTAATTGGAAAACAATAACAGTACAAAAAATGCCCCTTTATATAGTGGTAGTTATCAGTTTTATAATCTAATATTAATTATATAGAAATTTGTTGTTGAGTTACGTGAAGATATGATTAATTAAAAATTTGATTAAAACACTAACACTTTCTTCACAATTAATTTTTATTTAGCTAATAACTAATTTGATAAATTTATCAAATTAGTTGTAAGCTATTGATAATGGATGCATAGTACCCGAAATGTACATCTCAGCTAAATAAAAATTAATTGTGAAGAAAGTGTTTTAATCAAATTTTTAATTAATATTAATTAATAATTCTTCCTTGTTTTTTTTTTAAATTTACAAACTTTTTTTTCTGTTTACATTTAATAAAACTTTTAATATTAATTTCTCGACATGCGGATCGGAATTTCTCCAATATTACACTAAGACACTGCCTATCCTTTCTTTTTCCTTCTTCTCCTCCTAATTTTTCCTTCCCCATTTCCGTATTTATTAAATTTTCAGCCCTGAATGGAAAACGGCCGGATGGAGTCTCCGTGCATATTAATTCTCAACGTTTTTCGGTGCGGAGGGCGACATTTAAAGGGCGCGCACCACTCTGTAGATTTTCCATCTGGGAAATGGAAACGTCGCTTTCCGCAACGGCCAACCAAAACGCCGCCCCCCCTCATCACCATCGAAACATTGCAATTTCCTGCCGACGGTCAGTGCGGCGCACTACGCGTAATCAATTTCGCGCTCTGTCCTTCCGCACGAAAATATCGGTTTTTAATGGTAATTATAAAAACTGCGGTCATATCACAATTAATAATTTGAAAGAATCAGTAAAGGCAATGATGATTTTAAAGGAGAATAATAATTAGTCATTGATTTGTTTGTTTTTTAACACTTTGTCAGTCACCGGTGACTGACACTGAAGTATTCCAATGGGGCCACGTCAGTCACCGATGACTGACAGTATCTACTTTAAATTTAGTATTTAGCGCTGTCAGTCATGGGTTCCGTATTATTTTTTACTAGGATTGCCTGATACAGCCCTTATGTACGTTACAACAACAAATGTCTATACTACTCAAGTATTACCGGATGTCCGGAAATTGCACGCGCAATAGTGCGAGAGAGCAAAGTTGAAAGAGTGAGATGAATATTGGTGTGACAGTGGTACCAACTGAATTCTTATCGCACGCACACGCACACACACACACACACACTACACATATACTATACTCACACAGATGCAAATCCCCTGAGTGCGAGAGAGAGAATTTGAAAGAGTGAGGTGAATAATTTAGCGAAAAACCCTCCTCAAAAAGTGTGTCAGGGATGGCTGTGAAATTTCCAAAAATAATTAATTAAGGACCAGTGGGCAAATATACCTTTTATAATAAATAAAAATTATCGTCTGTAATATTCCATCTATTAATTGCTAATTATTTGCTATTATCTTTTTCGTTTGTGTCTCTTAACATTCATTTATTTATCAGTCATCTATTTTCTGCTGTGCAATATTTTTCTGTCATGTGTAGTCTGTATTCTAGTTATGCGTCATATGACATCTATCTTCTGTATTTTTCAATCTATTTTATGTCATTTTCAGGTTAAGGAAAATCGATACTAATTATAAAAACAATGAGAGAAAAAAGTAGTAAGAGATATAATTTTCACATCTTTCTTATCTGATGTTTGCCATCTGTCATCTGTTTTAAAAGGGAATACTATATCAAGGTGTATCTGTCTTATATCATCTTTCTTCTATCATATGACATCTGTTTTATATGAGCTGTCTCACATCAATATAGTCGTAATTTGTCATCCATTATCTGTTATCTTTTACCTGTCTTTGTCATCTATCATCTGTCTTCTGACTTATGTCATGTGGTGATTTTTTCTAATAAATATTTAAATAATATTGATTGTTGAGTTACGTAAAAATGAACATTAATAATAAAGAAACTTGTAATCCACTGTCGAGAAAGTGATTACAAGTGTCTTTATTCAATTAATATTTTATTAGTCGAATTTTATGTATAAATAATAAATGAAAAATAAAAATGTTCGAAGGTAAAAAATTAACATGATGTTTTTTATTCTTTTCAAGGCCACTTCTCTGAAATATTTCCCATCATCACATTTGTCACATGTTATCTATCATCTGCCATCTGTTATCTATAACTTGTCATATGTATATGACAGCTGTCATCTGTCATCTGTCACCTGTCATCTGTTTTCTCTATTTATATAATAAATATTTTATTAGTTGAATTTTCTGAAAAAAATATTATTTATGTGATCTGTCATCTTCCATCTATCATCTGTCATCTTTTATCTATCACCTGTTATCTATCAATAAATAATATTTTCTTCAGAAGCAATTTTTAATACATTATATTTTCGATGGTTCTATAAATTACAAACTCATCCTCCACACAGAATTTTAAATAAAAATCACCTATCATCTGTCATATGTCATATGTCATATGTCAATTGTCATATGTCAATTGTCATATGTCATCTGTCATATGTCATAATAATAATAATTTATTTCCAAACAGATATACAATTATCCTATTACAAGATAGTCTTTTTATAAAAGAGAAACTTCTGCGAAAATATTCTTATATGATTTTATTCAGTACCGATAGGTACAATTAAAAATGTCAAATGAATTTAGAATGGTTCAGTTGAACGTTCGCATCATAGTATTTATCGGGGAGTTATAATATAAATTTGTTTGACTGCAATTACAAAGGAAAGTCATGATATTTCGACTACAATATCGAGGTGTATGGATATTAATTAGGTTAAGTAGGTTCGGATCATTATGTAACATTTGGTGTTTAACGATATTATATTTCTTCTTGTAGCTAATGATTCCAAGTTAAAAATGAATAACATGTCGTTATATGTGACTGACTGATCTGGATATGATTAATGGACTTTAAAATAGATATATGTCATCTGTCATCTATCATATGTCATCTGTCATATGTCATCTGTCATATGTTATCTATCATATGTCATATGTTATCTGTCATATGGCATTTGTCATTTGTCATTTGTTACCTATTAACTATTATCATATCATCTGTAGTTTGTTATCTATCATTTATAATTTATCATCTGTAATGTTTGCAATAAATATTTAATTCTGCCTAGGCAATTTTTAAAATACTAAATTTTCAATGGTTTTAATTTTATAAATTATGAACTCATCGTCAACACAAGCTATTATATAATAATAAAGTTTTCAAGGTTATGATTTTATAAAACATAGACTTCGATAAGTACCAAAAAATGGGGATAAAGTTGCCATAATCGACAACAAAGTCTATAACATTATGCTGATTACGTCATTTGCCATTTGTTATCTACGATCTGTCATCTGTCAACTGTGATTAAATTTTTTCATGCAATAAATATTGGTTAAATTTTCAACAGTTGTAATTATTATAATTTAATAATTGATACTGGTAGAGTTACACTCTTGATGGAACGAGATATGTAAATTCAATGGGGTAAAACACTTGTTAAGTTTCATAATATTTTTATTTTCAGTTGCCTGAAACACGTGTTTCGATCATTCCTGATCATTTTCAAAGTACAAAACTGGTTTGCACTTTGAAAAACAGTTTTGTACTTTGAAAATGATCAGGAATGATCGAAACACGTGTCATTCAACTGAAAATAAAAATATTATGGAACTTAACAAGTGTTTTACCCCATTGAATTTATAATTTAATGTTTGATGGAAAATCATTAGTTTCTTAGGCTTTTAATGTCTTATATTTTGCTATAATAGAAATAGTAGCATAAAAACTTTCACATCTATAACGTTATGTTAATGATGACATCTGTCAACTGTCATCTTCCATGTGATATATGTCATATATCATCTGCCACCTGTCATATATCATATATAACCTGTTATTTTTTATCTGTCATTATACAGGGTCCATTACAAAAGTAATGCACATTTTCATCTGGCACTTACTCACATCAACAAATTTGATGCATTAAAGATTGATTCTAATAAATATTTTCTGAAGAGATAAATTTTAATTTATAATGCATTTAATTACCGTCGATTTTATTTTTTATAAATAATAAACTTTTTTTACACAAGATATTAAATAATAACATTTTAAAGGTTAAAATTTTATAAAATATTGAATTTTTGGTGGAAAATTAACATAACGTAAATCATTCCTTTTATTATCTTAAGGTATCTTCTATCGCCTTCTAATGCCATAATGGACATTCATTCTATCAAAAGTTCCGAATCTATAACATTGTGTTAATTACCATCAGTCGTTTTTCGTATGTCATGTGTAATCTGTAATCTATAATCTGTCATCGGAGATCTGATATCTGCCATCTGTTACCTTTCATCAGTCATCAGTCATCAGTCATCTTTTATACAGGGTCCATTAAAAAAGTAATGAGTATTTTCTGGAGAAAAAATATATATTTATTGCTTGTACCGGTACAAATGCTTAAAATTCTTCAAAATACTCTCCCCCAGCATCAATACACTTGCAAAAAAGTGTCTTCCGTGCCTGGAAGGTACCCTGAAACCGCTCGACGGGAATATCTCTTAGGAGAGATCTATTATACTAAAGTGTAGAAAATTGGGGACTAATTATTGTCGGGTAGGTAAAAGGAAGGAGATTACGCATCGTTAACGGATCTATAGATTTTTGAAAAGTGGCGTGTACATTAAATCTCTTTTGGATGTTTTCTACGGACTCCTAACCCTTTCCTGTCTGCTCTCTCGTCAGTTGAGGAAACACGAAAAAGTCACACGGGGCTGTAAGGGGGCCGGGAAACCATCGATTGGTTTGTGACTTTTAGTGATAGATTATAGTTGCAAGTTGAGACAGCTAATGACAAGTGACAGATGACAGATAATAAATGATATTTGACAGATGACATATGAACCGGATGTTTTAATTAACATAATGTTATAGATGCATGAGTTTTGAAGAGATTGTGGTCGATTTTGGCGTTAAATTGAAATATAAAACTTAAGAGAGAAGACACCTTAAAACTCTATGACAAGTTTGGTAAACTGTATGTTTTTTAAATTTAAGCATTAAATATTTTAAAGTTTAAGTAACACTTCATGAGGTTGTATTAAAATGAAATTGAATTTAGAACAAAATGTTAACTTTCTCAATAAGATTTTAGGAAACAAATATAAATATGATGGTGGATGTAGGATATAGGTTACTCAACCAACCTACACATTCAAAATGTATCACAAAGTAATGGCTTCAAGCATCAACTACAACCTACACATGTTTCTATCTGTTCTCTGAAATCTTCATCTTCTGATATTTGTATTCTATCTTCTTTCTTTCTGCCTTCTGCCTTTTGTCGTCTGAAGTTTTGTAGAATCTCATCATTTTCTCATCAGTTTTCTAAAATGTAACTTCTTAATTCTACAATCCTCTAGCATTTATCTTCTAGATTATTGATGATAATCGAAATTTTAGAGAAAATATTTTTCCATTGTTTTCAATAAATTCCCTAGCTCTTTTCTAAATTTAAAAAAAAAATGAAGCTTCCCAGATCTTACTTTTTATTTTATTTTAGAATTTGTAAGTATATTCTTCTACAAATGACGAGAATTATCCTAAAAAATTATACAATTTTTAAATAAATATATTTTTTAGAATTGTTCTCTAATTTCTGCTAGCATTTTTATTTTAGATTTTACAAATTTGGGTTTCCAAATTTCCTAAAATATTTCTTTTAGTTTTCTATATTTTCTCAACATTTTCTTTTTTCAAAATGCCAAATATTTTTAGACAAAATTTTAATTTCTCTAGACTTCCTTCTCCAGATTTATAGAAATTTACAACATCTCTTCTAAATTCGAGAAATTTCTTCCATATTCCTACAATTTTCTAGCAGTTTTTCTAACTAGAATTAGATTTCTAGAATTTTTCTTTAATTTCTCTTCTTAACTCTGTGAAATATCCTTGGGGATTTTATAATCTTCCTGCAATTTTTCTTTAAAAATTTAAAATTTTTCTTGAGGTTTTCAAGTTGAGAAATGTATAATTTTCTTCACTAAATGCCGAAAATTTTCCTTAAGGTTTTTTTTATAGTTTAGATTTTTTTAATTCTAAATAATATATTATTGGTTTGAGGTTGAGAAGTTTCTATGAGGGTTTTCAAATTTAATAATAGTTTGTGTTTTTAGGATTTTCTTGGGAGTTTTCAAATTTTCTAAAATCATTCAAAATGATTTAAAAATACGAAAACATTTGAATCTACAACAATGAGTCTTACTAAGATTACAAAACAAATTAATTTTGAAACAACTACTTTTTAATACATTTTATCATTCAAAATGGCAAGAATTTCCCTCAAGATTTTTACAATTTTCAATTTCTTCTCCATGATTTATCGAACCGTTTTTCTCCAAATTGCCAGAATTTTCCATTAATTCCTCTAATAAATTTCGAAAATATTTTTTAAAGGTTTTAGAATTCTTTTAAGAATTTTCTGAGCTTTTTAAATTTTACAATAATTTTTTTTTTTTTTTTGGAATACTGAGAATTTGTTACGAGACTTAAATTTTCTTTCAATTTTTCAGCAGCATTTTATTGTATAGAATTATCAAGTAATTTTTTCAGCGTTTCCATTTCCTTCTCCAAATTCAAGAAACCATAATATCACAATTTTCCAGCAGTTGTTTTGTCCAGATTACTAAATTTCTTCCTTCGGATTTTAAAAGTTTTTTGAATTTTTACAATTTTTCATCACCATTTTTTTTTTCTAGAATTTTTCCAGAGTTTTGCAGCATTTTTCCCTCTAAAGTTTCAATAATTTTCTTCCATATTTGTACAATTTATCAGCAGTTTTTCAAGATTATCATAATTTTTCACAGATTTTTACAATGCTTCAGTAGAATTTTTCAGTAAGTTCTTCCTTAGTTTTTTAAGATTATCATAATTTTGCATTAAATTCAATTTCATGGTTTTCGAGAAAAATATAGGGAAAGTACTGTGATGGCCACATCACCATTTTTGTCTTTTATTATCAGTGCTTCCGACTTCTATTAATTGTCTTCTACTAAATACATTTTGTCATCTGTCTTGTGTTATTTCTGTTCTGTCTTCTGTCAATGGAATTTTGTCATCTGTCTTCTTTTATCTCTCTTCTGTCTTCTTTACATCTATATAAATGGTGGTTGGTTGTTCTCTATTCCACACTCCAGTCATTAACACGTAGTTAAATATTAAAATAAATGAATAATTAAAGGTTGAAAGACCGTAAGATCGATGGCCAATGAAGAAGAAAAGAAGCAGCATAAAAAAATGTTGAGTTAAAATATTTTAATACTATCTTTAATAAAGATGTTTATCTCTCTCTATCTGAATAATTAATTATAAACCTTTAAAATTTAAATTATAAACATTTAATATTAAAATATAGTTTGCAAACACCTTTGATTATAAATTTGGGAACAATTTCATCAAAATTTCCGCAGGTTTTATCAAATGATAACAGCTTGCGTGTTTTGTTTTCTTGATATTGTCCTCTGCCTTTTATCTGCTGTATTCTATCATCTGTAATCTATCTTTATAATTTCTTATTGGTCATCTGTATTTCTTCTTTTATCATTTGTCTTTTGTTTTCTACTAATTGTCTTCTGTAAACTGTATTTTGTCATATGTTTTCAGTTACCTTTCTTCTGACTTTTCTACATTTATGTTTAAAATAGGTTGGTGGCATGGATTCAACTTTCTAGTAATTAAAACATACTTAAATATGTAATTGAATGAATAATTAATCACAAACCTGGGCTTAATATTAAAATATGGTGTCAAACTTTTTTTTTACATAGATTCGAAATTAATTTCATTTAAAGATATTAACAAATTATTATCTAATTAGTAGAATAATCCATATTACTGGGTGATTAATAATATCAATCAGAAATAAAATATACTTACTGGGAATATGTGTGTTCTTGAGTTTTGTGAAGATTATATTAATAATAAAACGAGGTTAAATTCCTTTCTTCACTGTTTTTATTTAAGCTTTAAATGTACATTTCGGACACTATGTGTCCATTATCAATAGTTGATTACTGGGAAGTACATCTTATTTCTGATTTAAATTTTTGTCTGTCTTCTGTAATTTATCTTTTATTCTGACTTCTGTTTTCTGGTTTCTGTCTTTTAACTTTTATCATTTCTCATTGGTCTTTCGTCTTTAGTCTTCTATTGACAGACAATTCTAGCTTGTTTTCCCTTCCATCTTCTATTAATTGTCCCTTGTTTATTGTAGGTTGACATTTGTCTTCTTTTATCTCTCTTCTCTCTTTGGTTAACTGTATTTTGTCATATATTTTCTTGAATTTGTCGTCTGTATTTTGATTGCATGGCCTCTATTCCACACTGTAGTCATAAAAAGATCAAATTATTATGTTTCTTTTGCCATATGTCTTCTGTTTTTAGACTTTAGCCTTCTGCGTTTTGACTTCTGTGTTCTGGCATCTGTGTACCATCTTTTGTCTTTGTCATTTCTCACTAGAATTCTGTTTCCGTCTTTTGTCATCTGTGTTCTGGTTTATGTCTTCTTTTTTTACCGTCCTCTATTAATAGTCTTCTGTTGACTGTCTTCAGCCTTTGTCTTCTGGCTATTTTTTTTATTATTCTTGTAGTGAAAAATTTTATGACGGTAAAAATTTGTTAAATTTATAAATATTTTGTATAGTAATTTCTAAAAAGTAATGAAATTAGCCTTTAGATTAATGTTTGTTTGTTTCATATTTTAAAAATTTGCTGTTCCTTTCATCTAATCATTTGAACGTATGTAAAATCAATCATTAAACTTTATAGACTTTTTCTGTCTTTCCTCTGAAGTTTTTACACTTTGATTTAACCCTTAATATGATAATTGGTCAGGGGTTAAAGTGGTGGCGTTTAGGACGTCTTTCGGTGCCTAGTTGTTGGTCGGCGGTCGCCATTAAGGACATTGCCTGAACTCGCACGGTCCGCCTCCTCAACTTCTCTCTCTTGTATGCAAATTCGACAATAATTTCATCAAAAGTTCGCCAGCAATTACATTACGCCGAGAGTTCGGCGGCGGATTGTATCGCCGGCCAATTCCGTAACGGTCGTGTCGTTAGTGAACTTGGGCGCTGCCTAATGCCCAATTACGAAAATTCTAAATTCGGGTGGGGGTAATAATAATAATAACACTGGAATACACAAAAGGGATGAAATTCCGGTGCGATAACAAGTTTTTAAATCGTACAATTAACTAAATTTCTCTTTCGTTAGAGGTTGACTATCATTTCCCATACGTTTTCTTGTGGAACAAGTAATTCCGTCTCGTATAAAGAAGTAGCTCCATCTTGTTAGAACAATTTCCGACTTAAACAATCGTTGATACTATTTGATTATTATTCGTCTATAATATAAGTTTCTCTAATGACGTTAAATATACTTGGTGAAATTTCATTATGTATGTAGTAAATAAGTTAGAATGTTTATTTAAATTATGTCAGTAGCAATGAGGGTATTATGAAATTATTTATCTAGTGTGGTTAAAGGTGAAAATCAGAAGTTTCGTTAGAGGAATTTTGATTTATTCAATCGTATTTTATGTGAGTAATTAAGAATGGAATAAAACAAGCAGCATTAATTAATTGTTTGGAGGTAAAGTTTAATTGTTTAAGTATCTGTTTCCTATCGCTGTACAACAATAGTACCTAAAAAGTGTTTTACTTGTTATCAAGCAATTAATCATCAATTTTGATTTGCGATGACCAACTCATTCGAACACATTTAATTTGGAAGAATCAAATTTTTTGGATTTCGTTGATTTTTCTTCTCACCATCATCTTTTTCTTCTCCTCTGAAGTAAATATAATTTTATTAAGCCTTAAATTATTCTTTACATGTTTAAATCATTGATTGTATTTTTTGAAGTAATCTAGAACCTCAGATCAGAACAGACAAAAGGATGTAAACTTTTCGCTTTGTAGCCCATTTTTTTTTTTCTTCTCCACATAGGCGCATTACGATCGATATGAAACCTCGTGTTTGTTCAGCCCATTAACATTGGCATTGATATTGATTTCATCATGACATTGCCATTGAACTCCGCGCAGACATAATCACCGTCGAGGTGAACATTACAAATACGAGCACTCCTTCTTTATTATTATATCCGGAAAAATACCCCCCTAGGGTT
Source organism: Ontholestes murinus (assembly GCA_963969525.1). Taxonomy (NCBI): domain Eukaryota; kingdom Metazoa; phylum Arthropoda; class Insecta; order Coleoptera; family Staphylinidae; genus Ontholestes; species Ontholestes murinus. Next base: position 6,089,174 of record OZ018393.1, read on the forward strand.
TAAGATTAAAAGTGTTTACCGTAGCATAACCTCCGTAAATTTCCTGCGAATCACAATCGGCCCTCGGGGAACGTTTAAACTCGCACCAGCACACTGTAATTTACCTATAATTCAGTTTCATGCGTTTACTTGTCTTTGTTTGTGTGTGTGTGCGCTAGGGGTTTAAAGTCATCGTGGGGATTAGGTATCGCGGGGATGGATTGTAAATATCGCGGCCGCTTGGGGGGCGGCGCAGGGGGGTCAGAAAGCTCATCCATCCCCACCATTTCGTACGCCGCCGCCGCCAATGAGGCAAGTGTGCCGCCGCGCACTCCGGAGGCAGTGATCCCACGTCTACGGTTCGAAACGGTCGCGACGGGAACGTGTGAAGTAATTAATTACACGAAAACAGTGTGTGTGTTTGTGTGTCAGGAACAATCACGGTAATGTTCGTTTGATGAAATAAATTGTTCGGCCGTTGAGGTGGTGGTGTTATCGATACCCGGGGAAGCCCGGACGAACGAGCGCATCAACTCTCTCTCGGATGAGACGGGATGAGAGTTAATCCCGAAAAAAGTAATTAGCCCGTAATTCCGAGGCTAATTGGATTTTAGGTGATTGCGCTTTCCCGTTACGGGTTGGTCATCGTTTTCAATGCGTGGGGAGGGAATTTTCATTAGTGTTGGAAGAATCGTTTTATTTTTGCTCACTGATTATTAATGTTAATTTAACATTATTCATATCAACTTTATTACACAATAAAATGAATTATTCTAAATCGTTGAAAGGTCTAATTTAATCTTGTGTGATGTAAGAAAAAAATGTTTTAAAAAAGTTTATGCACATCGTATATTTAAGGAGGATGTTAAAATCATTAGAAAAAATTTCTATTTTGATCAGAAATCATTAGAAAAACGATCAAACAATTTTTATATTTTGATTAAAACTGTTCAGAAGAGATTTTTACTTTTCTTTCAAAAATAAAATTGAAATCTATGATAAAGAACACTTTCCACTAGTTCAGCAGATAAAGATATTCGCTGGTGAGCTACTAACAGAAAGACTCACATTTTCTGGCTTCAATATAGGTTTTCTTTCCGATTTAAAATAACTCTTAATTTAAAAGTTTTTTACTTTGCATTAGTCTTCACTGCTCAAAAATTAAAACTTTTGTTTTTCTAATATAAAGTAATCCCTGCTGTTTTTGAAGGTGGCAATTTAAAATTCCATTTTTCAAAAATCTAAAAGCTTGTCAAAATATCCTAAACGATTGAGTAATGTTTTAAAAAATGTTGAGAGAAGTTTATGTTTATGTAATGCCAAAAATGACAGTTCACAAAAAAAAATCAACATTGAAAAAATTGAAACAAATAATTGACGACCATAGAAAAAACAAAATGTTTAAATGACAATTGATTATTTCTTTTAATTGCACAAAAGATAATATTGTTTAAAACTTTTCTTTCTAATATAAAGTAATCCCTGCTATTTTTGAAGGTGGCAATTTAAAATTCCCTTTTCAAAAATCTAAAAACATGTCAAAATATTCTAAATGATTGATTAATGTTTTAAAAAATGCTGAGAGAAGTTTATGTATGTCAAATTTGACACTTATATCAGATTTAGAAACATGCACAAATGGACATATAACTAAAAAAAAATAGATAATAGACAAAAACTAGGAACTGTCAAGTTTTGACATTATGCCAGTTGTCTTTTAAGACATTTGGAAAACTATAAATTTGACATTTGGTAGAAATAACATTTATTTATTATAATTGAAGAGAAGAAAGGCATTCCATTAGTCTTAATTAAAAAATTCCACTGTAAAGTATAAAGCGAAAATAAAAATTTTGAAAAATGAAAAAGTAATCCCTTCAGAAAAGCTAATAAACTCAAAAAAATGTCATTAATTTAATTTTAACAAGATATTAGACTACATTTTACAAAATATAAAAATTTGACATATATAAACAATCAAAAATGGACATTTGATAAAGAAGTCAAATATAATATTCACAAAAAGTAGAAAATGTCAATTTTTTCAATTGACAATTGTTAAAAGTAAAAAAAAATGTTATTTAAGAAAATGACAAGTGGTGACTGGCAAAATTTGACGAAATATTTAAAGTGATCATAAATTGACAACTACAAAATAACAAATGATAATTAATATAACTCAAAAGTTCACATTTGAAACGATATGAATAATCGAGTTTAACTTTTATCTAATGGATTACTTATTTTTTTAATATTTTTATTAGTATCGAATAAATTTCAATTTAAAAACATTTGACGAAATGTCAAAAGTCGTTATTAAGTACAGTTCAAAAATTGATATTTGAACATTTAAATCCAAACAAAATCATTGAAAAACTAAGTCAATTAATGAAAAATTTAATTTGATTAATACGACAATTCAAAGATATTAAAAATTACGTTTAAACATTTAGCAAATTATTAAAAATTGACATTTGATTAATTAATTTGTTAAACTTAGGCTTGAGAAATGTTAAACCGGTTGTATTTACATATGTATCTTTATACATTTAAATAAACAATAACAATAACAATAAAATATCGTAATTTTACATTTAGCCAAAAATGGATACTAACAAAAAAAATCGAATACTGCATTTTACGAGTCAATAAAAAAAAAATGTTTCAATTATTTAAGATGTGAGAATTATCAAATTTAAAAACTATAAAAAATTGACGTTTGACAAAAGTAAAATCAAAAATATTATTGACATAACCTTGAAAATGTCAAATATTGACATTTCATGAGGTAACAAAAAAAATCGAATACTGCATTTTACGCGTCAATAAAAAATTCAAAAGTTTCAATTATGTCAGATTTGAGAATTATCAAATTTAAAACCTGTAAAAAATTGAGATTTGACAAAAATAAAATCAAAAATAATATTGACATAACCTTGAAATTGTCAAATATTGACATTTCATGAGGTAACAAAAAAAATCGAATACTGCATTTTACGCGTCAATAAAAAATTCAGAAGTTTCAATTATGTCAGATTTGAGAATTATCAAATTTAAAACCTGTAAAAAATTGAGATTTGACAAAAATAAAATCAAAAATAATATTGACATAACCTTGAAAATGTCAAATATTGACATTTCATGAGATGTAATTTTTGATATTTGGGTGAATATTAAAAAAAAAGTGATAGTTTTAGAAAAATAAAAAATTAACCGTTTTACGAAAACTACAAAAATAACAACTGAAATATGTCAAGAATTAAATTTGAGACAAAATATCAAAATCAGCACTTGACATTTAGGGGAAACTAACATTTGACAAAATATAAAATTTTGACATTTAGACATTAATTACATGAAACGTGATAATTGTTACAATTAAAAATTGTTTCTTAAGAAAATTAAAAATGGTAACTAGCAAAATTTTACGACATGTCAAAAGGGATATAAAATTGACAAAAAAATGAATAAACAAATAAAAATTAATGTAATTTAAAGATTGACATTTGGAACGTTATTAATAATGGCATTTGACGTAATGTCAAAAGTGACATGTCAAAAATTAAAAATTTAATATTGTATTCGAAAAAATAACTCCAAAAAACTTTAATAAAGAGAATGGTTGCAACCGTTACTACGTGGTAATCCATACTTACACTGAATTGAAAAATTCACTATGTTTTAACCACAAATAAATTTGTGGTTAAAACATAGTGAATTTTTCAATTCAGTCCAAAATACTTTGATAAACTAAAGCAATAAATTAAAAAATAATTTTAACAAGTACGAAAATTCATAAATGCCTAAAAATTGTATTTACATATTTGTCAAAACATCAAAAAATGGCATTTGATAAAATGTAAAAATTTAACAGTAATCCAAAAAAATCAAATATTAACGTTTGCAAACCAAACCTTTATTATTATTAACCTTCAAAAAAGTGTTAATCAACTTTGACAAAAACAATGAAAATGTTACAGTGATTTGGTAGAAAAATGACATTCGGCGAAATGTATCCAAAATTAAAAATAACTTTGTAAAAAATAGATAACATAAAAAATAATTGACAAAATGTCAAACCAGATTTGACAATAAATAAGAAATTGACATTTTAACAAACAGAAAGAACACATCAAAAATGAAATTTGACAAAATAGGACAATTCAGAAGAGGAGAAATGGCATTTGCCAAAATATCAAAACTGATGTTTCATCTAATGCCAAAAATGACAATTCATAAAAAAAAATTTTAAAATGAAAGAAAATATTGACAACCATAAAAAAAACAAAATGTTAAAATAACAATTGATTATTTCATTTAATTGCATAAATAAATAAATATTGATAAAAACTAGAATTGTCATTTTTGACATTGATATAACTTCAAATATCGCTGTTGCTAAATGTCAAATATTTATACGTTACCAAATCTTAGCTTTACCTAAATGTCAAATGTTAAGGTTGATATCTTGTTAAAATTAAATTCTTAATTGTCATTTTTGACATTATTGAAAATATATTTATTTCCAAAATTGACATTTTTTATATCTCAACAATGCCAAAAATGACAATTCGAGAATTTAATAACCTTAACATTTGACATTTTGGCAAATCAAAGATTTGGTAACGTATAAATATTTGACATTTAGCAACGACGATATTTGAAGTTATATCAAACGTGACAATTGTAAAAAATTAAAAATGTTATTTAAGAAAATCAAAAAGGTCAAAAACTGCCAACTAAAAAAAATTAAATTGATATTTATAAAAAATAACAAAACAAATAAATGACAAAATTAGACAATTTGATACAAAAAACATAAAAACTGAAATTTGATAATAAAATGTACTAAATGAATGAAATTTAATATAATATGACAGTTCAGAAAAGAAAAAAAATAACATTTGCCAAATTATCAGAAATTATGTTTGACGTAATGCCAAAAATAACAACTCGAAAAAAAAACAACTTTTAGAAATGAAAATTATTGATGAAAAAATTATAAAAAAAAAACCATATCATAAAATGACAATTGATAACTTTTTTCAATGTCATCTAATAATAATAATAAGGTAAAAATCATAACTGATTTGTTAATTTAAAAAAAAAATGACTATTAGGAAATGTCAGAAATAAAAATGTCAAAATAAAAAATTGCCATTTGACATGAAAATTAAATTTGGCAATTATGACCATTCATATATGTCAAAAACAAATAGATTTGTCAGAATATCAGAAATGTCTATTTGATAAAACATTAAAAGTTAACAATGAGTTAAAAATGACGAAAAAAAAAACTAGAATTGTCATTTTTGACATTGTTGAAAATCTAAAAAATGTCAATTTTGGAAATAAAATTAATTATTTCACAAAACCTCATAAAAATTAATAATCGAAAAATTTCATTGAAATTTTTATTTCCAAAATTGACATTTTTTAGATTTTCAACAATGTCAAAAATGACAATTCAGGAATTTAGTTTTAAGATATCAACCTTAATATTTGACATTTAGGTAAAACTAATATTTGGAAACGTATAAATATTTGACATTTAGGTAAAACTTATATTTGGTAACGTATAAATATTTGACATTTAGTAACAACGATATTTGAAGTTATATCAAACGTGACAATTGTTAAAAATGAAAAATGTTATTTAAGAAAATCAAAAATCAATCAAAAAATTTAAAAAAAAAACACAATCATAAAATGACAATTGATTACTTTTTTCAATGTCATCTGACAAGGTAAAAATCATAACTGATTTGTTAATTTTTTTCTTAAAAAATGACTCTTACGAAACATCAGAAATTGATATTCGCAAAATAAAAATTTGCCTTTTGACATAAAAAATAAATTTGGCAATTATGACCATGCATATATGTCAAAAAAAATAGATTTGTCAGAATATCAAAAATGTTCATTTGATAAAACATTAAAGTTGACAATGAGTTAAAAATGATGACGTTTGACAAAAAAAATCAAACCTAATCATTATTATTATTATTATAAACATTCTACAAAGTGTCAATCAGTTAAGAAAATTTGACAAAAACAATGAAAATATTAAAATGACAATTGCTAGAAAAATGACATTCGATGAAATATCAAAACTGACATGTTAAAAATTTTATCAAAAATGATAATTAACAAAATTAAAATTGATATTTTTTAAATTTATAATTGTAGAAATAGAGATGATTATTTATTTCAAAAAATTACAAAAAACAAACAATACACGAAACATCAATCAATTTTAATTTAAAAAAAACTGACATTTGTCACAAAAAAAACATCAAAATTGAAATTTGACAAAATATGACAATTCAAAAAAGAAAAGAATGGTATTTGCCAAAATATGAAAAATTATGTCTAACATAATGCCGAAAATGACAGCTCACAAAAAATCTTTTGGAAAATTAAAAAAATAAAACAAAATGATTAAATGACAATTCATATTTTTTTGTCAATTGACAAAATAAAAATTCTAACTGATACATCATTTGTTTCTTTAAGAATGACAAATAGGAAAAAATCAGAAATTAGTATCCAAAAAAATAATAAACAAAAATAATAGTTAACAAATTATAATAAGTGATAAAAATTAACAATTACCACTTGACATAAAAATTAAATTTGACAAAAATGACAATGCGTAAATGTCAGAAAATACATTTGTCAGTATATCAAAAATGTTCATTTGATAAAATATCAAAAGTTGACAATAAGCTAAAAATGACGAAAAAAATCAAAATTACCCTTTGACAAAAAGAAAAATCAAAAAAATCATTATTATAATTTTTTTAAATGACACTTGTAAATCGTCAAAAATAATACTACTATTATTATGTTGAAAGCTATTACAAAAAGAGTCAATTAATGAAATCTTAAAAATACAATTGACATTTGATTTAAAAAAATATCAAAATAATAAAATGACAATTGTTAGAACTTTTATTTTCATTAACATTAAAATATCAAAACGCGAAAAATACATTTGTATAGGACACTTTTCATGACTACAATACTCAAACTCTCTTTTAATTTAATTTTAAAAATCTAATAAATAAAAATCTCATAATTATTATTAATAATAATAATATTTTTCGAATGAAATGTTTCATTTTGATAGAAGTTTCATTAGGAAATTCAACGAATAATAATTACTACAAGTTTTACACACGTCATATGGTTGAACTTAGTCACAATATATCTAATGTAATCTAATTAATTCTAATATTGAATGTTGAGTTACGTGAAGATGAATAGTAATAATAAAAACACTTGTAATCACTTGTATAAACTGTGGAGAAAGTGATTACAAGTGTTTTTATTATTAATTAATTCTAACTTAAATCTAATACAAAAATGAGGATACAATTAGAGAGAAACGTCAAACATTACTTAAGAGTAATTTTGAGCAATTTAATACAACGCTTTAAGAAAGTACATCAGGGAAAAACCTGATTAAAACACTTAGAAACCTTTCTACACTATTTTATTTGTAAGCAGATGTACATTTTGGGCATTTCTGGTTACAAATAAAATAGTGAAGAAAAAGTGTTTTAGTCAAATTGATATCATCTTTAACTAACTTAATTAATCCAAATATCAAATTAAATAACTTATGATTTGTTGGTTTTTTTTTGGGTTTTGCAAATTCGATCAAAATGATTACAACTAATTATTAATTTATATTTCTTTAGAAATTAATAAACTTCTCATCGTGGAATTAGTTTCTAAGCACTTAAAATATCTTTTAGGTAGTTGAAAGTAGTTCTGGATAATTTTAATTCTATGTATCCTTCTATTCACACCTCTTCTGACTACAATATTGATTTCCTTTGTAATTTTAAAGTAATTCCAAATTTTAAAGAAAAGCAATTGTAATTTTTATTGCTTATATTTCAATTTTGGCAGACATTTTTTTCAAAAACTTGAAACGGATATGTCTTTTTCTATACACACATTGAATTTATTTTTGATTAAATTTAACTCAACGGTAAATAAATAAGCATTTTTTTTACGAAGTAGAAGAATATTTACTATTTAAAACTGGTCTACAATCAATTAATAAAATTTTGACACAGTATACGGTTTCAAAAATGTTTTTATTACTACGACAATTTTTCACCACACAGTGGCTTCGTCAATCCTTTATGATGACAAAAATATTTATCCCAAGATATTTTTTGATTTACAAGATTATCTATGATTTTTTGAGATTTGTAGGAATTTTTTGCATAGGCATCATTGAAAATCTAACAAAAATGTAGGAAATATTATAAAATTATGTTTAGAAAACAACTGTATTTCATATAACAATATGAAACATAACAAATCTTCTATTTAAAAATTACCTAATGTTAACTTTATCAAACATGATTACAGTATATACAAATAAATCAACTAATCCACCCATAAAGATTATTGACTTTAAAACACAAACATCGCAGTAAATCTCCTTAATGTTTGCTTGCCTTTTTTTTCACAAACTTTTTCAAGAAATAATTTATGCGAACATTTACGCCAGTATTCCCTTCTTTTAAAACAATCAATCCATCACGTTACGTCCGTAATAATGAAAACAAACCAGTCCTTTTGTGCTGTCGATCGTAATTTTTCATTGCGAGTATTTATAATTTGATTATGGCCAACCTTGGCGGTGGCGTCGACGCTTATTTTTACTTTGAAATACGGAATAAATTCATTGCGATCAAAACACGTGTACAAATACAAATACGCACTAAATAAACAAATAATTAATCACAAGTGAAATATCTTAATAATTAATTATTTGAAAAAAGTCTTTCAATTAAATATAGTTTTTTAGATTTTTTTATTATTTAATTTAGATAGTTTTTTTTAATAATAAACTAAGTGTTTATATATTTATATAAATTTGTTAGATCATTTCTTTAAGTGGATATATAAAGCAAAATAAATAATGTTTTAGTCAACAGCAGCTACGTACTTATTTCGATCTATTTTTGATATCTTAAGGGTAGAGCAATTGAAGACGTGGAAACGTTTTTTTTAATATGAGTTTTTGGATTAGGTTTTATGATATCATCGAATCTTTCTTTTATTGAAGTTTATCTCGTTAATTGTAAGAGTTGGATGGTAACAATACTTTAATAACGCATCGAGATTTATTTCTAACATTAAGAATTCTTTGGAGAATTCCCGATTATTCGTGAATGTTCGCGCCTAAACGCTTGTCTGTAGACTCTTCTTAATAGCGGAACAGCGTTTCTAATTTCAAACCAAATTTAAAAATTTAGATCTAAAAAAAAAATTGACACAATAATTTTATCTTAAAAGAAAAACATTTTCTTTAATTGGGATGCCATCTAAGCGTTGCACTAGAATCCTGTTTGAGTGGATGACCACCGACAAATCTTTTTTACCCTGTGAGTTAAATATTACAAAGGTTTTCTGTATTTATTTTTATTATAAAGAATAATGGCTATTCTGGTTTGTATAAGAGTCTATAATAAGATTTGAATATTTAAATCTCCCGGATTTATTACAGTTGTAAATTTAACAGATCGATTAAAAGATGATTCGATTTGTTCGTACAACTTTAACGTATCGAATATCGAGATGTTATTATTAAACAAACCCTCTCAACGTCGAATCGTTAATTATGCACGGGGCAGTTTTAGTTTACACAACTAGTTATGGAACTTGTTGATCCTCATCCTCCTCCTCCTCCTCCCTCTTCACCCCCGATTCGATATCCTCTATTTTCAGAGTAATCCCGTTAATTCAGAACCGTCCGCGGTAAACTAATGCAATTTTCCGCGTCCACTTGATTTGATAAACCCCCGGCCATATTTAACGGACTTATCGCACTGAAGCCAATTGCTGATGTGTATTCGAACGTTACGGATTGATCACAAACAATTTGAGGATAATTTAGATTAAAGGAATATATTTCTTTCACCTTTTGCCTTCAAGTTATTCTTCTGCATTAACTTACTTAATATTTCTTTCATGCCAAAAAGTTATTGAGTAAACTAATGGTAATTTGAAGGAGACAAGTCTGGACTATAGGGTGGATGGTTGAAAGTTCGTCGGTAATGGTTGACAGCCGTTCCGAACGCTCGTGAACATGTTTTGGCTTTGAGAAATTTAATCAATCTAACTTCAAAACTGGTGGCTTTAATTATTAACAAATCAGAAATTAGTTTCTGTAATTGATCTAAAATCAAATTTAATTTTTTTTTAAATTTCAATTTAAATTAGCGCAGTCGGTAGGATCATGTTAAAGATGATAGGAATCACGTCAATACTATTATTACGGAACTTTTAATTTGTTGACCAGTAGAGTCGTATACTTGTTAGGGTGTTGGAGTGTAGGATAGTGGCCACCCACCCACCCTACATATACAGATAAACATTAATTAAATTACTGTTTGCCAAATAATTCTTTAACATCAACAGATTTGCACATTTAATTTTTGGAAACTAAAGCAGTGAATGCGGTTTATGTTTAAATACATATGTAGGGTGAGTGGGTGGCCACTATCCCACCCTTCAATCACCAAAACATACGAGAGAATCTCGTTGACTTTTTCACATAAACACTAAACTCATCTTTTAATTAATTTAACTTAAGCAAGAGTTTTACTAAAGAAATAAACTGAAAAATAAAAAAAAAACAAAATTATGGAATTTGTTTATTAAGTACAAAAGTACAATTGATTTTAACTAAATAGTCTCGTAAGTTTTAGTGGTTAAAGGGTGAAATAGTGGCCACCCACCCACCCTACATATACAAGTAAACTTCAACTACATAACTGTTTTGTTTTGTAAGTTAACATCAACAGATTTACTATTTTGATTTTTTGAAACTAAAGCAGGGATAGTGATTTAAGTTTAAATGCATATGTAGGGTGGGTGGGTGGCCTCTAACCCACCCTCTAATCACTAAAACCTACAACACAATTTTGCAAAAAATTACATGCACACTAAAACTAATTTCTTTTGTGATTTTCTTATTAGGCATAGTAGTTTGACTGGAAAAAAATATATGTAAATTGATTAAGTGGACTCTATAATTGAACCTCCAATTCATTTGTTTTAAGCAAGGGTTTTTCTATAAACACAATGCAATCAAAATAAACTGATTAATTCTGGAAACTTTTGTTTTTAAATACAATTATTTTAATTGAATAGTCTCGTAAATTTTGGTGATTGGAGTGTAGGATAGTGGCCACCCACCCACCCTACATATACAGATAAACTTTAATTAAATTACGGTTTGCCAAATAATTCTTTAACATCAACAGATTTGCGCATTTAATTTTTGGAAACTAAAGCAGTGATTGCGGCTGATGTTTAAATACATATGTAGGGTGGGTGGGTGGCCACTATCCCACCCTCCAATCACCAAAACATACGAGGGAATCTCATTAAATTTTTCATGAATGTATACACTAAACTTATATTTTAATTAATTTAACTTAAGGAAGAGTTCTGCTATAGAAATAAACTGAAAAATAAAAAACAAAATTAAAATGATTAATTGTGGAGTTTGTTTATTAAGTACAATTGATTTTAACTAAAGAGTCTCGTAGGTTTTAATGGTTGGAGGGTAAAATAGTGGCCACCCACCCACCCTACATATACAAGTAAACTTCAACTACATTACTGTTTTGTTTTGCAAGTTAACATCAACAGATTTACTATTTTGATTTTTTGAAACTAAAGCAGGGATAGTGATTTAAGTTTAAATGCATATGTAGGGTGGGTGGGTGGCCTCTAACCCACCATCTAATCACTAAAACCTACAACACAATTTTGCAAAAAATTACATGCACGCTAAAACTAATATCTGTTGTGAATTTTTTACTAGGCATAGTAGTTTAGACTGAAAAATATATATGTAAATTGGTTAAGTAGCCTATAATTAATCCTCCAATTCATTTGTTTTAAGCAAGGGGTTTTCTATAAACACAATGCAATAAAAACAAACTGATTAATTCTAAAAACTTTTGCTATTAAATGCAATTATTTTAGTTGAATAGTCTCGTAAGTTTTGTTGATTGGAGTGTAGGATAGTGGACACCCACCCACCCTACATATACAGATAAAAATTAATTAAATTACTGTTTGCTAAATAATTCTTCAACATCAACAGATTTGCACATTTAATTTTTGGAAACTGAAGCAGTGACTTTGGCTTATATTTAAATACATATGTAGGGTGGGTGGGTGGCCACTATCCCACCCTACAATCACCAAAACATACAAGAGAATCTGGTTAAATTTTTCATAACTGTAAACACCAAACTCATCTTTTAATTAATTTAACTTAAGGAGGAGTTCTGGTAAAGAAATAAACTGAAACATAAGAAACAAAATTAAAATGATTAATTACGGAATTTGTTTATTAAGTACAATTGATTTTAACTAAATAGTCTCGTAGGTTTTAATGGTTGAAGGGTGAAATAGTGGCCACCCACCCACCCTACATATACAAGTAAACTACAACCACATTACTGTTTTTTTTTACTCGTTAATATTAACAGATTGATAATTTTGATTTATAGAAATTAAAGCATGAACAGTGACTTAAGTTTAAATACATATGTAGGGTGGGTGGGTGGCCTCTAACCCACCCTCCAATCACTAAAACCTAAAACAAAATTTTGCAAAAATTTACATGCAAACTAAATCTAATTTCTGTTGTGAATTTTTTACTAGGCATAGTAGTTTGACTGGAAAAAAATATATGTAAACTGGTTAAGTAGACTCTATAATTGATCCTCCAATTCATTTGTTTTAAGCAAGGGTTTTTCTATAAACACAATGCAATATAAACAAACTGATTAATTCTGGAAACTTTTTTTATTAAATACAATTCTTTTAATTAAATAGTCTCGTATGTTTTGGTGATTGGAGGGTGGGATAGTGGCCACCCACCCACCCTACATATACAGATAAACTTTAATTAAATTACGGTTTGCCAAATAATTCTTTAACATCAACAGATTTGCGCATTTAATTTTTGGAAACTAAAGCAGTGATTGCGGCTGATGTTTAAATACATATGTAGGGTGGGTGGGTGGCCACTATCCCACCCTCCAATCACCAAAACATACGAGAGAATCTCGTTAAATTTTTCATGACACTCAACTCATCTTTTAATTAATTTAACTTAAGGAATAATGTTGCTAAAGAAATAAACTGAAATATAAAAAACGAAATTAAAATGATTAATTATGGAGTTTGTTTATTAAGTACAATTGATTTTAACTAAATAGTCTCGTAGATTTTAGTGGTTAAAGGGTGAAATAGTGGCCACCCACCCACCCTACATATACAAGTAAACTTCAACTACATTACTGTTTTGTTTTGTAAGTTAACATCAACAGATTTACTATTTTGATTTTTAAAAACTAAAGCAGGGACAATGATTTAAGTTTAAATGCATATGTAGGGTGGGTGAGTGGCCTCTAACCCACCCTCCAATCACTTAAACCTACAACACAATTTTGCAAAAAATTACATTCACACTAAAACTAATTTCTGTTGTGAATTTTTTACTAGGCATAGTAGTTTGAAGCAAAAAAAATATATGTAAATTAGTTAAGTAGACTCTATAATTGAACCTTCAATTCATTTGTTTTAAGCAAGGGTTTTTCTATAAACACAATACACTAAGAACAAACTTATTAATTCTGGAAAGTTTTGTTTTTAAATACAATTATTTTAGTTGAATAGTCTCGTAAATTTTGGTGGTTGGAGTGTAGGATGGTGGCCACCCACCCACCCTACATATACAGATAAACTTTAATTAAATTACTGTTTTCTAAATAATTCTTTAACATCAACAGATTTGCACATTTAATTTTTGGAAACTAAAGCAGTGATTGCGGATTATGTTTAAATACATATGTAGGGTGGGTGGGTGGCCACTATCCCACCCTCCAATCACCAAAACATACGAGAGAATCTCGTTAAATTTTTCATGAACGTAAACGCTAAACTCATCTTTTAATTAATTCAATTTAAGGAAGAGTTTTGCTAAAGAAATAAACTGAAAAATAAAAAAAAACTGTTAACGTTGGAGGCTTATACTTCGTTATACATTATTCTTCACAAATAAAAAACTTTTTAACTTTATAGTTGATGCTTGAAGCCATTACTTTGTGATACATTTTGAAAATTTTTAACTTTGTTTGTATAACACTGACTTTATTAAGTAACTATAGTTTCGACAATTTGAGCTTGTCATTATCAAACTATTCTGCTCTATTCACCAGCGCTCCGCACGGTGTAAATGAGTATCACTCTCCTACCATCCCTCGTATAAACCTAATCTCCCATGAACCATCCGAATTTTACTACATTTATATAACTCATTCATTTCACGTCTTTACTTAATTAAGTCCTCTAATGCATTCACCTCCGCCCGCCTCCCTTTTACCCCTAACCATTTTTAGCGTCCGTCCCGCGCTTTATTTACCCGGAAATAATTACTTTTCGCATTCCGTGCACAAACGCGGCACAGAGAAATATTATTCTCGGTTTTGCGTTTGCGAGTTCGGTCGAGTGTTTCGGGGACGATGGGGCGGCGAAGGAATTCATTAGCGGAATTAATGCGACGGCACAGATGGCGGCCGCCCCTGAAAATTCGCACGATCGCAAAGTCCGTAATGACAGAGCTGGCGAGGTTCACTCATTCATCCTGTTAAATTACACACACACGATTTTGTAAATTATAAAAACAACAGACTGATTGAACGAAAATACGAGGATTTTTGTTATTTGAGTGTAAAAAGTGTTCACCCTAGTTTCTAGTTCGAACAGCTTTGTGATTATTTTTTGGTAATGAGAAGAGTGTGAAATTGTTTTAATTAATAGATTTTATACGCTACTTGTTCTGCACTAATTTTCCAAAAAAAATTTGATGATAATACTAATAATAATGAAATTCTATTATTAAGAAAACTATTTTAACATAAGGTAATGCTTGAATTAAATTATATGCTAATAAGATTAGTAAAAGGTACAGTTTGTGTTAGATTTAGGTTGTATTAAGTTGGGTTAGATAATACTTTCCTGATTAGGTTAGGTTAGGTTGGGTTGGTATTGATTTTTCCTAAATTGGGTTAGATTATGTTTTTTTTTTTAATTAAGTTAGGTTAGGTTTTTAGAATTAGGTTAATTTGGTTAAATCTATATTGTACATTTGTCTTGTAATTAGGACTAGTTTCCTGTTGGACAATAAAGATTTATTTATTT
Source organism: Ontholestes murinus (assembly GCA_963969525.1). Taxonomy (NCBI): domain Eukaryota; kingdom Metazoa; phylum Arthropoda; class Insecta; order Coleoptera; family Staphylinidae; genus Ontholestes; species Ontholestes murinus. Next base: position 6,104,411 of record OZ018393.1, read on the forward strand.
ATTTATTTATTATTGTTTATATTAAAACACCGACCGAAAAGAATAAAGTTGCAGGTTCAAATCTCGCCCATAGACTTTTTTTTATTTTTGTTTCTTAAAAATATACAAACATACTATAAACCAAAAAATACAATTAATAATGGGGCGTAAGTATCGTACAATTAATAAGGCCTAACCTTATGATTCTCAATAATTAATGTTGTATGTCCCATTGTATACAGGGTGACTGACGAAAAACCTTTGGTGCTGTATCTCGCTTATTTTTGATCCGATTTGAATAAATAAAACATCAAATTAAATGATTTTTAAAATACTTTAATATGAACTGTACTGATATTTTTTTCTTGCATCCAGTTTTTGACAAAAGACGATCAACTTTTTTTTCAAATTGCACTGTATATATATTTTGTACTGATCCGCAAAGAGATTTTATTCTGAATCTAAATTTATAAACGATTTTATCCATTCATCAAACCAAAGTCGAGAAATTGAGGATTAAAAAAAAATAAAAATCAAATACCCATAGTAAACAATATACAGAGCCTATTCTAAATGTCAAAAGTGACAGTGTCAGTCATTGGTACAATACTGCAATGATTTTTAATAATTTCATAATAAAAATGTTGCAGAAACTGAAAAACGATTTCTGTAGAAGCACAAAATTCTAGTACAGTGTTTGAAATATTGCAACATTTTAATTATGAAATAATTAAAAATCGTTGCAGTATTGTATTAATGGCTGTCACTGTCACTTTTGACATTTAAAATAGGGTCTGTATATTGTTTACAATGGATACTTGACTTTTTATTTATTTTTTTAATCCTCAATTTCTCGACTTAAGTTTGATGTATGGATAAATTTATCTACAATTTTATATTCAGAAAAAAAATCTCCTTGCGAATCAATAAAAATATATATACAGTGCAATTTAAAAAAAAATGTTGTTCGTATTTTGTCAAAAACTGGGTGCGAGAAAAAATAACAGTTCAGATTCTATTAAAGTCTTTTAAAAATGGTTTAATTTGATGTTTTATTTATTAAAATCGAATAAAAAATAAGCGAGATACAGCACCAAAGGCTTTTCGCCAGTCACCCTGTCTACATGTAACATGAGATAGAATAAAGTATATTATTACTACTACAATGTAGTATATTAAATAAGCTATTGATAACCGTATTAAAATTGATCTCATATTTTCAGAATCGTTGAAAGAGATTCACGGTAAGTGTTCAGTTTGAGGTGAACCGATTGCATATTTGCTGTATCAAGATTTTAATTGATTTGCAATAGTCCTATACATTACTGAAAGGTATGCAACCAAATGTACATACATAAGCACAATTATATGAGTATACAAGGTTGCGTAAATTATACTAACAAAATAGAGAGTGGCTTTATTGACTTATGAGATCTTGTTTGCCATGAGACTTCGTGTGCGATTTGTGTGCTATTAATAACATACATACATTGTTATATTCGACTTTTAAAACATAAATTTATTATTGGATCGATGAGGTCGTTACTTGTTGAAACTCCATATTTCCTCTAGATTTTTTTTTCTAAATATTTAACTTTTCTTTGGGCGCATTTTATAAATGTCGAACTTTCTTTGGATCAAGTCTTTTAAATGTTAAATTTTTGTTCCAGTGAATTTTCAAAATATATCATTTCCTAGACACAATAATATATTTAAATTTTATTGGAGCAAATTAACAAATATTTAACTTTCTCCTTAAATATGTTCTTAGATATTGAAATTTCATTAAATCAAATATTGAATTTGCTCTAATAAAAAAATTCTAAATATAAATGATTGTTTTTTGATATCACACACTCTTCTTAAAATTTTATTTGCAAATAAAGTTTTAAGAAGAGTGTGTGATATCAAAAGAGGTATTTACAATCATTTATATAAATAATAATGTATCACAAAGTAGAGGCCTCCACAATTACCTAAAATTCTAAATGTTCGTTTTTCATTGGATCGTTTTTTTTAAATTTCTTCATCGTGATTTTATCTTAAATCGTAGTTTCTGAATATTAAACAAATTCTAAATTTTGAATTTTCCTTTGATCGAATTTTCTAAACATTAATATTTGTATAATAAAAAAAATTAATTTTAGTTAACACGAATTTTCTAAATACTGCAGCACCAAAAATTTTCTAAACGTTGAATTTTCGTTGCAGCGAATTTTCTGTATATCGACTATTCTATAGATGCAATGTTATAATTTTAAATGTTTATTAAAACAGAATAATAAATATTTGAATTTATTTATCAACAAATGTTTAAATTGATAGAATATTCTAAATATTGAATTTTCTTTGGTAACAATATTATAAATGTTGAATTTTCGTCGTCACCACGGATCCCTTACGTCAAAATTACATACATACTTTTATCCATATAATTTGTAATATATTTATTTATTTTAATACAAATACAAATTTATTACAGCAACAATCTTCTGAATGACAAATTTTCGTTAGATCGAGTTTTCTCGACATTGATTTTTTTATGGCAACAATTTCATAAATTTTTAAATAAAGTTCTTTAAATAAGGAGTAAAATAAAAGTTTTCATACCACTATTTATTTTCTAAATAAATTTTCTCTACCAAAAAATCTAAAAGTTGTACTTTCGCTTCAGCGAATTTTCTGAACAAATAATTTTATAAATATTTATTATTGATTATTGTTCACTGTCGACAATAGTCACGGACCGGTTTTAATCTATTTTGGATCAGCGTAGCGCAATTGGAGACAGGAAAATGAGTTAAAGTTTGGAGTATTTAACCTTAAATCAAGAAATTAACCTAAAGGTGCCATCTATTGACTAAGCGTCGCACTAGAATCTTATTTGAGTGCATAACCACCGATAAACCAAGAGAACTGTCAACCGTGACAATTATAACAATAATAATGTAAACATTAATTTATTTAAGTAAAACTCGTTTATCTGTCTCCAACTGCTCTACGCTGATGTGGTCCTGAATAGATCGAAACCGGTCCGAAACTGCTGTTGACAGAGAATAATAATTAATGTTTACATTATTATTGTTTAGACAATAGATGGCACCTCTGTAGTAATATATTGGTTGACTCTTTAATATTACTTAAGTCGATATTTATTGAACACACTTTAGTTTATTAGTTTATCTTCTAGTAGTAATAGTAGTAGTGTTTGGCTATCGACCACGTGGTCCTTCCGCCATGTGTCATTTGTGTATTTGTGTCTGTGTAAATGAGCTTATTACTTTAAAGGATCGCCCCATCACTCTAAAGTACTATTAATTGTATCACAATTGTGAATGGTACAGGTTACCCATCCAACTGATGTCTCGAACCAACGTTGCTGCACGTTAGTTTGGGGCTGCAACCGAATGCACCGCCACCGGCGTGTTTTATTTTCTATTTTACAAGATCTATTAAAAAATTACATAAAATACATACGTAAATACACAAATTAATCACTTTAAAATTTGGAGCATAGATTTTGGAGGCGGAGTTCACGACTTTAGAATTAAAATGTTTACACGGGAGACGCGCGAAGTTAAATGTTGGGGCGGTTTCGCAAAACGCTTCAAAGATGGCGCTGTTTTAGCGCCAACGTGCATTAACTGACTAAGTAAGCTTAACCTTTAATTTATTACAATATAATATTTGTTAAGAATTTTAGACGTGAATAATTATAAGATTATTCAATTGTCTGGAATTGACATCATCATTTATTTCTACTCATTGAATTGTTTCAGTATGTTAGATATTTATTACTAAAAAAACAATAATTTCACACTTCTCTTACTCGATTTATTAATTGTTAGATGTATATTATATACATAATCACTTTGTGATTGAAATATATACCTAGTAAAAAGTAAACAGAGTGAATTTTTATGTATATTTGACTGTCTAACATTCAATTTTAGGTTTCGTTTAGTTACTATTATCTTAAAAGCCTATAAATTAACTGTGTCAAAATGTTAAAACTTTTCGCTGATATATTATGGAATTCCTATACATTAGACAAAATTTATTTTCATTTAACTGTACGATTTCCCTAAAAAAATGTTAAGTAAATATGGTTGCCAAATATTCGATTTTGGTTTCCTTATGCAACTATTATTTTAAAATCCTATAAATCAACTGTGTCAAATTCATTTCATTTCATTCTAGTTTTCGGTTTTGCTTAGTTTATTGTTTATTAATTGTTAGATGTATATTATATACACAAAATAATTAAAATCACTTTGTGATTGAAATATATACCCAGCCAAAAATAAACAGAGTTATGTTATGTAAATTTGATTGCCTAACATTCAATTTTTTTCAATAAATCAACTGTCTCAAAATGTGAAAACTGTTCGTATACATTAGGCAAAATTATTATTTTCATGTAACTGTAAAATTTCGCTAGAAAAAAATGTTAAGTATATATGGTTGCCAAATATTCGATTTTGGTTTCCTTACGTAACTATTTTTTTAAAAGCTAATAAATCAACTGTGTCGAAACCTAAACAACACTATATTTCAACTCTAGTTTTCGGGAAATCGCGCCGATAGAGGGTTGGATGTTTGCGTGAAGTTTTACGGTGGAAAATTGCAAAATGGGAACGCCCTTACGGCGGGGATTATTCGAAATTGAATCGCGGCAGGGTTACGTGTGCTGATGCTGCTGCTGCTGCCACTGTTCCCCCTTTCCAGCACATGTATAATGCAGTTCCTATCCATTAGCCGAAATTCATTTAACTTTGAAATTTCGCGCGGAGAAAAATATACTGAAATTCTGCATTAAATTTTGATCACTAAGTTGATTAGATTTACATATTAACAATAATAATTATAATACTATTAAAAATGTGGATGTCTAAATAGATAATCAAATTTTGATCACTAAGCTAATTAGATTTACATATTAATAATAATAATACCATTAGAAATTTGGATGCGTAAATAGATAATCGAGATTATATAACTACAATTATTTAATTTTTGAAGAGAATGGTTGCGATCGTGATAATCTATACTAACACTGAAATGAAAAACACACTATGTTTCAACCAAAAATAACAGAATTAATTTTTCAAGTAATTTTTGAGTTAAATACAGAGGAAGGTAAGTTTTAAATTTATATTTAAAAATCTTTGTCTACGCTGAATAGATCCAATTAGATCGAAACCTCTTTATGAATTGAAAGACTAATTCATATAAAGGTTTCTATCTATTTGGATCTCTTCAGTGTGTAAACAAAGATTTTTAAATATATATTTTATTCTCGCTTATAAAGTATACACTGTAAACAATTTGAAAGCGTACTAATAATTTCAAAGTATGCAACCTTATATACAGGAATGTGTACACTCGTTTGTATACATTTAATTCACTTCACTCTAGTTATTATGAAACACCTTTGAAAATGACAAGTAATTGTCGAAACATATGTCAGGAAATTGATAAAGCAATTATGGAACGAAACAAGACTTTAATTTATAAATCCACCCCTGTAATTATGTTCCATCAAGAATGCAGCAACGATAGTATTAATTTTATTTTAAAATTAATTCAATTATTTGCATAGTATTATTGTTATATTTGTATACAATGCATTATAATATTTGGTAGTTACCCACTTAATTGAGGAAATCTAGAGCAACGTTTTAGAAAATAAATGTCACATATTGAAATCTGAGAGTACGTCAAATTATTAAATAAAACATTTGCACTTTTTTCAACCAAGTGAAATAAAAATTAATGTTTTATTTTTTATTTTAAAACAATTTGTAACATTGCTACTGCAACTATTTATCAAATTATCTTATAAATTATTAAAAGAACATAAGTAAAACGTGTTTATTAATAATTATTACTATTTATTGGTCAATTAATGATTATATAAATAGTCACTTTATTCAATGCATCACTTCTATTGGTGTGGTTTTCATCAGGTTAATGTACTTTTGTGAGTCTTGTATGAAATATATTACGTATAAAATGTGTTTAATGGTAATTATTAATAATAAACGTTACTGGAATATTATTCGCATGATGAATCATTACTGCCGCGTAAATTAAACGTATCAACGAATACATATTTGTAGTAATATTGGAATTTTATCGAAGTAGAACATGTCCTCAGTAAATTACGGCATTTGCATAAAATTTCAATAATAAACATATGAGGTTAAAGTATGAATAATAGAGAGTGAGTTTGTTTTTCTTCCAAATTTGATCAGAAATAAAAAAATAAATAATCAAAGGATATCTCAAATAAAAAAAACGTTATCAAACTTGTAGTTTGTTAATGACAAGTTAAAACGTTTTTTATTTGTGAAGAATAATATATAACGAAGTAATAGAAGTCTCCACCGTTAACACTTTGATCAAAGGTTATCACTTTGATGCCTGATTAAATAATAATTCTAAACGATTTTGATTGTAAAATTGAAGAGTGAATTTAATCAACTATTGGTTGTAATATTATTAATAACAAATAGTAAAAAAATTATCAAAAAAAATGAACAATCAATTTTTCATAAATAATTTTATTAAACGAACATTTCACCACACCGACAACGAATAACTTCAAATATTGTATCGAATGTTTTATTAAATACATTTAAAACAAAAAATCATTTTACTCGCCGTGCGTGCATATTTTCACCACATGAAATGAATTCTGGCCGAAACGCTTTTCACGTCAATATAGTGGGACAGGCGTCAACCGGAAATACTTTACCCCTCATTGAAAAAAACATTTTCGTTTTCCCCCATTTTCTCTCTCTTCTCTCCCTCTCTATTTCGGTCAATCCATCAAGTGCACACACACACACACACCATTTGGGAATGTTCGCACACTCGATTAAAAATATGCGAACGTTATTACGCCGATAAAATGAAATTGTGCACATGATTTTCAGCATGAAACGTATTGATAGCGGGGCTTAATGAAATCGACCGTATTAAATACCGTTTGGTAATATCGAGCTTTAAATTGTATTAAAGACGATTTAAATAATAATAATAATAATAATGACTACAAATTTTAAATGGATTTAAATTAAACATTAGGTTTTAGAATAAATTATGACGATTGAATTTCTACTAAGCATTTACTACATTCTCAAATAACACGTGGTAACTGCTATTATTCATATTATATGAGGTCCATCCGGAAAGTAGTACCAGTTTGGGTACATCATGGGTGTTGAAATTACGACACCAGCGCCAAACATACGACTCATACAAATCATATCATTTAATTGACGATGAATATAACAAGGTCTCACATTTTTTACATTAAAAAAATCTATTAAAAGCCCAAACTATTATACGAGGTCCATTCGGAAAGTAGCACCCGTTAGGGTACATCATGGGTCTTGAAATTACAAAACCAGCAATGGCCAAAATATTGCTTGTATCGCAAAAATAGTTCAGTGAAAGAGAATTCCATCATGTGAAGCAGAAGAAGGGGCCAGAGTGGAAGAACACCTAGTGAACTCCATCCGCAAGTCCTGTAACCTAAATTTTAGTAATTATTTATGTATAATTTATAATTTTTAGGTAATAATATAAACAGGATATTGTCAAGTGAAATATAAATATAAATAAACAGACGATTTATCCACAACACATCATTAAAAGGTCGCACATTTTTTACATTGAGAAATCTATTCATTGCCCAAACTTCTTTATATTCTTCAACATTTTAACACTCAGATAAACAACACAGGCATAACTTTACCCACAGACAGTTGAAATACAAGTGAACATGTAAGCACACTCTATTCATCAACGCCCAGCACGGTGCAAACGAGTACTACTTTCCTACTATCCCTCATATCATTAAATGATTGTATATATCATTTGTATTTTATAAAAATCTGTTTATAATTTATATATGTATTATAATCTATTCATAAAATTTTCAAGTAATAAGCAATCGTAATAATTGAGAAAGGAAAACGTTGTAACAGATCGCAATAAAACAACACATGTTGTCCCCAATGTAAAAACGTCCATACATATAAAGTTTATTCTTCCGTCACATTAAAGAGACGACGACGACGATGTTGTGCTGTTTGTTTTTTTTTTTTTTTTCTCTGTACAACTCGCTACACGAGGCCTTTTAATTAAAACGAACGAGAGACGTCGTGCACAAAGCACACTTCGCAGGGTCTTCGCTTTTCAACAAAGGGCCACTCGACCCTTATGTAGATAATACAGAAAAATAAAACAATACAAAAATAGGGACGACGGTCCGGTCAGCCTAATTAGATTCGCGAACCCTTTAATCCACCTCAAACAAACAATAAAAGAAAAACGGAAAAGTATTAAAAAAAGATACGAAATGTTTCCCGCAATCAACAATTTCATCAAGAAAATAACTTCTTACAAAAAAATTAGGGTTATTGCGGAAAGTTTTATGTAAACGAATTGTACTTTGCTAATAATAACAAAAACTAGATTATTTTGTTTGAATATTATTTAAGAAAATTAAGTTATAATTATATAGATACAGATTTGCAATTAGAAATCTTTTATGAAAATAATTTAATTATGACTATTTTTTTAACCCTCAAATGTAAATTTTATTTGTTTAATGTATCTATTCTTTTTGAAAATTCTATCTTGAAAATAAGCAAATATTTTCCTACAAATTTAAAATAAATTAGAAACTTTTGTTTGACAGTTATTTTTTCTGAAAGTAACGTTTTTTTTTTCGCAATTTATTTTTTTTACAAATTGTAATTTTTAATTTAATTGTTTTTTTTAGAAAATTTGAAATGTATGACTTATCGATGGCCATTGCCTTTTTTTGTACGAACTTTCAAAGTAAATTTTCAATAATTTTGAAGTTTCTCATAATAATCAATTGTTTTTCTGTTGCCATTTTTATAAAAAGATTTTATCAAATGTTCGGTCACGAAATAATAATATTCGCAAACCAACAGATGGCGCTATTAATGCATGTATTAGTTATAAGTCAACAGATGGCGCCACGAGTAAATAATTTGCTTGATTTTACCAACGAAGGTCATAAGATTTATCAGCGCTCTCTATTGACAAGCATTGACTAAAGTATGAAGAAATTTGAAGGAAACAATAGACATATTGTCTAAACTGTATATATGATCAGCCGATAGATGGCGGTTATCAATAAAAACATAAGAAAATTTGAAACGAAGATAAGACTGTTGAGGTATATTACTTATACAGGGTGACTGACGAAAAACCTTTGGTGCTGTATCTCGCTTATTTTTGATACGATTTGAATAAATAAAACATCAAATTAAATGATTTTTAAAAGACTTTAATATGAACTGTACTGATATTTTTTCTTGCATCCAGTTTTTGACAAAAGACGATGAACTTTTTTTTTCAAATTGCACTATATATATATATATATATTTTGTACTGATCCGCAAGGAGATTTTTTCTGAATCTAAATTTGTAAACGATTTTATCCATTCATCAAACCAAAGTCGAGAAATTGAGGATTAAAAAAAAAATTAAAAATCAAATACCCATAGTAATCAATATACAGAGCCTATTCCAAATGTCAAAAGTGACAGTGCCAGTCATTGGTACAATACTGCAATGATTTTCAATAATTTCATAATAAAAATGTTGCAAGATTTCAAAAAACTGAAAAACGATTTCTGTAGAAGCACAAAATTCTAGTACAGTGTTTGAAATATTGCAACATTTTAATTATGAAATAATTAAAAATCGTTGCAGTATTGTATCAATGGCTGTCACTGTCACTTTTGACATTTAAAATAAGGTCTGTATATTGTTTACAATGGATACTTGACTTTTTATTTATTATTTTAATCTTCAATTTCTCGACTTAAGTTTGATGTATTAATAAATTTGTCTACAATTTTATATTCAGAAAAAAAATCTGCTTGCGAATCAATAAAAATATATATACAGTGCAATTAAAAAAAAAAAATGTTGATCGTATTTTGTCAAAAACTGGGTGCGAGAAAAAATAACAGTTCAGTTCCTATTAAAGTCTTTTAAAAATGGTTTAATTTGATGTTTTATTTATTAAAATCGGATAAAAAATAAGCGAGATACAGCACCAAAAGTTTTTCGTCAGTCACCCTGTATTACACTCATCACTGGCCAATAGATAGCGCTTATAATTGATAACAATTTCCAGATTCCTTTTTCTTTTTTCCACACAATAAAAATGCTGGTTCATAGACTGACCAATAGATGGCGTTAAACATTGGATGATGATTTGCAATTTCCTTAGAAAAGATTATTTTTTATTGAAAACTATTGATTTTAATTTATTTGTGAAATCTCGAAAAATTGTTTGATTTAATGATGTTTTCACTTTCAGTTTCATTAGAAAAGTATTTGTATTCTGTGGAAGCTTTTGTAAAAAAAATTGAAAAGTTTTTGTCGATGTATACATGGACAGTTTGTTCAGAAAAGATTATTTTTTGGTTGAAGCAACGAAAATTTTGAAAACGATTTTGACTTTTGTTGTGCGAAAATTTTTGTCGAAATATACACCTTAAAATGCTAATGATAGACTTGCCAATAGATGTCGCTAACGATTGGATGACAGTTTCCAGTTCTTCTTAAAAAAATAGGTAATTTTTTTTGTTAAAGTAAGGAAATTTTATTGTGTGGAAACCAATCATAAAATAAATTGAAAATAATAATTTAAATTGAAAATGTTGGTCGATATATACATCTTAAATGCCAGTTAATAGATGGCGCTAATAAATAAGGCCATTTTCGTTGGTGACATTATTTTTTTATACAATTCACGCAAATAATTTGTGACAAAATATTTGCAAAAAAAAAAAACATAAACAGATTGTCTAAATTTTATTCATCACCAGTCTATAGATGGCGTTTATCAACGATGACAGAAAAATGTTTAAAAATTATGATAATTTATTGTGAGAAATCCTGGAAAAATATCTATTTTTTTTAAATACAGACAATTTTTAAAAACATTTGAAACTAAAATAGACAGATTGTCTAAAATGTATTTATCAAGAGCCGTTAGATGGCGCTTATCCATTATGACAGAAAAATGTGAAGGGTTTAAAAGTTGTGATAATTTATTGTAGGGAAATTTGTAAAAAAAAAATTGAGTATATTTTATTATTTTGTAAAGTATTTTTTGTGATATTTATTTTATAAGAATGCAGTACAAAGATAAAATAAAAACATTTATATAAAAATCTTATGAAATTATTTAAAATAAAAAAATAGACAGATTGTCTAAAATGTATTTATTACCAACCGATAGATGGCGGTCATCAAATACAGGGTGACTGACGAAAAACCTTTGGTGCTGTATCTCGCTTATTTTTTATCCGATTTTAATAAATAAAACAACAAATTAAACCATTTTTAAAAGACTTTAATAGGAACTGAACTGTTATTTTTTCTTGCACCCAGTTTTTGACAAAAGACGATCAACATTTTTTTTTAAATTGCACTGTATATATATTTTTATTGATTCGAAAAGAGATTTTTTTTCTGAATATAAAATTGTAGACAAATTTATCCATACATAAAACTTAAGTCGAGAAATTGAGGATTAAAAAAATAAATAAAAAGTCAAGTATCCATTGTAAACAATATACAGACCCTATTTTAAATGTCAAAAGTGACAGTGACAGCCATTGATACAATACTGCAACGATTTTTAATTATTTCATAATTAAAATGTTGCAAGATTTCAAACACTGTATTAGAATTTTATGCTTTTACAGAAATCGTTTTTCAGTTTTTGAAATCTTGCAACATTTTTATTATGAAATTATTAAAAATCATTGCAGTATTGTACCAATGACTGACACTGTCACTTTTGACATTTGGAATAGGCTCTGTATATTGTTTACTGTGGGTACTTCATTTTTAATTTTTTTTTTAATCCTCAATTTCTCGACTTTGGTTTGATGAATGGATAAAATCGTTTACAAATTTAGATTCAGAAAAAAATCTCCTTGCGGATCAGTACAAAATATATATACAGTGCAATTTGAAAAAAAAAGTTGATCGTCTTTTGTCAAAAACTGGATGCAAGAAAAAATATCAGTACAGTTCATATTAAAGTCTTTTAAAAATCATTTAATTTGATGTTTTATTTGTTCAAATCGGATCAAAAATAAGCGAGATACAGCACCAAAGGTTTTTTGTCACCCTGTATAAATTACAAGAGTTTAAAAATTGTTATCATTTGTTGTAAGAAAATATTTTCGTAAACGACTGTATCAACTTATAAAACTAATTGAAATAAAAAAAACAAGACAGATTATCTAAAACATACTTACAACTAGCCGATAGATGGCGCTTGTTAGAATAGAAAATAGACAGATTGTCTAAATTGAATTTATCACTAGCCGATAGATGGCGCTTATCAATAATAATAATAATAGATTTTCCAATAGAAACACAATAATTCTATTTACAGGGAAACTGTGTAATAAGAGGTTAAAATGTGTTAATTTATTGTATGGAAATATTTGCAAAAAATATACAGGCCCTTTAAGAAAATATTTGAAAAAAATAAACTTGACAAATTATATAAAGTGTATTTATCTCTAGCTGATTGATGGCACTAGAAAATTTGTTATCTTTTGGTTTACTTTTGTACTGCAGGAAATATTTTAAATATTCAAAAAACTCAATTAGTTTTTTTCAGACTTTTTCACAAGAACGATTTATTATTAATTGGAAAAAAAAAATACTGCTGCAGCTACTAGTAAATATATTTGTTCAACAAAATTATTAATTGTTTTTCGATGAATTTTCCAATGTTTTCTATTGTTTTTGATAATTCTAACTTTTTAAAAGAATAGTCGAAAACCAACAGATGGCGCCACTAGTAGATGTATTATTTAAAAGCCAATAGATGGCGCTACCACTAAATACTTTCCACATTATTGGCATGATTTATATAAATTGGTTGATTGAGTTACGTGAAGATCAATTATTTGGCAAATAAAGCACTAATAACCATTCTTTACATTTTTAAAATTGTGAAGAAACAGCTACTAGTAAATATATTTGTTCAACAAAATTATTAATTCTTTTTCGATGAATTTTCCAATGTTTTCTATTGTTTTTTGATAATTCCAACCTTTTTAAAAGAAATGTCGAAAATCAACAGATGGCGCCACTAGTAGATCTATTAATTGAAAGCCAATAGATGGCGCTACCACTAAATACTTTTCACGTTCTTGGCATGATTTATACAGGGTGAGTTTTTTTCGATGTTCTCTATGGGAATCTCGGAAACTCTAAGAGATAGAGAAACGGTTAAATGGGGAAAGAAGTGTAGATTTACGAGACGAATAAAATTCCACTTTCAAAGTTTTCAAAAAAGTCAAGGGTAACTAGATATTTTGAAAAAAGTAAAAAGTGTCAATATTTTCAAATCAATATATCTCGGTTATTATAACAGATAGAAAAAAACTGTAAAGGACAAAGTTTTAGATAATTTTATGTAGATTAATAAAAAATAATCTGAAAATTTTTATCGCCATTATTTTCCGAGATATGACGCAAACTTACATTTTTTTAAATGGAAACTATAGTTGGCTATGGTCTCATTCAAAAGGTAATTTTTTTCTCTTTAATCCAATATGGCATATGCCATAGTTATTTCTAAAAATGAGTGAGTTATATTCATTTTAAATTTTATTATAAATAAAAAATGGGTAGCCATGAAAAAGATGAAAGTAAAACAATTGCAGTTGTTTCTCGTTGAAATTTCTATCTTGGAAAATAGCAAATATTTTCCTAGAAATTTAAAATAAATTAATAAAACTAAGTAAACTTTTGTTTGAAAGTTTTTACTGAAAGTAACGATTTTTTTTTCTGCAAATTATATTTTTTTTTATTTTTCAATTGTTTTTTTCATTGAATTTTTTTTGTACGAATTTTCGAGTATTTTTTTTTTTCAATAATTCTGAAGTTTTTTATATTTATCAATTGTTTTTCTGTGTATCCAATGTTTTTGATGATTAGTTTGTTCGTATTTAAATATAGATCTTTTGTAACGAAATATTTGAAAAAATCTATTGAAAGAATGACATAAAAAAACATTGGATAGATACACAGAAAAACAATTGATAATTATAAAAAAAACTTCAAAATTATTGAAAAAATACTTTGAAAGTTCGTACAAAAAAAGGCAATGGCCATTGATAAGAGGTACAAAAAAAAACAATTGAAAATTTGTAAAAAAAAATTAATTTGTAGAAAAAAAATCGTTACTTTCAGTAAAAATACTTTCAAACAAAAGTTTACTTATTTTTATTAATTTATTTGATAAGAGGTACAAAAAATTTAACAAATTGTTAAATGTTTCGTCACGAAAAAGTATATTTACATTCGCAAACCAATAGATGGCGCCACTAGTACATGTATTAGCTGAAAGTCAACAGATGGCGCCACCACTAAATAGTTTGCAGTTACTAGAAAGTATATTATTTATTATCTGTTTATTTTCCTCTGTATTGAAATATTTTATATTATTTGCTCAATTATTTTTCAAGACGTTTTCACAAGAATGATTCCTCAATTGAAAAAAAAATACTGTTGGAGCAGATATATCTATGTTTAACAAAATTATCAATTGTTTTTTTGATGAATTTTCCAATGTTTTCCATTGTTTTTGATACTTTTTCAAAAGAAAAGTCGAAAATCAACAGATGGCGCTAGTAGTAGATGTATTAGTTAAAAACCAACAGATGGCGCTACTACTACATACTGTCCACATTCTTGACATGATTTTATATAATGTTTTCGATTGTTTTTTTTTTTTCAAATGTTTTATCTCTGAAGATATATTGTCGATGTGAATTTTAAATGTTTTTGATTGTTTTTTTGTAATTGACATGATTTATGTAAGTTTTTCGATTGTTTTTGATAGTCGTCAATTCTTACAAGTTTTTTTTTTCAAATGTTTTGTCTTGTTTTGAATTCTCGACGTGAATTTTAAAATGTTTTCGATTGTTTTCTTATAATTGCCATTTTTTCAATAGATTATTTCAAATGTTTTGTCACAAGAGATTTGTATTTAAATACCAACAGATTAAACTATCAATTGTCTTTTGATGAATTTTCCAATGTTTTCTATTGTTTTTGATACTTTTTCAAAAGAAAAGTCGAAAACCAACAGATGGCGCTACTAGTAGATGTATTAGTTAAAAACCAACAGATGGCGCTACTACTACATACTTTCCACATTCTTGACATGATTTATGTTTTCGATTGTTTTTGATAGTCGTCAGTTTTTTTTCAAATGTTTTTTCTCGGAAGATATATTCTCGACATGAATTTTAAATGTTTTTGATTGTTTTTTTGTAATTGACATGATTTATATAATTTTTTCGATTGTTTTTGATAGTCGTCAATTCTTACAAGTTTTTTTTTCAAATGTTTTGTCTTGGAAGATGTATTCTCGACGTGAATTTTAAATGTATTTGATTGTTTTCTTATAATGGCCATTTTTTCAATAGATTATTTCAAATGTTTCGTCACAAGAGATCTATATTTAAATACCAACAGATTAAATTATGAATTGTCTTTTGATGAATTTTCCAATGTTTTCTATTGTTTTTGATACTTTTTAAAGGAAAAGTCGAAAACCAACAGATGGCGCTACTAGTAGATGTATTAGTTAAAAACCAACAGATGGCGCAACTACTACATACAGTCTACATTCTTGACATGATTTATATAATGTTTTAGATTGTTTTTGATAGTCGTCAGTTGTTTTTTTCAAATGTTTTGTCTCGGACGTGAATTTTAAATGTTTTTGATTGTTTTCTTGTAATTGGCAAGATTGATATAATTTTTTCGATTGTTTTGGATAGTCGTCAATTTTTACAAGTTTTTTTTCAAATATTTTGTCTCGGAAGATATATTCTCGACGTGAATTTTAAATGTATTCGATTGTTTTCTTATAATTGCCATTGTTTCAATAGATTATTTCAAATGTTTCGTCACAAGAGATTTATATTTAAATACCAACAGATTAAACTATCAATTGTCTTTTGATGAATTTTCCAATGTTTTCTATTGTTTTTGATACTTTTTAAAAGAAAAGTCGCAAACCAAGAGATGGCGCTACTAGTAGATGTATTAGTTAAAAACCAACAGATGGCGCTATCACTAAATACTTTCCATATTCTCGACATGATTTATATAATGTTTTTGATTGTTTTTGAGTCGTCAATTTTCACAAGTTTCTTTTCAAATGTTTCTTCTCGGAAGATATATTCTCGACATTAATTTTAAATATTTTTGATTGTTTTCTTGTAATTGACATGATTTATTAATTTTTTCGATTGTTTTTGATAGTCGTCAATTTTTACAAGTTTTTTTTTCAAATGTTTTTTCTCGGAACATGTATTCTCGACATGAATTTTAAATATTTTTGATTGTTTTCTTGTAATTGACATGATTTATATAATTTTTTCGATTGTTTTTGATAGTCGTCAATTCTTACAAGTTTTTTTTCAAATGTTTTATCTTGGAAGATATATTCTCGACATGAATTTTAAGTGTGTTCGATTGTTTTCATGTAATTGACATAATTTATATAATTTTTTCGATTGTTTTTGATAGTCGTCAATTTTTAAAAGTTTTTTTTTAAATGTTTTGTCTTGGAAGATTAATTCTCGACGTAAATTTTAAAATGTATTCGATTGTTTTCTTATAATTGCCATTTTTTCAATAAATTATTTCAAATGTTTTGTCAGAAGAGATTTATATTTAAATACCAACAGATTAAACTGTCAATTGTCTTTTGATGAATTTTCCAATGTTTCAATTGTTTTTGATACTTTTTTAAAAGAAAAGTCGAAAACCAACAGATGGCGCTACTAGTAGATGTATTAGTTAAAAACCAACAGATGGCGCTATCACTAAATACTTTCCATATTCTCGACATGCTTTATATAATTTTTTCGATCGTTTTTGATAGTCGTCAATTTTTACAAGTTTTGTTTCAAATGTTTTGTCTTGGAAGATATATTCTCGACGTGGATTTTAAAATGTTTTCTATTGTTTTCATGTAATTGACATGATTTATATAAGTTTTTCGATTGTTTTTGATAGTCGTCAATTTTTACAAGTTTTTTTTCAAATGTTTTGTCTCGACATGAATTTTAAATGTTTTCGATTGTTTTCATGTAATTGACATGATTTATATAATTTTTTCGATTGTTTTTGATAGTGGTCAATTTTTACAAGTTTTTTTCAAATGTTTTTTCTCGGAAGATATATTCTCGACATGAATTTTAAATGTTTTCGATTGTTTTCTTGTAATTGACATGATTTATATAATTTGTTTCGATTGTTTTTCATAGTCGTCAATTTTTACAAGTTTTTTTTTTCAAATTTTTGTCTTGGAAGATATATTCTCGACGTGAATTTTAAAATGTTTTCGACTGTTTTCTTATAATTGCCATTTTTTCAATAGATTTTTTTTAATGTAACGTCACAAAACATTTATATTTATATACCAATAGATTACGCTTCTAGTATATGTCTTAGTTAAAAACCAACAGATGGCGTTACCACTAAACAGATTGCAGTCTATATATTTATATTCCTTACATTGATTATTATTTTCTTTAATTTTCATTTTAGTGTCAAATTGGTTTAAAATAAAAATTGCGTATTTAAAGGTAGATATTTTTAAAATTATTCAAATTATATTAATGTAACTATGTAAACACTAATTTTCTGATAATTGATTCAAATCATATTTCGGTATATTTATTATTCGACGTTTTCGATTTTCGAAATATTGAAATTTCTACATGTCGATTCTTTACAAACCTTTCAATAGGTTTAACCGATATATAGAAATTTCAATATTTCGAAAATAAAAGAATGTTGAATAATGGACAGAATTATGGGATACAAATAATGGTGCTCATTTACACACACACACAAATACACAAATGACACATGGCGAAAGGACCGCGTGGTCGATAGCCAAACACTACTACTTCTAGACAGAAATATGCGCTTTGTTTTATTTCACAATAAATCAAAAACTTTGTTTAGAAAATATCTATCTTTAATACGTAATTTGAATTTTGTACTACATATTTTGACTCTTTAAAAATAAATAATTTAATGATGTAACATTATTGTTATCAATATCGACTGCAAGCTATTTATTAGTAGCGCCATCTGTTACAAAAAATCTGAAGTTTTCAACATTTTTGAGATATACATTATAATTTTTTTCTCTTGATATTTTTTATCTTTAACTAATAGTGATGAGATTCAAGTAAAGGGAGGTTTATATTGTCTTTTTAATTATTATCATTTATGAATTTAATTTTCCACGACTACAACAATTATTTTATCCAGATTTTGCTATCTTATGCAACCAAATTCACATAATTAAGTATATACGGTTTTATACATTAAGAAAATCTGAAGTTTTCAACATTTTTGAGATATACATTATAAATTCGAGTGGAAGAACATGAAAATTCGTGAACTCCGCCTTCAAGGTCTATGCTCAAAATTTTAAAGTGATTTATTGTATTTATGTTTGTATTTTATGTATATTTTTTAATAGATCTTGTGAAGCAAATAAACTAAACTAAACTAAACTAAATTAAACCAATAAAGATTGTTCGTGAATTATTGAATGAATCAAGAATTATTGTAAGATTGTATTGGATATTAATGCTAAAATTATTGAATAAGGTTTCTATAAAGTAACTGTAATATTGAGTTAATACATTTTCAAAGCATTAAATCCTCGATTGGCTTAGATTTTCCACGGACCCTTCAGCGTAAGCATAAATCAAAGTGATCGAAGTAATCTCTTCCCCGAGAGTATCGCCGCACCACCACCACCATCACTAAAAAGCGGAATTCCGCCCACCCCCACGCTCGCGCCGCATTAAACACAAACGTGCACGTTCTCAGCTCCTTTCAACCACCCCAAGATGTGAGGCCCTTGACGGATTTACAGCACAAGACACTTTTACTTTGTGTCGGGCCTACGCAGCCTCCTCTATAATGTTTGTGCGATAATGTGCGAACGGTGGCTATAATCGCTGCAAATCTGGCATCACCAGAGACTATACCGCCGTCCCCCCTCACCCCCGACTCCCCGACGTCCTGTCCCAACGCGTCGCCCGACGGCGACGACGAGAGTCCGCCCTCGTCGCGGGTGGTGTCCCACCGCGGGTCGCTGTCGAGGGCAGCCGTCGGCAACTGCTCCAGCCCCTCGCTGCTGATGGCGTCGCCGCCCCCGCAGCCCGAGCACCCGCCCTCCCTGCCGCGCACCCTCTCCACCTCGGTGCTGAGGATTAAGGGCAGGACCTCGTTTTGGGACAAGTTCTGGCACGAGAGGAGCAGGAAAGACTTGTAAGTTAAATGTTAAATAAACAAAAATTAACAGTTGTAACAGTGAAAGAAAACAATACAGTTGAGAGGATTTCACATTTATTGTGTAACTGTATTGTTTTATTTCAATGTGTTATGGAGTTTTATCATGTTAATTCAATATTCAACAATTGAAACAGCAAAACAAATTCTATTACAATAAGGCAATTGCATAATTATTTTGTGGCTTGAAAATTTAATAGTTTGAAGAAACTACACTTTGTTGATATTTCAAGCATGATTTTTTTCATATTTTTGATTTTGATATTTTGATCTTTACAAGGATATTATTAAACATATGTCTGATATCAAAAACTGTTGTTTCTTTGAAGTTTTTTCTTTTGATATTTTTTATCTTTAACCAATACTGATAAGATTCAAGCATAGGAAGATTAATATTGCCTTTTTAATTATTATTATTATTATTGATGAATTTAATTTTCCACTGTATTCAGGCTACTCATTTGTTCAACAATTATTTATGCAGATTTTTCTATCCTATGCAACAATTATTTATGCAGATTTTTCTATATTATGCAACCAAATTCACACAATTAAGTATATACGGTTTTATACATTGTAAAAATTTTAACACGTAATAATTAAATTTCAATCAGTATTTAAGAATTGTAAGGAATTCACATATAATTACTGTTACATACAACCTAAGTTTGTTGCTTTGTTAAATTTTCATGGGTAATTATTGTACTAAAGTCCAATAATAAAAGTCACGATTGAATAATTAAATGAGACCGTTTCGCTGGAAATAATTCATCACGTCGATGGCTCCGATCCCCTCAATAATCCCCCATTGTAGGAATAAAATTAACTCGGGGGTTGGGCGCGAGCACGAGAGGAGTGATTCCATAATGGCACGGTTGAGTGGATCCTTTGCGTTGCATTAAGTCTTGGGTAAACATCACCTCCGCGTTTAATTCAACGGAACTCTCGATTAAATTGGTGTTAGGAGTTCATTGCTGCATTTATTGAAGTGGATTGTTGGATTACGCTGCCGCACAAAGGAGCTCCCGGTGCCCCGGGAGGCTTAATGCCGTTAACGGTTTGCGCCTAGTGCAACCGTTTTACACCACTATCAAGAGAGAGGGAGAGAGAGAGGGCCGCGATTAAGCAATTGTTGACAATAGAAATGGTAAGAAGTGGAGCAGCTATTACGTCCTTAAGGTGATAAAAATTTGTTTGGGCTTTCATCGCATATTAGTTTTATTTTAAAGCTAGAAAACAATTTTTAACTATTGGTTACTTGGTGAAATTCCATTATATAGGTGATAAATTGTGTCAAAACCGAAATTTTTAACTATTTAATCATATTGTTTCTATTCATTTGGTAATCAATTTAATAAAATCACTATGTTAATTCTTCATTGTGGTCGCTATTATTGTTTTTTTGTAAACTAAAGAATAGTCGTGTAGAATTATTATTTATATTTAATAATTAATCTGATAAAATCACGAAATAAACCATTTTTCTACACGATGGAGACTATAATTACTATACCTCCTCTTAAAACTCTTCAACTTTATTATTCTTAAGCTATTGTACTTTCATGATTATACATATTATAAGTTTTTCTGTTTAAATCTTTATACATTTCTTACCTCAATGACGTTTTCTTTTATCTCTCAATATTGTTCTAAAAATATTTCCTTTTTCTCCACCACTAAGCGCTAGTACACTTCACATTCCTTTAATATCTGTCGGTACAATAGATTTTAAATCTATTTTCTAGAATGTTTTCTCTATATCCATTATGTTTCGTGCGTTTTTCTTCAAAATCGATATTCCATCTTCCTACATGCCAATACCTCTAATCTCTTGCGATCTTCTTAAGTGATTGTTCTCTTCTTTTTTTAAATATCTCTCAACACCTAAATTCAATACAAAACAAGTCATTAATCATAATATTATCTTTCATATTAGCCTTATACTATATTAACACCTGTCAGTCAGCACAATACCTTTTGGAAACTGATCTGTACTTCTCAGTCGATTAATAATTATTAAAAAAAAATCATCTCCGATTACGCGGCGCGTTCCATATTTATTCCTTAATTTTTCCTCATGGCTCGGGGTTGGACGGAGGGTGTAATTTCTAAGGGTGCAATTATTTTTTTGCTTTTTCGAATCGCTCCCCGTGGAGTAATTACTTTTGTCTGTACGCTATCGGATTTCCCGTCCGGCCAATCGACCCCGATTCCCTGTCGGCGTGAAAGAGGAATGGGGGATGAAAGAGAAAGGCGGAGGATAATAATAACGTACGGAAAATCGACGGTGTTCCCTCCGAATTCGTTACAGATAACGAATGACGTGACGTCTGCATCGATTCCGGTTCGCCGGGAAAATGTGGGGATCGGAAAATTTCTTCGTGGGGGTCGTATATCCGAGCCCTGCTTAATAATGCAGGAGCCCCGCAACGGCCTTCTTTTCTCTTCGAACGATTGGGACGGGCTTATAGTAATCAGCTTAGTTTGGAATTTTTGTGTACTGTTTTTTTGTGAAGATTGTCATGTTGTAATCTTAAGAGGATGACTATTAAATCTATTGCAAGAAAAGGGATCTTGTGAATATTTAAAAATCTATGTTTTATTCATTAATTGGGTTGAGATAAGGATTTTAATTAACCCAATGGAAGACATACAGATAACAAAACGGATATACTGTTTTTGTCAATTTCTAATTGGTAGGTAGATGATAATAATAATAGTAAAAATATAGTAGTTAGAAAAATTTCATAAATCTACAAAAAAACGAGTCTTATTAAGACTACAAAATCAATTGAAACAACTACTTCTCTGAAAATATGGGATTATAAGAAGGAGGAAATACTGTATTGCTTTTATTATCTTCTAAATCTAACTGCAAAATAAATATGTCCTTTAAAAGAGCACTTTATTATAGAATATGTATTAATTTAGAACACGAGTACACTCATTAAGCAGTGATTATGTGGGATTGGTCAGAAGTTTGATTAGTTTG
Organism: Ontholestes murinus; assembly: GCA_963969525.1. NCBI lineage: Eukaryota > Metazoa > Arthropoda > Insecta > Coleoptera > Staphylinidae > Ontholestes > Ontholestes murinus. Next base: position 6,126,819 of record OZ018393.1, read on the forward strand.
TTCTATCGTACTTTTGATGAGCTACCTTAAGAAATTCTGCTTTGATCTAACCTACTTTCGAAAATATATTTCTGTGTTGGCTTACTTCTGAACCTTAATAATTAACGCTTACTAGAGTAATAGTTTTATGAATTGAGATCAAGAATATATACATATATTTAGCGTATTCTTTACCCCATTCTAAATAAATTAAGCCCAAATCTGGTTTACATTTACCCTACATGATTAATTAATATCCTTCGAGCCAACAACATTAAAAAAACTATGTTGACCTGTTGGTAAATTTGGTTTTAACCTAAACGGCTTGTCCCATTTTTACTTTCCCTATATACGAAGTATATATAGGGGGAGTATAGTTTTCGTGCATGAAATTGTCTGTGGGCGCTGTATCTCAAAAACGAATAATCCGATCGAGATGAAACTTTAAACTTAAGGTTTTATCGATAAAAAACTGGAACTGAAAAGCTTTTGGTAAACATTCATAAACCGGAAGTGTATGTTTACTCGAGGAGTTTTTTTATTTATCTTAATATTTTTCAAATTTAGAAAAACTTTTCAAACAAAGGTTAAAGGGAATGAGAAACTGAAGTTTTATTAAGACATGTTTTTCGTAAAATTCTTAACTTGTGAGAAAAAAAATGTAACATTAGAATTTTTCAGAAAACTGTTTCTTTAAAGATTCTTAAAATTTCAGTAATTTCTCCCCCACACTTTCAGTTTTTATTGCAACTTCCTTTCCAAAGATATTTGTTAAAAGAGGGTATATTCCGTTAAATAAATAAATAAATAAAGAGTTTCAAAATTTTTTAGAAAGTCATTATTTATATTTTTCTTTGAATGCCTAGTATTTTCAAAGTTTTTCTTTCTAAAGTTTAGAGTTTAGAAAATGGCCAATAACTTCTTCCCAAAAATAAATTATTTTTTTTCAACTATTCTTATAAATTGCGAAGATTTTTTCCAGGCTCTAAAAGTTTTTTTTTAATTCGTCTGCTTTTCGAGAATTCAGGTAAATTTCAGTAATTGTTTCTCTAGAATTCAACATTTTGTTTCAACTACAGGCTATAAACTTATTTAGAAAGTTCTAAATTGCAGAATTTTGCTTGGAAGGTCTAAATTTATTTTAGAAAATTTTCCCCTAGAAATCTTTTCTTATTTTAGAGAAAGTTTAAAGAATTTTCAGTAATTTCTCTTATATTTTTTCAACTGGTCTTCTAAATTTCTAGGAGGCTGTAGAATTTTTAGAAAATTTTAATTCAGAAATCTAGAATTTTTTCAAGGGTTCAAGAAATTTCCAGATTTCTCCTCTAGATTTCAAGGTTATCTTCGTATCCTTTAAATTACAAACAATTTCTTGGAGGCTATAGAAAATTTGTTTGTAGAAATCTAGGTTTTTCTTGAGGGTTGAGAAATTTTTCAATACTTTCTCTTTTTTGAGGCCCTAGATTCAAGAAATTTCTACTAATTTCTTCTTTAGGTTTCAAGAATTTTTAATTCAACCCGCTTTCTAAATTGTGAAGATTTTGTTGGAAACTGTAAAATTTTTAAAAAAGATTCGTTTAGAAAATAAAAAAATAAACTAACTCACCCTAAAATCAGTAAAACATAAGCGAGGGTTTTAATTAAAAGTTGTAAAACGTAAATAAACATAATATTATTGCAAAATTTAATAGATTTATTCAAACAAATTTTAAAAGACATAACTTTTCAAACAAACAAAAAGTTAAAGTAAATCAAAAGTTTTATTGAAACATTTTTTTGTTCTTAATTTAAATTTTTTTAATTTTTCTTCTTATTGTAAAAAATATAAAATCAAATTTTTTAAGTAGAAACTTTCTACATGTATTCTGAATATATTTGGAAAGTTTCAAGTCGATGGCAATTGTTTTCATATTTTTTTCAGACCATTAAAATTATGATTGCAATTTTTTAACGTCTCTTTAATTTGAAGTGAAGATATTTAAAAAAAATCTAAAATCAAACGTTTGAATTTTTTAAGCAATAATATTTCTACATGTAGTCTCAATATATTTAGAAAGTTTCAAGTCGATAGCAATTGTTTTTATATTTTTTTCAGGCCGTCAAAATTATGATTGAATGTTTCTCAACATCTCTTTCATTTCACGTGAAATGATTGAAAAATCTAAAACCAAACTTTCGATTTTTTTTAAGCAACAACATTCCTACATGTATTCTGTATATATTTAGAAAGTTTCAAGACGATAGCAATCGTTTTTAAATTTTTTTCAGACTGTCAAATATATGATTGCAATTTTATTAACCTCGCTTTCTATTGACGTAAAATTTGAAAAATCTAAAACCAAACTTTTGAGTTTATAAGCATAAACATTCCTACATGTATTTTGAATGTACTTAGAAAGTTTCAAGTGTGTAGAGCAATTGTTTTTATACTTTTTCAGGCCGTAAAAGTTACGATTGCAATTTTTCAACGTCTCTTTCATTTGACCTAAAATTATTGAAAAATCTAAAATCAACTTTTGATTTTTTAAGCAGCAACATTCAAACATGTATTCTGAATATATTTAGAAAGTTTCAAATCGATAGCAATTGTTTTTATAATTTTGTCAGACCGCCAAAGTGATGAATGCATTGAATTTCTACTTAAACTTGTTGATATTTTTAATAAAAATAACTTTGAAGAGTTTTTCTTTTAATTATTTAAAAACTAATAATAAACTATATGAGCTAATGGAAATGTATATAAGAAGTGAATATAAATAATTTAAAATTGAGCAAATAATTAAGAATAACCCCATAGTTTTCGAGAAAAATTATAGGGAAAGTATTATGATGGCCACATCACCATTTTTGCTTAAGCTTTCGTACTGCTTCAATAAACTATACATTTTTGGTTTTTATCCAAAGTGCTTATCTCAAGATAATTTTGCCCAAGTTATCGTACTCATCACCTGCCTCAATAAACTATACATTAACCAAGCGTACCTTTGACCTACCTCAATAAACTATTCTTTAACTTAGCGTACTCTTGACCTACCTCAATAAACTATCCATTGTCCTAGCGTATCCTTGACGTACCTCAATAAAATACGCTTTAACCTATCGCACTCCTCACCTGTCTTAAGGAACTGTATATTAACCAAGCGTACTCCTCACCTACCCCAATAAACTATGCTTTGACCTGTCGTACTCTTGACCTGCCACAATAAACTATTCTTTGACTTAGCGTACCCTTGACCCATCTCAATAAACTATGCTTTAAGCTAGCGTACTTCTAACCTGCCTTAATGAACTATGTATTGACCGAGCGTACTCCTGACCTGCCTCAATAAACTATGTATTGACCGAGCGTACCCTTGACCTACCCCAATAAACTATGCTTTAACCTAGCGTACTCCTGATCTGCCCTAATAAATTATACATTGGCCAAACGTACTCTTGACCTACCTCAACAAACTATGCTTTAATCTAGTTTACTCCTGACCTACCTTTATAAAATATGTGTTAGTGTAGGTCAAGAGTACGCTGGCTAGATGAAGCAATAGTTTTGAGTGATTATATTTGAATATTTTAGGTCTAATTTAATTTATTGTGGGAGGAATGGAAGCCTCCTTTCGACGCAACTAAATGAGTTGAAAGTTTCTTAATTAAATTTTAAATTTGTGTACAAAAAAATTGAGATAATCTATTCAGTTTAAATAAAGAAAAACATCAAAGAAATACCCTTATTATGGAGGATGGGCTTCTCTTTTAAGACGTACAATCTTTAATGTGTGAATCCTAGCACCGCCTTTGATTAGGTTAATTAAAGAAGCTCTCAGTTCTAATTGAGTGATTGTGTGGCTTTTGTTTGTGCGATCGTTTGGTGATGGCATACATCTTATCAATCCTCTTCAATCTTCCACATCTGTAACAATTAATTAAATCAAATTAAATATATATTTAATCGTTTATATCTCTTATAATTTAAATATTTATGTAAATCCCCTTACTCCAAATCTTTTATGTAATAATTAAGATTGTTATTATTTCATTTTCTATGATTTTTTGCTCATTAATCATTTGGTGAAACATAATTTAGCAATAAGGTGAATAAACTGTAGAATCAATAATAATAAACTGTGAAAAAGTAAAACCAATTGACTTTATCTGTAAAATAGAAACAAAACGTTAAATACAAAAACATATTTTTTTCGATACTCGTGGAAGCATAAATTGAATCATTTAACAAATATAATCAACACTAAACAGAAAAATTCACTCTATGAATTAACCACAAATAATTATTGCAAAAATATTATACAAGGTGACTGACGAAAAACCTTTGGTGCTGTATCTCGCTTATTTTTTATCCGACTTTAATAAATAAAACATCAAATTAAACCATTTTTAAAAGACTTTAATAGGATCTGAACTGTTATTTTTTCTGGCACCCAGTTTTTGACAAAATACGATCAACATTTTTTTTTTAATTGCACTGTATATATATTTTTATTGATTCGCAAGGAGATTTTTTTTCTGAATATAAAATTGTAGACAAATTTATCCATACATCAAACTTAAGTCGAGAAATTGAGGATTAAAAAAATAAATAAAAGGTCAAGTATCCATTGTAAACAATATACAGACCCTATTTTAAATGTCAAAAGTGACAGTGACAGCCATTGATACAATACTGCAACGATTTTTAATTATTTCATAATTAAAATGTTGCAATATTTCAAACACTGTACTAGAATTTTGTGCTTCTACAGAAATCGTTTTTCAGTTTTTGAAATCTTGCAACATTTTTATTATGAAATTATTAAAAATCATTGCAGTATTGTACTAATGACTGACACTGTCACTTTTGACATTTGGAATAGGCTCTGTATATTGTTTACTATGGGTATTTGATTTTTAATTTTTTTTTAATCCTCAATTTCTCGACTTTGGTTTGATGAATGGATAAAATCGTTTACAAATTTAGATTCAGAAAAAAATCTCCTTGCGGATCAGTACAAAATATATATACAGTGCAATTTGAAAAAAAAATTTGATCGTCTTTTGTCAAAAACTGGATGCAAGAAAAAATATCAGTACAGTTCATATTAAAGTCTTTTAAAAATCATTTAATTTGATGTTTTATTTATTCAAATCGGATCAAAAATAAGCGAGATACAGCACCAAAGGTTTTTCGTCAGTCACCCTGTATAACGTATAGGCACAATTATTTAAATCTAAAAAACAAAACACAGTACGACTCTAGTATACAATTATTTGTGTTTAAAACATATTAAATGATTATTATCATTACGTTTATGGGAAACAAACGTGTGTTCAATTGGGAATTGAAAATTGAGATCTCGCGGTTGCATCACGGCTGCGGGTCATTATGTAAACTTTGCGAACTTAATACAAAGTAATTTAGTTCGCTCGTAATTCCGGACTTAAGGCGCAATTAAACGCAAAAGCGAGGATCGTAAATTACGAACTACGTTTCGCGCGCAAATCCGAACTGGTCGGGGGGTGGCAGACAATGGACTACATTTAAGTAATTAAACTGGTAAAATGATGAACAAGCTAATGTTTACGTACAAATTACTACGCATCGGTTCAATTTTATAAATAATTGTTTTAGTATTAAACGTACGCTTTTTAGGCAACCCAATATGCACTAAATGATTTACGATTCATTTGCTAGCATGTATTATTATTATTATAGTATTAACGGGTGTCCAACAATTATTGCAGTCCCGGGTGGCGTTGGAATCAAAAACGTAGGTCGATTCTTACTTGGCCAAATAAATGAACTGACATTTTAATTGTCAAACATAACCTAAACGTGCAATTAAACAACACTTTAAGTGCACGTTTAGGTTATGTTTGACAATTAAAATGTCAGTTCATTTATTTGGCACATGTAAGAATCGACCTACGTTTTTGATTCCAACGCCACCCGGGACTACAATAATTGTTGGACACCCGTTAAATGTACGCTTTTTAGGCAACCCAATATGCATTAAAGGATTTACGATTAATTGCATTACGATAATTGTCAAAGTAATATTTAATCGTGGTATTATTGGAGTAATTTGATTGACTGCGCCGTCGGACTATTGATCAATTGAACAGTGATTATTAATTGCAGATTGTCAATAATGCAACAGGGTTATATATAGATGTGCGAGCGACCTGTCGGCGTATTTACGCTACGAGAATAATTAATTACGGTGGTTAAACGATGATTCCGCACAGCATTGACAGGCGGATAGTTGCAATTAAAATTGGATTTAAATACAATTTTGATTGAACGACTTGAGCGAGATTAATTGTTCCGTATGAACATAATGTATTAAATCCACGATATTAATTATTCTCGCTAATACTTTTAATATTCATAGATTGTTTAATATTTAGTAAAAACATTACGTTTTTATCGTTATATGTTACCTTTCTTCGTTCTGATAACTGTTTTCATGGTATTTTGCCAACATGCAAAATATGTTGGTAGTATGAAGAAACATATACGACGACCCTTTGTAAAAATGTATTGGGCTGTCAGCTAGTTCCCTTATAAGTCCGTTTTGGCCATCCTACCACCACGTGCATGCTTAACCAGTTAACTTTGTCGCTCCTTTTTGAAAATGCGAATTTCTGTGTGTCACGAAAATCGATCGATGACGAGTATACTTGTCGAACTTAGTTAACTAGTTAAAATTGAGTCCAACTAGACCAGTTGTTGCAATCTTTTATTAATTGAGTCATCAATACCATACGTCTACACTGAAAGAAATAGAACATTATTTGCGTGAACAGTAAAAATATAACACATCATAAATGATGATTAATTACGATGTTGCCATCACTATGTGTTAACTTATAAAATCTTTAACCGCAAAAATTTATTATAAAATATATAAATATCTTATAAAATGACTTTTGACGTTGAAGCTTTAGTCATGTTTGTGTAATACATTTATAAATATTACTATTAAATTCTTGTGGTTTATAACATAGGAAGTAATTTATAAATAATGAAATACGTGTTGTATTTCCTTAATATTTGATAATAAAGATCCTATAATTTATATAAAATCTAATACTATAAAACTCACGTGAATTCGAACATCTTATAAAATATTTATCTGCATACAACGTAGATACATATCATATGATGTCCTTAGGGAGTCCGAAGTGGTTTTCGTAAAAGCCCATGTCAAGATGCTGCTGCCAATCCATTGTTCGTTTCGAGAGAGGCGGGAGCCTGCATTGTGCTCCACCGAGGAAACAAATCTTGTAATATTTATTTAAATAGGCACTAAAAAAGAATTACAATATTAAAATCTAAGTGAGTGGATAAGCGAGCCGCATACTATACATTTGTATAAAAAAAGAAACGCCTTAAGAAAATGAACGGCGCCGTAAAGGGAAATTCTTCTATATGCAAAATTTTGCGTGGGAAGGCCTTCGGAGGAAAGTCTGTAAATTACCCACTAAATATCGAAGACGGGGTAATACCCTATCTAAATGCAAATGGGGACGTTGAGGTCGGCCCGTCCTTTTGGCCTAAACGGTGTATTAAATGTTGATTTTGAATTTCGGATGGAAAAAAAAGAACGTTTGCAGATGAATTGTTAGTAATGTGAAAGTTATAAATTTGGGTTATTTGCAATTTAATATAATTTTTGTAAAAAATCATTGACAAATAATAATAATAATAACAATAATGAAGATGAGAATAATGGAAATTACAAATATAAAAAATATTTTTCTTCACTAATGTGCTCAAAAAAAATGTGAGGAAGAAGTGGTTTGATTTAACGCCATCTGGTGTCTATTAGGCTTATGGTATTTTTTTGTCCTTATCCTCAAAAACATTACGCTGATGAAAGTAAAATCTCTAAAGAAGTGAAGGGGAAGAATTGGTAAAGCCACGAAAAACGATTTTCTTTCTTTTTTGCAAAGCAATAGAGTAACTTGACAGTGTCTGTTTGGCATAACTTAAGTGTTCTATGTTTTATTCAGTGTTCATTATGAATTACCACGTCGTAACGGTCTCAACCATCATTATGATGACTTAACTGTTCATCCTTAATGTGATCAGATGATAACCACAACGTGGCTAAACATATAACGGGTGTCCAACAATTATTGCAGTCCCGGGTGGCGTTGGAATAAAAAACGTAGGTCGATTCTTACATGTTGCAAATAAATGAACTGACATTTTTAGTGCACATTTAGGTTATGTTTGACAATTAACATGAAAGAATTGACCTACGTTTTTGATTCCAACGCCACCCGGGACTGCAATAATTGTTGGACACCCGTTATAATAAGTAATTAAGAAAATCGAAAATCTATAGAATCATATTTACGAACGTATTTATGATGGAAATCGATACTTTAATGATTATTAATTTTCTCTGTAAATAAATACATTAAAAATATTATCAACTACTTAATGAAGAGAATGGTTGCGACCGTTATTACATGGTAAATCATACTTATAATTAAATTCAAAATGTTTTTGACACAAATAATTATTCTAAAAATTTTTCGTTCAGTGTATTAACCAACTACTTTATTGAATACACTGAATTGAATTATTCGCTACGTTTTAACAACAAATAATTGTAAGTGAATTTTTCAATTCAGTGTAAGTATTAGATAATAATGGTCGCAATAATTCTCTTTACTTTATTAAATATTAAATCATTCAATTTAAGTTATTAATTTATAAGTTCATACATGTTTTTATAATTTAAAAAATGTTTACCTCTTTTTCTCTATTTTTTCTTCTATTAAAATACTCGCATATTTGTACATATAAGCGCTGAACCGGTGACCCACACGATAATTATAAATAAGGCTGTAGTTCTTTACACCTTCAACCAACATCTCCCACCATTCGGAATCCACGCTTAATTTCTGGCCTAGCGATGTGCGCCGGTGTCTATTCAGTTGCATACGTTACGCTTCCATTGCTTTGTACGAATCTTAAACAACAAACAAAGTTATTAAACACACCTGATACTAAGCAATTAAATAAATAAATATCGCCTTCTACTTGTACATAAAAAATAGGAAAAGGTTATTTTTTAGAGGCCTCCACAATTACCTATTTAAAGGTTATTTTATTTGAATAGACATGTTACTTGTCATTTGGTAAAATATTAATCTTTTAATATTCACCTTACTTATAACTAACTAAAATATTTTGAAATAATTGGTTTTTACTTTCTACTGTCAATATATGTTTTTTTTTTCTACAGATTTTTAAAAATAATGGCTTAAACATCTATGCGAGTATAATTAGTAAAATAAATTAAAAGTTTATTAATGTTCGAAAGAGTTATTTCAAAATGTTTCAGCAATTGATAAATGATATATTTAAACAAGAAGAAATATTTTATATGTGATTTTAAAGGCATTTAATTTATGGTTAATTTTAAATATTATGAAATTAAATACGATAGTTATGTATAGTAATGAAACAACTTGTCACAATAAGAAATATTAATCAGAATTTTGTTGACTTATAAAATAAATCTTATTATACGTATAAGTGGATAGGCAGAAGCTATTTATAGTATGATCAACAATAAAATAATAATATAGTCAAGCGTAATTTTTAATAAGGTGGCAAAACCACTTATAAAATAATAATATTAGTTATAAAATTCACTGCACTATTTATAGAAATAAAACTATTTAAACACTTACAAATTCAATATGAACATAACGACAATTTTTGATTTTCAAATTTGTTTTATTTTAAACAGTGCATATGTTTCGCCAAACTGTAGCTTTTTCAGTTGCAGAAAATCAGACATTGTCGTTATCTTAATATTGAAAATGGATTTTCAATGGCTAAGTGCTCCAACAATCAATCAACTTTTTAATGTATATTATATAACGCTACATTCTCATTTGAAAGTGTTTAAATAGATTTATTTACATAAATGTGAAGATGATCTTTCAACATTTATCAGCCTTATTAATCAATCAGTTGAAAAAGATTTACATTGATTAAAATATTTCAATCAACGATTAAATTTAATTTTTTCCAGTTAAATATTATATTACACAAGCAAATAGTAGTATAATACTTTTCAAAGATATATTTACCTATATTTTTTCCACATGATTGCAATTGCGGTGCCTCAAGCAGAACTATAAATAATACAGCAACTCCTTATATACCCGACGGCAGCATTCTTAGCCATTCTGCGCAACTACTGGAATACTACTGTAGACTAACGATTTACTCTGGTGCATATTCAGTTGCATACGTTACGAACGCATTGCTATAATATAAAATGAAAATTCTTAGTAGGAGTGATTGACAATTGACCATGTGGTCCTTTCGCTGTGCTATTTGTGGGTATATATGTATGTGCAAATTGTTTTGATTTTAATTCAAGTTGTTTAAGCGTTTTTAGGTGTGGTACGTCAATTGTTTTGATGTGATTTTAAAAATTCGTTAATTCTGAACAAAATTTAGTATTTTTAAGTAATTTGCATGGGCAAATAATTCTGTACAATTTTTTAAGCAGCGGAACGCAATGTTATTTTCCTTAATTCAAATTTCTTTCGTCGACATATTGATTTTAGGTGTGGTTTTTGATGTGATTTTAAAAATACTTTCATTGTGAACAGAGTTTGGGATTTTAAAGTAAAGAAACGGGAATATCAGATCATAGAGAAATATTGTTTGATATAACAATAAACAAGCAAAAATTAAAGTAATTCGTTCCATTACTTCTGCGAGAAAATTTACTCTGTGCCAACGTTTAAAAAGAGAGTCCTGGTGTTTCATAAATGAATTACATGAGTCTTTTCCTAAAAAAAAGAATAAAAACTTATAATCAATCAAATCAAATAAAATGGTTTAATGATAAACTGAGTGTAATGAGAGACACCTTTTCTTTAATCTCCGATTTATACCACCAAAACCAGGACGAAGAACTTATTAGAACATTATAGAAAAATGAACAGACGCGCAATAGAAACGGCTAAACTAGAAGCTAATAATAATTACATCAGAGGAAAAAATTTCAAACCTAAAGCTTTGTGGAACCTTAAAAACTTCGAAAGATCATCGAAGAGTTCTAGTTAAATTGTCTGCATAACAGCAAATGAATTTAACATCCATTCGCGAAAATAGTGCCACTAACATTGTGAATGGAAAAGAGCTCTGGTTGTTCCGAAGTTCAAGAATTGAGGAAAGGAAGATCCGGGTTGTAATAAGGCTATTCGACGATTCGACATTGTATATTTGGACTACATCATAGGTGGCTATGGATATTTAGACTATTGTCGCGAAGCGTTCTTAGAGATGGAGATACTTACATTCGCCTACTTATATATACAGGGTGTCCCGTTAATGTGGGGAAATGGCCGGGCCACAGATTTCTGGGGCCAAAATATGATGATTTAACCCAACATATCTATATCCACAGATTTACGGTTAAGATGTAATTCGTCTTCAAAGTTTCAATTTTTTTTATTTCTTTTGTTAATAACAATTGAATGCTTTATTCGATTTAAATGTAATTTACTACTGATTATTATCATAATATAACACACCATTTTAGTTATTATGGCCATTATTAGTTGACGAAAGGTATGAGAAACAGTAGTACCACCACATAAAAAATATATTATTTTATTATTGGTGCATCCAATAAAAACTAAAAAAATACTACTTGAAACGCCATTTAATTTAAAAAAAACTGTTTTGTCTTTATAATATTTGATATCTTGTACGGTTTTCTCAGAAGAAAATATTTTATCTATTGACCTATATAGATCTGTCGAATAGTTCTTAATAGTTCTTAACATTGTGTGTTTCTTTTAGTGAAATGTTTACAAATCCAGCACCTTGCGTGGACAAGGTCCTTAAATTTATTTTTCTCCACGGCCCATGCATAAAATTTCTAGCAAACAAAAGTAAAAGTCAATTTTAACATATAAAAAAACATCAAGTTTATAATTTGCAAAAAAATAGTTGAAATTTCTCTACATACAAAACTAATTTAAATACAAAAAATAATATTAAAAAAACCATTTAATTTAAGATTGAATATAACGTTTAGATTCGATGCAATATAACTCTTATTTTCAGAAAATATGTTAACTTAGAAATACTAATAATAAAAAAAATGCCTTTCATAGAAAATGTATTTCCAAGAAATTAATTAAACAAATAAAAATCTGTTGATATTTCCAGCATTAAAAAACAAGCTCAAATGTATAATTTACAAAACAAATATTTTAAGAGAAATTTCAATACATAGTAAATCCATTCTCAACTAGTTTTCAGCACAGAAAAGAATATATTTGTAGAAAATTCGATGGAACAAATCATCTATATTTCTTGAATAACGTTCCCTCTTAACTCTTAACTTTATTAATTAAATAATCAACATTTGGTTTGTTTCGCTGATTTATCAGTTAAGCAAATCTTCTTAATTCTTGAATGTTGTCGGCGTTTACTTGGTGGTACATTTTGATTAAAATTAAAGTTTTATGTTTGATAATGATCAGTTTATGATAGAAACTATAGTCACAGTTAATAAATAACTATTGTGGTGCTGTATTTAATTTTAAACCAAGTGTTGATCAATTCTTTACCTAACAAATCATCTATATTACGACAATCTGTTTACATTGAAATGTCAATATTTAGAAAATTCGATTCGTAGAAAATGCACTCCGAAGAAAATTGTAAAACAATTGAAACATTTAAAACAATTAAACGCTTATATTTTATAAAAGAAAAGATGGTGGTGACCGTCACTACGTGGTATTTCATTTTCAAATGTAGGATGAAATAAAACACGATTTTCTATGTTTTTACCACGGTATATTAATGATTTTACATTAATGAATTATGTTCGACTATAGTTTCGACTCTTTCAAGTCATTATCATAATTCATTAATGTAAAATCATTAATATACCGTGGTAAAAAACATAAAAAATCGTGTTTTATTTCATCATATATTTAATGCAATAGAAATTTCAGTGGATAGAATGAACAAAGACCGAAATAAATAAATAAATAAAATTAATTTTGCAGAAATTTTGATCACTGAAAATTTAAAATAAAAAAACATAGTGAAACTAACTCTTACAAAGAAAATATATAGTAGTATATAGAAACTTGAAACAAAGGAATAATTATCTGATGCGAGAAAAATTATAAAAATTCAATTATTGAGAAAACATGATTACATCGGATTTCCAATATTTTGGAAAAATCTTTGAATAGAAAATTTATCCCAAGAAAATAGTTAAACAATTAAAAACTAATTAAAACTTTTAACACTGAGGAATTATTTTAACCAAAACATATTAGAAAATTTTTAATATTAGAAACTTTAATATTTAAAAATCTAGGGTGGGGTAGAGGACACCCACCCACCCTACATATACATATAAACTTTAATTACTGATCGCCTCGCGGTTTGCAATAACTATAATTATAAAATATGAATTAAAGAAAATTGATAAAATAAAATTTTTGGGTGTGTAAATTAATAAAAATTATATACATGATACGTGGAAAGACTTTAAATCATGCTTAGATAAGATTAGCTAAAGAAGGTCATTTATATTTAAACTAAAATTTGGATTATACTTTATTTTTCATTACATACAAGGTTTTAGTGTTTTTTGCAACAAAATCATCAACGATTAGCAATTAAAGTTATCGTGTATATGTAGGGTGGGTAGGTGACCTCTATCCCACCCTCCAATCAGTAAATCATAAACGAGGGTTTTAATTAAAAATTGTAAAATATAAACACAAAATAATTGCATTTTTTAGAGATTTATTCATACAGATTTTTCAAATAATTTTTTATAATGTTTTACTGATTGGAGGGTGGGATACAGGCCACCCACCCACCCTACATATACATATAAATTTCAATTACTGATCGTCTCCCGGTTTGGAGTAAAATAAATTACAATTTTTTTTAATAAAAAAGAAATTAAAAACGTAAAATTTTTAAGTGAGTAAATTAGTAAAAATTTGAAGCATGATGGGTGAACATACTTTAAATCTAAATTATTTAAGATTAGAAATAGAAAGTCATTTATATTTAAACTTAAATTCTAATTTTGTTTTATTTTTTATTTCATAAAGGGTTTGATTGTTTTTAGCAGCAATATCATCAACGATCAGCAATTCAAGTTATTATGTATATGTAGGGTGGGTGGGTGGCCTCTATCCACCCTCCAATCAGTAAAACATCAACAAGGGTTTTAGTTAATAAAGTATTACTGATTGGAGGGTGGGATAGAGGCCACCCATCCACCCTACATATACATATAAACTTTAATTAATAATCGTCACGCGGTTTCCAATAAAATTAATTACAAAACTTTTTGAATAAAAATGAAATTCAAAACGTAAAATTTAGTAAAAATTTGATGCATGATGGGTGGGCAGACTTGAAACCTAAATTAGATAAGATTAGCTATGGAAAGTTGTTTATATTTAAACTTAAATTTTGATTTTGTTTTATTTTATATTACATAAAGGGTTTGATTGTTTTTAGCAGCAAAATCATCAACGATTAGCAATTAAAGTTTTCATGTATATGTAGGGTGGGTGGGTGGCCTCTATCCACCCTCCAATCAGTAAAACACAAATGAGGGTTTTGGGATAGAGGCCACTCACCCACCCTACATATACATATTAACTTTAATTGCTAATCGTTGATGATTTTGCTGCTAAAAACAATCAAACCCTTTTTCTAATAAAATATAGAACAAGATCATAATTTAAAAATGAACCTAAATATCAGATAACATAATAATAATAATAATAATAATAGTCTTTATTTCTATCTTAAATTACAATAAGTACAATAAGAAAGAAAGTGCGTCACAATAAAGAAAAAATACAAGGAAAATAAAATAAAGCTAGTAGTGTTGATTGGCCATCAATTGCCAAAACCTACATATACATGTTATATGTCTATTTAAGTTTATGTGTACGTGAGCTTGTTATTTGATACGATCACCTCAAAATACGTACCTTTCACTTTAGTTAAATATTATATTACAAACGCAATTATATCACCGAGCTAATGATGGTGATTGATTCTGCCAAAACCAACAATTTATTTTATTTGTGTATTCGCGTGAGTTGTTACTTAAAATTATCTTAAAATTACCTTAAAATACATACCTTTAAGTTACTTGATTGATTTAATAGTAGTAGTAGTGTTGGGCTATCTATTACATGGTTCTTCCGCCTTGTTATTTGTGTGTGTGTGTGTGTGTAAATAAGCTTGTTACTCTAAAGAATCGCCCCCGTCACTCTAAACCATCATTAATTGTATCCTAATGGTGAAAGGTATTGGTCACCCATACAATTTTGATTGAATATTTTTTGTGATTTTATATAATTACACACACACGCACACGCTTTCTTTCTATCTTTCTCATACAAACACACATTCACAGGTTTTTCTCCCTGAATATATCACACACACACACGTAAACATATTGTTTATTAACACAGAAAATTAAACTTTGTATAACACTATATTTATAAGTTTCGGTAACTACAAGTACCATTATCAAACAAGACAGAAAATGAAGCTGAGTTTTAACAAATTCAATTATAACTAGCTATAAAATTAAACACAAAATAACGATAACAATGATTGCAATTAATTTCCCTTAAAGCACCCCCCCATTATTCACCGATAAATGGCGATGAATCTAACCTAATTAAATGTAATAATGAGATGATACGGGAGTATATTTCTAATATTACTATTATTATTATTATTATTTGTATAATTATATTACTGACCTTATTTACGCCGTCGATTCTCTGGAGATCAATGTTCTTCGGCGATGCATTATTTCGTTTTACAATCTTTTACGTGCAACTTGCTCCCGTGAATTTATATTAAAAAAAAAAACAAACATGCAAAAACAATGCGAGATAATACGCGTGGGATGCGAGATTAAAAGAGTGAGATGGAGCGATGCGTAGAAAAGAAATGGAGCGATACTTAAGGTGCACGCGCGTGCACAATTGTTTACGCTAGTCTCTCTCTCGCACTCAATTAAAACGTATATCGCTGTCTCTAACAATGCCGCGCGTCGTTTTAAACAGTTGTTTGTTTACGTTTTTTTACTTTCTTTGTGCAAATTACGGGAGAGTATTTTGATCGTGATTTTTATTGAACAACATTTTATTTTGCGTTGTGCTGATTTAATTAATGCAAATACGATGGATTGTTTTTGTTGCCGCGAAAGAAAATATCCCACCGAGAATTACGGACGCAATTATACCCTGTAGCAATTGCGGTTGGATTATTTTAAGGTTAGTAAATTTTATAATATCGTTCTTTCATCTTTAGTACAGTATTTATGGTGATGCATAATTAAAAACATTGCAATAAATTAATCTAAAAGTTAATTGATTACGATGATAATAATAATTTCTTTATAAAAGATTTTTTGTTGAAATTTTAATCATTTCTTAGTGTGAATTATTTACGTATATATACAGGGTGTCCCAGCGAAACCGCACATCAAAATTTTATGGACTTTTAGTGAATGTATTTTTATGAAATTTTCACATCTTATGTAATCAAGTGTGATCTATTTAATTAAAATATTTTCAAGATTATACGACTTCCTGTTATACCGGAAGTCAACACCAACTTCCTTATTTCAAATGGAATACTATATTTTTTTAATACGTATTTAGATTCTACATAAAATTCTGTGAAAAAAATTATTAAGTAACATAACGTCCAAATTTAAGCGTTTTCGAGATAATTGATATTTTTAAAAAATTTCGTGCTTTAAAAATACATATCTCCGACGAAAATAAAATTGAAGGATTGTAATTTTGTCTACGCATAGTCAATACCTGACGGTATCTAATGATGAGTTATTTTTGAAAAAATAATATACAGGGTGTTCAAAATATCAAACCACATTTGGTCAAATTTAAACCAATATATCTCGTTTTTCTTAAATGGAACACCCTGTATATTTTTACATATTCGGACGCAGAATTTAATTGTGCTTTCATCTATACCAGCGTTCCCTATACCGATCTTCTTTACTTTTAAAGTTATTAACATGTTTGTAAAGATACGTCAATATTCTGTGCAATAAGAAAACAATGGGTACGTAATTTATTAAGCGAGCCAAGAAAACGAAAAACAACTCCTGTTTATTTAAACAGTTTAACTGTCTTTGTGACATTTTACATAGATAGAAGATTTGAATTTGTTATTATTTAATAAAAACCTTAAAAAATAAATATTCAGTTCAATCAATCCGCTTATTCTAGTAGTTCATACAATTAGTTTAATAAATGTTTAAAATTCTACGGATTGTTTCATTATTTGTGGCTTTACTGACGCCATCATCGAATTTTACACACAATTGAAAATAATGCCACAATTTCTAACAAAAAGTTTTACATACAAATAAAATCGCTTGAATGACTTTCTTTAATTTAAACCTTCATCGATAATAATAAAATCGTATTCTCGAATATTCGATTTGCACTATTGCGTTATAATGTACAATTTCAAATTCCTCACAGCCGGTCTTTTGTTTTCTCTCTGTCCTCAATAGGCTCTTTCAATCAATACAATAGAAATGCGTCAGGAGGGAAGTGTGGCAGGTATTTTCCTTCGGCAGGAAAGCGCCGTTTGATATTCCGACTCTCGTGCTAATCCCCAGGAAATTTACATGTCGCATGGCCGAAATAAAGTCGCTACTGAATTGAAACCACCCACCGCCAGTTCCAACTTGATATGCGGGGGAGACGGAAATGTGATTTTCTCTTCGAGACGGAAAAATTCGATTTTCCTTTCATTCCTTCACCGTAATATATCCTTATAATAATAATAATATTATCAATTAATCATCAACCAACGAATTCAATTCATTTATTTATTTACGTCAGAATTGTGTGTCAATATTTTATATCATCGTATTCAGCGCCATCTATTGTCTATCATAATATTAATTAATAATATTAAAACCAACTGATTAATTAACGTCATCTCTTAATTAATCAAATATTAACAATATTCTGTTAAAAACTATATAGTAGTATAACAAAAAACAAAGGTAATTTGTTCAAAAAAAATTAACCAAGACGAAATAAATTAAGAGCTCATTAAATTTACATGGCCTACTTTAATTTTTGATTATTTTTTTATTTGACTGTCATCATTAACCTTTACACAAAAAAAGGACTAATCCGTGTTAGGTTACAATTCTTTTTTTTTTTTCTTTTCTTTCTTTCATTCTGTTATTAACTTGCAATCCATTCGATCCATTTGCATTGCGATCGGAATCGGAATCGCATTTGCATTCGTTATATCCGCGTATATACACGGGCGCGAAAACGTAGATTGATTGATTGACAAAGTTTCGTTCGGATCCGAATGTGCCTTTGTCCCGCCACCCCCCAGCGGCGATAATCCCTTTCTGCAGCGCAGATGGGATACACGTGTTTCCTCCGCTCGGCGACCCGGCGGGGGTGGCGTTGGCGGTGGCAGCGAGCCCCCGGGGGATGGGGGGCGGCTGAAAGGAGAAAACCGTGTGCAATCAAAAAACCGATATGTAAATCGACTTGGGGCCGGCGATCGCGCACCTAAAGGGCAACGTATAAATGGACGTTTATTATATATATACGAGGACTGACCGGAAAGTGGTATCCTTTGGGGAATATATAAAAAGTATATTTTAACAAATATTAACGTTTTATTTTTTTAAAGAACATACCTTAAAATATTTCTCTACATTGTCGCAAATTTAAGCATTTGTCGTTTTTGTATTCCAGCTCATATTCTTTAGTCGCCAGTGTATTGAGCTATAGACTAGCCGCCGATAGCTGATTATGACTAATCGTTCTATATTGGAGGAATCAGATACACGTTCTTCATCGTCGTTCATTTCATTCTGTCCCGGTCAATGATTTTTTCCTCATGAGGTGGTGACGCTTAGCGTCCCTGCAGTGCTTTCTCTATAGTCCTGATCATCATTCGATGTGTATTTTATGAAATACAGGAGTTTTTGCCATTGGATGCTCTTTAGCTCTTCTACAGGAAGCATAGGTTCGCCATGCGTTCTCGTTTATATGCTTCGCAAGTACACAGTATGTGCTGGGGAGTTTCCTCTTCTTCCAAACAACCACGGCATAGGGGACTTTTGTCAATTCCCATCCTATGTTTGTGCTTATTCAGATTGACTAGTCCTGTGATTTTACTTAGTTTCAATCAGCTCAGTCTTCACAGCATCAGCATGCTGTCAGGTACCGGACCATCTAGGAAGAGTCTCGTATGCCTCATACCGTTTCGGTTATGCCTTGCCTTATTGTGCTCCTCTGTTAGCTTGCGTCGGATTATTTCCTCTCCGGTTTTCCGGTTGCCTGTCATGTTTCAGGTCCTATGAATTCACCTGCTGCCCGTTGTTTGGCCAGCAAGTCGGCTCCCAAGTATCCAATAATTCTTTGGTCCTTGGGTGTCCATACTAGCTGTGTTTTTCTTGTTGTCACCAGTGCGGCCATATGATATGATAGAACGAGATAGATATTAATTGCTATATGGTTCTTAGTACGAAAATGCACGAGTCACAGCTTCTCTTCTCTACTGTCTGTAATTACAGCTTCTTTCAGTTCTTCATTTTTTTCAAATTTCTTTCCTGAAATACAACTGTACATGTTAGCACACATCCGGCGGCTACTCTATTCAAACGAGTACTACTTTCTTCCTATTCCTCGTAGTTGTAGTTTTATGTTAGAAAATAATTCATAATTTTCATAGGCTGTTGGAAGGTCAAGGGCACGCTAGTAGAACAAATATACTATTGAGGAAGATCAAGAGTACGCTGAGATAACGTATATGCTGTTAAGGATGGTCAAGAGTATGCTAGAATAATGCACAGACTATTGAATTATGATAAGAGTACGCTGAAATAATAAATAGACTATTGAGGAAGGCCAGGAGAACGCTGAGATAAAATATATACTGTTAAGGAAGGTCATGGGTACGCTGGGATAATGTACAGACTATTGAGAAAGGTCGGGGATGCGCTGAAATAATAAAAATACTATTGATGAAGGTCGAGAGTATGCTAAGATAACGTATATACTGTTGAGAAAGGTCAAGAGTTCACTGAAATAATAAATAGGCTTTGGAGAGAGGTCAAGTGTACACTAAGATAACGTGTATTTTGTCGAGGAAGGTCAAGAATTCACTAGGATAGTGTACGGATTATTGAGGAAGGACATAGGTACGTTGAAATACTTAGTACTTCAGGATAATGTACATGCTATTGAGGAAGGTCAAGAATATTATTCAATAAGTAATAGATTATTGAGGAAAGTCAAAAGTACTCTGAAATAATAAATAGACTATTGAGGAAGGTCAATATTACGGTCTAATCTTGACTAATGATAAATGTCAGATAACAAATATAATAAATGACAGATGACAATTGGCCTATGATTAATGTCAGATAACAAATATAACAAATGACAGATGACAACTGACACATTTGTCATCTGTCATTTATTATATCATTTATCAAAGACAGATGACAAATTGACAGATGATACTTGTCAGATAACAAATGGTAGATGGAAGTTGACAAATAATAGTAGAGTACAAGGCAGATGAGGTGATAAATGACAGATGACAATTGACTAATGATAAATGTCAGATAATAAATGACAAATACAAATAGATTACAAAGCAGATGAGGTTATAAAAACAGATGACAACTGACCAGATAACGAATATAACAAATGACAGATGATAAATGACTTAACAAATGACAAATGACAATTGACCAATGATTAATGTCACATAACAAATATAATAAATGACAGATGATAACTGACCGATGATAAATGATATAATAAATGACAGATTTAAACAGCTTATCTATGAGAGTGAGAGCAACTTCAGATCAATAATGACAGATAACAATTGACAGATGATAAATTGCAGATAATAATAATGATAAATGACAAAAAACAGATGACAATTGACCAATGATAAATGTCAGATAACAAATGATAAATGACATGACAAATGACAGATGACAATTATCAGAAATAACAAATGACAAATGACAGATGGTAGTTGACAAATGATGTTGACGGTGATTCATAGTATTTTAGAGAATATAGAAAATAGAATAGAATAGAAAACAAAGCAGATGAGGTGATAAATCATAGATGACAATTGGTCAATGATAAATGTCAGATAACAAATATAACAAATGACAGACGACATCTGACACGTGATAAATGACATAATAAATGACAGATGACAATTGACAAATAATATATACAGATGAGGTGATCTGTCATTGACAATTGACTTATGATAAATGTCAGATAACAAATATAATAAGTGACAGATGATAAATGACAGATGACAACTGACAGATGATAAATGACATCACAAATGACAAATGACAGATGACAATTGGCCAATGATTAATGTAAGATAACAAATATAACAAATGACAGATGACAACTGAAACATGATAAATAATATAATAAATGACAGATGACAATTGACAGATGATACTTGTCAGATAACAAATGATAAATGGCAGATGGAAGTTGACAAAAAATAATAGAATACAAGGCAGATGAGGTGATAAATGACAGATGACAATTGACTAATGATAAATGTCAGATAATAAATGACAAATACAAATAGATTACAAAGCAGATGAGGTGATAAAACATAAATGACAATTGGCCTATGATAAATGTCAGATAACAAATATAATAAATGACAGATGATAAATGATAGATGACAACTGACAGATGATAAATGACTTAACTAATGACAAACACAATTGACCAATGATTAATGTCAGATAACAAATATAATAAATGACAGATGATAACTGACCGATGATAAATGATATAATAAATGACAGATTTAAACAGCTTATCTATGAAAGTGAGAGCAACTTCAGATCAATAATGACAGATAGCAATTGACAGATGATTGACAATGGTCAATGATAAATGTCAGATAACAAATGTAACAAATGACAGACGACATCTGACGGGTGATAAATGACATAATAAATGACAGATGACAATTGACAAATAATATATACAGATGAGGTGATCTGTCATTGACAATTGACTTATGATAAATGTCAGATAACAAATATAATAAATGACAGATGACAACTGACAGATGATAAATGACATCACAAATGACAAATGACAGATGGTAAATAACAAATGACAATTGACCAATGATTATTATCAGATAACAAATATAACAAATGACAGATGTTAAATGAGAGATGACAAAAGAATCACTTTTTACAATTAAAATTGCTAATAATTTCGGAAAATCAAACAGAAAATTTGATATGATTAAATATGATTCAAACTTGGAATACTCTTCATTCAAGTTTTATTGTATTTGAATTTGTTTATAATTTACCCTCAAAATTGCTAAATTTTCTTCTACATTTAGAATTTTCTATGCATCAAGTAAAATTTTTCTCAAAACTTCTAGAAATCTTCAGCAATTTTTGGAAAATTTTATTTTTTCAGAATTTTCTTTCTAATAATTTTTACTTCTAAACTGGCAAAATTATTTTCGAGATTTATAGAATTGTCCAAAAGAAATCTTTCTAAATGTTTCTATGATTTTTTAAATTATTTTTAAAACAGTTGAAAATAATTTAAAACAGTTTTAATCAATGTAATGTTTAAAAACTCTCAGAGTTTTACCAAAAACACAATTGAAATCTGCCAATAGTAAAGTTAAAAACCTCAAATCACGAAATTTACAATTTTAAAAATAATTGAAATATGTAAGTAAAAGCTCTTGTTTAAATAAAAATTTCTGTGGAAATATTATCAAAAATACAATTGATTTGAAATACATATTGCAAAATTTCTGTAAAAATAAAGTTTAATAAAATCAGTTAAAAAAATTTCTAATGAATAGTAGAGACATTTCTAAAATAAAAAAAAATCATTCATCATAAAGAAAGTGAAAGTTAAAGCCTATTAAAAATTTGTTAAAAAAAGTAGCAAGAAATTTCTCAAAAAAGAAAAAAAATATTAAGAAGAAAATGATTATTCGACAAAAATCAGTTACGAGTTGAGAATTATTTGAAAACTTTTAAATATATGCTAAATAATAATTTAAACTTGCTAAGAAAAATTTTTGAATATATAATATTTAAGAAATTAAAACTTTTTAAAAGAAAAACAAGAAAAATCTAAAATCAGAACGGTTAAAATTGGCTTTTTTTAAATATTTTTGCATTATTGAAGTAATAAAATATTATTAGAAAAACGTTTTCCCAAAAAATGAAATCTGTTAAAATATTGTGTAAGTTAAGAAATTAATAATAAGTTTACTAGAAAATAAATGAAAACTTTTCTCAAAATTTGTTGAAATTTTACAAAAATTCAATTGGAATTTGATTGAATTTGACAACTTTGCCAATAAGAATGTTTATGTTTATTAGCTTTCTTTTTAAAAAAAAAGAAAAAATATGAATATACAAAAATATTATACATTTTGTATAATATTTTTGTATATATTTTATACAAACATTTTGGATGGATGAAGCAGAGCTTCTGGTAGACAGTGAGAGTCCCTATTTCTTTCAATTTGCCATTAAAATTTAAATATATCATTATTTGCCTTAATTTAGGCTTATTTTTCATCTTTTTAGAGATAGGATTGAAACTGTCAAAAATGACATTGTCGTCGTTAATGAATTTCTCAAAAAAGGAATTTTTATTAATTGTTTTTATAAGTACATATATATATATTTCTCACATAATTTTTGGTGAAGCATTATGAATTTGTAATATTTGTAATTTTTAAGAAAGGTGACCAAAGATTAATAAATAAATAGATAATTAATTAATTTAGCGAAACAAACCAAGTGTTTATTAATTCTTTACCTACTAGATTAAATTTCTCTTTAATACTTTTTATTTAGTATATAAATTTGCTCTAATTAATCTACTCTCGTTTTAGATTGTCCCTATTATATTCTCTCCAATTGAGAGATAAACATAGTTTTCACATATTTGACCTGTATAGTTTATAGCGGAAAATATTTACTCGAAAATAAACACTTTCACGTGAAAATTCGTCTTACTAAGAACCGCTTGACGTAAACTGGCTCGTGAAAAAAAAAAACGGACATATATTCTGCATTTTGGCATCGTTTATTATTTTCTTTTATATTCGGCCCAATACAATACCCTCTAATAATAACCGCGCATAATTCACTCACTGTTAGTATAAACATGAACCAGTTGGAAGCACATATCGGAAAAACACACCGGGGCGCTCAAAAATGAATCATTTCCAAATAAATTTACGTACAATAGAAGAGGAAATGTGACACAAATACATCGTGAATATATATAATGGGTGATTTTTGCCTTGCAGATTAGATTATTAGATTATTAGATTATATTTGTCTTTATCATACATGCTTTTATAGAATATTAACAAAAGTTGGCACAAAAAAGTATACACAGAATAATTCTTTCTTCCAATTTACATTTATTACTTCCCTAAATGTGTAAATTATGATCTAAAATGTCCCTATAACATTAACTCTGAATGTAGAATATACTACCTGTGAATACTTCAAAGAATTACCTATAAATACGTTTAAGAAAGATGTTAAGCGTTTTTATTCAGTAGAAGAATATTTAAATTTTAATTTCTTGTGTTGGTTCATTTAATTTTGTTTGACTTATGTACATGTGGAAATTA
This sequence comes from Ontholestes murinus, assembly GCA_963969525.1. Lineage (NCBI taxonomy): Eukaryota > Metazoa > Arthropoda > Insecta > Coleoptera > Staphylinidae > Ontholestes > Ontholestes murinus. The sequence goes on from OZ018393.1 coordinate 6,151,585, forward strand.
ATAAATATTATTATTATTAATCAATTCTCATCAAATAAAATACGAGGGCCTTGCGGAAAGTAGTACCCGTTTGGGAATGCAGATATTATTGTTTTATTTGTAAACAACACGCCTTTAATATTTCTCTACATAGCCACCTCGTAAATTTGAGCTTTTGTTGTAATATGTGACCAGTTTTTGTATTCGAGCTTCATATTCCTCAGTGTATTGAGATACGTAATTTTAATTTCCTGTCGTAAAGGTCTAGAGTTTTGTAAACTCATGGTAACCTGATGGAGATAAGTACGGGAAAAAATTGTTTAATTTTTATATTTATTAGTAACCTTCACTTTTGATGAATTAATTACAATTTTTTTTCTCCTCCTGAACCATTTTCCTATCCAGTTTACCCCATCTATCTGTCTCTTCGCGAAGTTTAAAATGAAAATTCGCAATTAAACAGTGCAAATAGGAGGAGAGCGTTTAAAGTGGGAAAACTCCGCATTAAAGTTAAATTGCTCGCGAATTCGCGGGCCGGAAAATTAATTGGAAAAATTCATTAGGCCGCGCTCCCGTACACAAACATCTGCGACTTTGATAAATTACGCGAAATTACTTAAGCTGCCGGCACAAGGGGATGGGATTTGAGAAGGGCGTGCGACGGTAAACATCTGTTTCATCTATCAGGTCTCATTGATGCATTTTCCATCGGATTAAATTTAAGAACCGTGTGTGTTGAATTTTATTAATATTACCTTTAATATCGTACACAAAGAGATAAGGAAATTGGATTTCAGTGATGATAAAATCAATTTTAAAGGTTTATTTTTAATATCGTAAATTAAATTGCATTGATATTTTTTTTCGCTCATAAAATAATCATAAAACATTGTTAACTTAATATGTTTAATACTTGAAGCCATCACTTTCATTTCATTCATTCATTGTTGACTTGTTTTGCGTTATTTTAATAATTAGAATAGTGAATGTGAAACAAATACAGAATAGAATAGTTTTATATTTAAAATTCGTTCAATTGTATTACATCAAACCCCACACACTAATTGTGTTTGTGAATGAAATCCAGCAGTTTGTCTTAATGATCTCGTCCTAGAAACAATTGGCGTAGTGCATGGATATTAAGGGCCCAGATGGAATTAAAAATGCGGCCACGGACGATGAAAAACGTCTCCCGATTGAATTGGATAATTCATAGGCAACGATTATATAATTCATCTTGTTGTTGTCCACATTCTAGCCAAGGTATGGATGATGATGATGATGATACACGTGCGTTCTGTCACGTACGTCCATCATTGGGAACATTAAGATAACAGCGAACATCCCAAAGATACGAGAACTGAGACACGTACGCCAATTGTTTTTTTTTATTTTTCAGAACGCAGACATGTTGCGGTCAATTATTAATAATCAAAAAATTTACGCGTAATATATTTCGATGATATAAGTGTGAAATTTAATTATCAACTTTTAAAAGGTTCCAAATTGAACATCACCAACAGTGAGTATTAGTTTGAACGCATTTAATTAACCATTTGAACTTTCACAATTATAGCTTCACTCACTGGAACGGTAGTTTTAATTGAAGGCTGCTGTTGTTGATTTTGCACTCAACTATATGAATTTAGAATATTTTATATAATAATACGGATGAATCTAAATACAGTTAACAGTTTTAATTTTTCTCCAACGTTCAAAACCAGTTAAACGAAGTGATACATTTTCACAGCACTTTTGATGAAACGAAATTATAACATTTAATTTAATATTACCTAATATTATAATAATACATCGACCCTATCATTGTTATTAGAATTCGCAGTGTGTACCGTGTACGGACGGCGATGGGTCTTAAACCGAATCATTTCCGGTCGGACGATTTACCGAATGCGGTAATTCCCCCTCTGGTTCGGAACGATGGTTTCGTCCTTAATCGAAACGGCCCGTCTCTCCTCTATATTGCACGAGATGAATTCAGTCCGTGCGTCCACCCCGCCGGTCCTTCGACCCTGTCGCATTAAATAGTCAGGCCATTAATGGGAACGTGATCAATCCCCCGCAAATTCCCAACAGTGCGTCCGTGCCCCTCGATCATAAATCATTCCCAAGTTAGTTGGTGGAGGAAATACATTCTTAATTGGATAAACGTTTGCCATTTACGGAGGAATCGGGAATTTCATCTGTGGTCCGATCCAATTTGAGATCACTATTGTAAAGTTCATAATTACAAGAAGGGATTGCGGAAGTGGCGGCGTGGAAAGTTTTTCTTCTAGAAAATCGAATGAGAATCCGAAATGGAGAAAGTCATCGGTGAATCCCGATGAATAATTAAAATCGGTCGCAAACTCTCTTAGGTCCTACCAAGGGCGTTTCCAGCCAATTGGCTTATATTATATAATAATATAATTAAATTCTATTATTTTTAAATAAAAACAAAATAATATCACACCCGAAATAAATATTGGACATATAAAAACTTATTTATTGAAAAATTGATTTATTTCTTAAATAATGAAATTTACTTTTCTTTGCTTTCCAACAAACTTGTTAATAATATTTTTAAAATTAGTATGCATATATCTATGAATATATAATAGAGCTATCCCGGTTAGTCTTTCTTGTGACATAGTGGGTCGCAGCCACGATTTTAATGTTTTCAGTGTAGAAAAACTTCTTTCTGCGAAGTAATGCTAACGGGCGGAGTACATAATATTTGTAAAATTATTTTAATGTTAGGTAAATAATTGCGTTTCTGTATGCATCAAAAGTATTTTCTGGTAATTATTCTTTTAGTTTATTTTCTTTTGCCTTTGTAATTTCCAAAATTCCAATTCAAAAAAAGAAAACAAAAGTGAAGAAAAAGATATCGACTGCCCTGAATATGGATTCCAAGGTTCCCAAATGAGCAATGGAGAATAGAAAAAGATAGAAAAACGGAATTAGCGAAACAATACGTTGGAACAACAGGATACAAAAATAAAACAAAGGAAGTTGAAAACAAGTACAAAACTCACGGAGAAGGCAAATCTAAATATATCTAAGAACGAAGGGGAAATGGAGGAACTAAATATAATGTTTGGCAAAATGGCAAACAAACTCAGAAGAACTAAAAGAAGAGATCAGAAATCTAAAGAAAGACATTACTAATAAACAAGAGAAGTGGGAGCTAGAAAAGCAATAGATGTTAAAAAGAAATAAATATTGGATTGATGAGGCTTTTACTTGGTGAAATTCCATTATATAAGTGATAAATAAAACACTTGGATTTTGAGAATTTACAAATTCTCAAAACCCAAGTGTTTTATTTATCACCTATTTAAAAAGAATCGACAACCCAGAAAACAGAGTGGAAAAGTAAACAACAAATATATTATAATAACAGGCTTAACAGCAGAGGAAAATCAAGAGCAGAAGGAAGTCATGAATTTCACATCACACAAAGAAGTTTGGACATGGGAAACAAAACAACAAATAATGAGAGCAAAAGGAAATCTAAGAGGGTCCAAGATATACATAAATAATGACCTAACACATGAAGTAAGATTCGTACAAAAAATTAGAGAAATAACAAGAGAACAAAAGCAAAAGGAAAGAGAGTAAGACTAAGATACAAAAAGATAACAATTAACGGATAGGAGTATAGGTGGAGTATAAATAGTTCCAAAAAACGAATAAAAGAGACCATAATAGAAAAGCAAATAAAAAACAAGATATCACAGCGTGAAAGTGGTACAACAAAAAAGTTAAATGCAATAAAAATGAGAATATAAAATGTAATAAGTATTAAAGAAAAAGAAGAGGAATTAATAGGAGAAATAAAAAATCATAAGCACGGAAATCAAATTATGGCATATGCACCAAACGAAAACCACAAATAAGAACAAAAAGAGAAATTTTACGAGAGACTGCAAAAATAAATAGACTATGGTAAAGAAAGCACAATAGTCATGGGCGATCTTAATGGAAGTGTAAGGCATGATAACAAAGTCAAAAATAGATACAGGGCAAAGTATGGAGATGAGAACAGAAACGAAAATGGAAAAAGAATTATAGAATTATGTGTAGCAAATAATCTCATTATAGCAAACACAAAATTCAAATACACTAGAGAAGTTAGTATCTTCTTAACACTCAGGAGAATGGAAAAAGGTAAAAGATGTTAAAGAAAACTCTGAGAGTACAAAGTCCAAAAAAATAATAAACAAAAACACAAAAAGCTACAAATTGATTAAAGAAGAAACTAGGAATGAATATCAATGAAAAAAAGAGGAAAAAACAAACAAAATAGAGGTAGCAGAAAGCAAATGGAAAAGTTCAAAGAAATCAAGTGAAGCAGTCCAAGAAAGCTGTAGGACAAGCACTATATCAAACAAACAGAGGAAGAAAAACGAGGTAAAACAATTTGTAACAACAAAAAAGGGAATTAGAAAAAATTACATAAAATCAGGGAAAGAACAAGACTTCAGAAGATATAAAATAGAAAATGAAATAGTAGAACACAAAATCAAGATAGCAAAAAAGCAATCCTGGGAGCAGTTCGGTAAAAAAACTGAAAGAAACGTTCACAGAAAACCAAAAGATGTTATACAGCACAATTAAACAGATGAGGAATAAAAGGACACTAAGCCAGCCAAGTGTAAAAGACAAAAACGGAAATATAATAACAGAAGAAATGAAGATATTAGTAAGATGGAATATAATACTTTAAGGAATTAACCGAAACAGACCATAATAGAGATTAAGAACAAATTGAAGGTGAAACAAATGGAGGAAACAATGAAATAATAATTAAAGAACTGGAGGCAGCAATCAAGAAATCACAGGCGAAATGATGAAATATATAGGGGAAAAGGGGAAGAAAGAATACCTGGAAATAGTAAATGACACCATCAAGAATCACAACACACCCGAGGAATGAATCAAGGGAATTGTAATACCCATACACAAAAAGGGATAAAAGTAACTAAAAGAGAAGATAATTAAAAAGGGAAAGGAATTACACATATGCTTCATCGGCCTAAAAAAAGCGTATGACACGGTAAGAAGAGAGGACATATGGCAAGTACTTGAAAAAAGAGGGATAAAATGAAACATAATAAACATAGTAAAGAAGTTATACAGAAACAACAAAAGTTCAAGACTAAAACAGGATTGAGACAAGGTTGTATATTAAGCCCTTTATTATTTGCATTACTTTTATGGTAGACGAATCAATAAAAAATAACAAATAAAGAACCGAGAACACTAAGATAGGGTATAGAAATATAGAACTATTAAAAATGCAAATATTAATCTGTTAACGGTGGATGCTTCTACTTCGTTATACATTATTCTTCACAAATAAAAAACTTTTTAACTTTATTTGTAAAACACTGACTTTATTAAGTGATTATAGTTTAGAAAATTTTAGCTTGTCATTATCAAACTAGAAGTTTAGTCTATAAATATACAAAGAAGAGCTGGAAAAGATAAATATGGAAATGAATACAAACAAAACCAAAACAATGATAATATCATCAAAATAGAGTTAAACGGAAAACAGGTAGAGGAGGTTAAGTAATTCAAATACCTGGCATCAACAATAGAGGAAACAGGGAAGATAGACTCAGAAATAGATGAAAGAATAAGTAAAGCAGGGGATCTACAACACAATAAAGAAAAAATTCTTAGAGAAAAAAGTGATTAAAAAACAATAAAAACAGAAATATACAAAAGAATTATAAGAAAGATAGAGGGAACTACAAGAAGAGACAGAGTACGAAATACAGAAGTAAGAAAACAGTTTAATATTAAATTTAAAAAATTAACGGAAAGAATCCATGAGGAAAATACAAGGCAAAAATGGATCAGGACGACCAAGGAAGTGTTGGAACGAGCAAGTGCATCAAGCAGCGGAAAGAAGAGGAATAGAATGGAAAGAAACTGAGACATATTGTAGAGAATAAGTCAGTCACCCGTAATGGGTAAAGGATAAAAGATAATAAAATGTATTAAAATCCTTTAGTTCGTTGTAGAAAATTAAATAGTAAATTTAAAATTACGAAAACATTTCGTGAATCTACAACAATGAGTCTTACTAAGACTACAAAACAAATTAATTTGAAACAACTACTTCTCTAGCTAATACTTCGACAGACATTGAATAATACAAATTAATTTGCGTGTTACAAATAGTACAACTATCAAAGCAACACTAATTTGAATGAAATTATTTCTGTTGAATAAACTAATAAATGATAAAATGTACTTTAAGATAATTAAAACACTTTAACTTTGTTTTACCACAAAAATATTTATTGCTGTGACTATAGTTTCGAACATTCACTGTTCATTATCAAACATAAAGTGAATGTTCGAAACTATAGTCACAGCAATAAATATTTTTGTGGTAAAACCAAGTTAAAGTGTTTTAATTATCTTATTAAAATGTACCACCAAGTTAACGCCGAAAACATTCAAGAAATGTACTTTAGATTGTTTAAATGTAACTATAACATGAAAAATTATGAAAAATGAATTTTAAACTGATTTCATTAAATTAAATTAGCAATAGCAATTAAAAAATCTAGCATTCAAGTTTATAATCATCTGCAGACACGTGTTTCGAACTTTCGCTCTCTTCAGTACAGCTTTATTATAAAATTGATTTTAAATACAAAGATAAAAGATAAATAAAAACAATCCTATATAATAGGTTGGTCCACGTTTGGTCTATTTCTCTGGTATTTTGTAATACGAGGTTTCGTCATTTTAATTTATAATTCGTTTAAAATATTGACTGCATCATTATAAATTGTTTTAAACGATGTAGCAGCATTTTTCTTCTTATTGGATAAAACATCAATAGTGCTATTTATCAAGTTATTAGCGTAAGATGTATCCATTTACTTAACAATGACAAAGAGAATATTGTAACTGAAAATTGGGGTACAAATCAAATTCTTTAGCAATTTAGCTTTATTAGAAGATTATCTATCTTCCCATTGCGAAATTAATTCCAAAGAATCCACAATGTTTAAAAAGCAAGTTTATTGCATGGTATCTCTTAGGCCAGACAATAAAAATTCATACATTTTGAAATGGACAAATTTAAAACATGGTTGAAACATGGTGTTCTAAAGGCGTTGGGCAATGTTAACTGCAATATAGATACAACACCCTTCATTTCTCAAATCATTACGGAACATCCATCTTTTCCAATTCAAATATAGGCTCATCATATTACAAGAGACATTTGTGAGATATGTTTAACTGTTTTCCAAATTATTGTTTAAAGTTATAAAACTAGCTGCAATTCGAAACGTAGAATTTCACGAAAATTGCCCTCGTTTGTAATAGATTTTGTATTTAAGAGAGAACCAGCATGACGATGACATAAGGGAATATTTTGTTTCCCCAAATAAATATACTTTTGATTATTGGTTTTAATCTATTTTTATTTTCTTTAATTTGTAGAAGCCTTTCCATATTTAATTTAATTCTTATATCTCGTAATGGGGTATTGAATGATTTTATAATTTTTCCACATGAACAATTGAATTTTAGTGACTTATCGAAACACTATCTTTACATGATAATTTAGAATATTAGGTTACGAATTTTTGCAAAGGTACTTTTTGGTGCATCCCATCAAATTTTGTAAAAAACGAAGCGATATTTTTAAAAGATTTCGTTTAAACATTAACTAAATAAATTGTCTAAAATGTTTTTCAGACAAGTAATATTTAATATTCTATCCCCATTTTCATGTACAGAATAGGGTAACACAAAAGTATCATTTGGTTTCCATTAAAAATTCGAATTTTTTTTAATATCATCAACATTAGCATTAAAAAATGTACCTATATCATGTAAATTTCAACGTTTCTAAATGTACATGTAGTGTGCTCCTTTTTTGCGTTTCCCTTTTCTTTTGCTGGGAACAACCTATTAAAGATCCTGAAGATTCTCCTTCGTATTCGGAAAATGGCGATCTAGATGTAGATGGACGATTTAAATTGACTGTTGACATAGACTGATCTTTATTTGTTGAAGAATCATTAGTTTCTTTAATTTTGTGAAAAAATGACTTGAATGTGGATTATCGATTTTTATTTATTAAATTAATTCACTAAAAATAAAACTTAAGAATAAATTAATTTAAAAGAATGCATATGTTATTCCTAAAATCAAATAAATACCCTGTGTATAATTGATTGAATTATAATAAATTAGTAATTAGTCAGTAACCACTAAAAATTTAGGATTTATATGCTTTTAATATTTTTATTTAAACCAAGACAAGATGTATTACATATTGAACTAAGAAATGCGGTTCGCGTCTCTTAATGTAAAATAATGTAATGTTTAACGATACCAAAGGGGCGAATAGTATTAGAATGGAAGAAAGCCATCACTCCTCTAACGGTGCTTGCGCAGTTAACTTTAATTTGTGAACATAGACTGTCTGTCTTGGAAATATGCATCGTCAATGATCGCTGACTAGATTCACCATAACTTAACTTGTGTATTTGAAATATTGGTAATTTTTAAGATTAAAAAATATAAGCAAATAATTCTTAGGGAGGGGGGGGGGGTTATTACCCAATTACCCCCCCTCCCCCTGAAACCGCCCCTGGGTCCTACTGTTTTAGTTTAGAGTCGGATAGTTACTGTTTTAGTTTCCGGAAAACCACCAGCATTTTTAGTGTTGATGTTAAATACTATAAAATAGTATTCTAGTTTAAATTTTGTTTGTATATGTAGGGTGGGTGAGTGTCCATAACCTCACCCTTCAATTATCAATGTTTTATGGATAGTTTTAAAATTAGAAATTACATAAGGAAGATTATTTATACTACAACAAAAACTATCAGTTCATTTAAAATTAAAAATTATTAATGAACTATTGGTGGTATGTTTTTCGGATTGGAGGATGGGATAGTGGCCACCTACCCACCCTACATATACACTTTAATTTCAACTAATGTTACTGTTTTAGTTTCCGGAAAACCACCAGTATTTTTAGTTTTGATGTTAAATACTTGAAATCAGTGTTCTATTTTATATTTTGTTTATATATGTAGGGTGGGTGGGTGGCCACTATCCCACCCTTAAATTATCAATATATAAGCAACGGTTATATTGCACAGGGAATAATATTTATGTAATAATTTAATTATTCCACCGTTAGAAATTAGTTTATTTAGAAACACATTACTGTGTGTTCTATTGATTGGTGGGTGGGATAGAGGGCACCCACTTATTCTAGTTACCATTTTTAATGTATCTGATAGCACTGCATTAATTTCTAAAATTCACAATAATATTTTTATTGATGATGATTTCAAATAAATAAAAAGAGTTTACTGCTATAATTTCATTTGAATATGTAGGGTGGGTGGGTGGCCACTATCCTACCCTTCAATTATCAACGTTCTAACGTCGGTTTCACAATTAGAAATTACATAAGAAAGAATATTTATACAACAAAAAATCATTATTCACTTAAACTTGAAAAAATTTCTAATAAACACTTGGTAGTATGTTTAACGGATTGGAGGATAGGATAGTGGCCACCCACCCACCCTACATATACATTTTGATTTCAACTAATGTTACTGTTTTAGTTTCTGAAAAACCACCAGTATTTTTAGTGTTGATGTTAAATACTTTAAAACAATGTTCTGGATTAAATTTTTTTGTATATGTAGGGTGGGTGGGTGGCCACTAACCCACCCTCCAATTATCAATATTTAGGCCACGGTTTTTCAATTTAAAATTGCACAGGGAATAATATTTATGCAATAATTTAATTATTTCACCGCTCGAAATTAGGAGTTTATTTACAAACCCATAACAGGATGTTTCACTGATTGGTGGGTGGGATAGAGGACACCCACTTGTAGTAGGCAATATTTTTTAATGTATTTAGTAGCACTGCATTAATTGCCAAAATCCACAAGAATATTTTTATTGATGATAATTTCAAATAAATAAAAACGTTTTTCTACTCTAACTTTATTTATATATATAGGGTGGGTGGATGGCCATTATCCTACCATCCAATTATCAATGCTTTATCGATGGTTTCACAATTAGAAATTACATAAGGAAGAATATTTATGCTACAACAAAAACTATCAGTTCATTTAAAATAAAATAAATATTAATAAACTCTTGGTGGTATGTTTTACGGATTGGAAGGTAGGATAGTGGCCACCACCCACCCTACATATATATTTCAATTTCAACTAATGTAACCGTTTTAGTTTCCGGAAAACCACCAGTATTTTTGGTGTTGACGTTAAATGCTTTAAAACAGTGTTCTAGTTTATATTTTTTTGTATATGTAAGGTGGGTGGGTGTCCACTAACCCACCCTCCAATTATCAATATTTAGGCCACGGTTTTACAATTTAAAATTGCACAGGGAATAATATTTATGCAATAATTTAATTATTTCACCGCTCGAAATTAGGAGTTTATTTACAAACACATAACAGGATGTTTCATTGATTGGTGGGTGGGATTGAGGGCACCCACTTGTAGTAGGCAATATTTTTTAATGTATTTAGTAGCACTGCATTAATTTCCAAAATCCACAAGAATATTTTATTGATGATAATTTCAAATAAATAAAAAGGTTTTTCTACTCTAAGTTTATTTATATATGTAGGGTGGGTGGGTGGCCACTATCCTACCCTCCAATTATCAACGCTTTATCGACGGTTTTACAATTAGAAATTACATAAGGAAGACTATTTATACCACAATAAAAACTATCAGTTCATTTAAAATAAAAAATTATTGATGAACTCTTGGTGGTATGTTTTCCGGATTGGAGGGTGGGATAGTGGCCACCCACCCACCCTACATATATATTTTAATTTCAACTAATATTACTGTTTTAGTTTCCGGAAAACCACCAGTATTTTTTGGTGTTGATGTTAAATGCATTAAAACAGTGTTCTAGTTTAAATTTTATATGTATATGTAGGGTGGGTGGGTGGCCACTATCCCACCCTCTAAATATTAAAGCCTTATTGATGGTTTCACAATTTGAAATTACACAAGAAACAATTTTTATAATGCAACAAAAACTATCAGTTCATTTAAAATTAAAAAAATTATTAATGAACTCTTGGTGGTATGTTTTACGGATTGGAGGATGGGATAGTGGCCACCCACCCACCCTACATATATATTTTAATTTCAACTAATGTTGCTGTTTTAGTTTCCGGAAAACCACCAGTATTTTTAGTGTTGATGGTAAATGTTTTAAAACAGTGTTCTAGTTTATATTTTGTTTGTATATGTAGGGTGGGTGGGTGGCCACTATCCCACCCTCTAATTATCATAACTTTATCGATGGTTTCACAATTAGAAATTACATAAGGAAGACTATTTATACTACAACAAAAACCATCAGTTCATTTAAAATTTAAAAATTATTAATGAACTCTTGGTGGTATGTTTTGACGATTGGAGGGTGGGATAGTGGCCACCCACCCACCCTACATATACATTTTAATTTCAACTAATGTTACTGTTTTAGTTTCCGAAAAACCACCAGTATTTTTGGTGTTGATGTTAAATACTTTAAAACAGTGTTCTAGTTTAAATATTATGTGTATATGTAGGGCGGGTGGGTGGCCACTATCCCACCCTCCAATTACCAATACATAAGCAACGGTTTTTCAATTTAAAATTGCATAGGGAATAATATTTATGTAATAATTTAATTATTCCAACATTAGAAATTAGATTATTTAGAAACACATTACGGTGTGTTCTATTGATTGGTGGGTGGGATATAGGGCACCCACTTATTCTAGGTAACATTTTTAATGTATCTAATAGCACTGCATTAATTTCTAAAATTCACAACAATATTTTTATTGATGATGATTTCAAATAAATAAAAAGAGTTTACTACTATAATTTGAATATGTAGAGTGGGTGGGTGGCCACTATCCTACCCTTCAATTATCAACGTTCTAATGTCGGTTTCACAATTAGAAATTATATAAGAAAGAATATTTATACAACAAAAAATAATTATTTACTTAAACTTGAAAAAAATTCTTATAAACACTTGGTAGTATGTTTTACGGATGGGAGGGTGGGATAGTGGCCACCCACCCACCCCACATATACAAACAAAACATAAACTAGAACACTGTTTTAAAGTATTTAAAATAAACACTAAAAATACTGGTGGTTTTCCGGAAACTGAAATAGTAACATTAGTTGAAATTAAAATATATATGTAGGGTGGGTGGGTGGCCACTATCCCACCCTCTAATTATCATAACTTTATCGATGGTTTCACAATTACAAAATTACATAAGGAAGACTATTTATACTACAACAAGAACCATCAGTTCATTTAAAATTTAAAAATTATTAATGAACTCTTGGTGGTATGTTTTGAGGATTGGAGGGTGGGATAGTGGCCACCCACCCACCCTACATATACATTTTAATTTCAACTAATGCTACTGTTTTAGTTTCCGAAAAACCACCAGTATTTTTGGTGTTGATGTTAAATACTTTAAAACAGTGTTCTAGTTTAAATATTATGTGTATATGTAGGGCGGGTGGGTGGCCACTATCCCACCCTCCAATTACCAATACATAAGCAACGGTTTTACAATTTAAAATTGCATAGGGAATAATATTTATGTAATAATTTAATTATTCCAACATTAGAAATTAGTTTATTTAGAAACACATTACGGTGTGTTCTATTGATTGGTGGGTGGGGTAGAGGGCACCCACTTATTCTAGGTAACATTTTTAATGTATCTAATAGCACTGCATTCTTTTCTAAAATTTACAACAATATTTTTATTGATGATGATTTCAAATAAATAAAAAGAGTTTACTACTATAATTTAATTTGAATATGTAGGGTGGGTGGGTGGCCACCATCCTACCTTTCAATTATCATCGTTTTAACGTCGGTTTCACAATTAGGAATTACATAAGAAAGAATATTTATACAACAAATAATCATAATTCACTTAAACTTGAAAAAATTTCTAATAAACACTTGGTAGTATGTTTTACGGATTGGAGGGTGGGATAGTGGCCACCCACCCACCCTACATATACAAACAAAACATAAACTATAATATAGAACACTGTTTCAAAGTATTTAACATCAACACTAAAAATACTGGTGGTTTTCCGGAAACTAAAACAGTAACATTAGTTGAAATTAAAATATATATGTAGAGTGGGTGAGTGGCCACTATCCCACCCTCCAATTATCAACGCTTTATCGACGGTTTTGCAATTAGAAATTACATAAGGAAGAATATTAATACTACAACAAAAACCATCAGTTCATTTAAAATTAAAAAATTATTAATGAACTCTTGGTAGTATGTTTTACGGATTGGAGGATAGGATAGTGGCCACTCACCCACCCTACATATATATTTTAATTTCAACTAATGTTACTGTTTTAGTTTCCGGAAAACCACCAGTATTTTTAGTGTTCATGTTAAATACTTTAAATCAGTGTTCTAGTTTATATTTTGTTTATATATTACGGTGTGTTCTATTGATTGGTGGGTGGGGTAGAGGGCACCCACTTATTCTAGGTAACATTTTTAATGTATCTAATAGCACTGCATTCTTTTCTAAAATTCACAACAATATTTTTATTGATGATGATTTCAAATAAATAAAAAGAGTTTACTGCTATAATTTCATTTGAATATGTAGGATGGGTGGGTGGCCACTATCCTACCCTTTAATTATTATCGTTCTAACGTCGGTTTCACAATTACAAATTACATAAGAAAGAATATTTATACAACAATAAATAATTGTTCACTTAAACTTGAAAAAATATCTAATAAACACTTGGTAGTATGTTTTACGGATTGGAGGGTGGGATAGAGGCCACCCACCCACCCTACATATACAAAAAAAACATAAACTAGAACACTGTTTTAAAGTATTTAACATCAACACTAAAAATACTGGTGGTTTTCCGGAAACTGAAATAGTGACATTAGTTGAAATTGAAATATATATGTAGGGTGGGTGGGTGTCCACTATCCCACCCTCTAATTATCAATACTTTATCGATGGTTTCACAATTAGAAATTACATAAGGAAGAATATTTATACTACAACAAAAATCATCAGTTCATTTAAAATTAAAAAATTATTAATGAACTCTTGGTGGTATGTTTTACGGATTGGAGGGTGGAATAGTGGCCACCCACCCACCCTACATATATATGTTAATTTCAACTAATGTTACTGTTTTAGTTTCAGGAAAACCACCAGTATTTTTAGTGTTGATGTTAAATACTTTAAAACAGTGCTCTACTTTAAATTTTGTTTGTATATGTAGGGTGGGTGGGTGGCCACTATACTACCCTCCAATTAGCAATATATAAGCAACGGTTTTACAATTTAAAGTTGCACAGGGAATAATATTTATGTAATAATTTAATTATTTCACTGCTAGAAATTAGGAGTTTATTTAGAAACACATAATGGGATGTTTTATTGATTGGTGGGTGGGATAGAGGGCACCCACTTACTTAAGGTAGTATTTTTAATTTAGTTAATAGTACTGCATTAATTTCCAAAATCCACAACAATATTTTTATTTATGATGATTTCAAATAAATAAAAAGAGTTTACTACCATAATTTCATTTGAATATATAGGGTGGGTGGGTGGCCACTATCCTACCCTTCAATTATCAAAGCTCTAACGTCGGTTTCACAATTAGAAATTACATAAGAAAGAATATTTATACTACAACAAAAAATAATTATTCACTTAAACTTGAAAAATTTATTTAATAAACCCTTGGTAGTATGTTTTACAGATTGGATGGTGGGATGAAAAAATTGGATTATACATTTGTAAACTTGCAACATTCCAGAAACTAATAGAGACAATATAAAACCTGGAAAACTAGACTAATGTACCTGGAACGTAAGAAAAATCCAAAAAATTTTAGAAATTCAGAATGAAAAATTTAAAATTATGTAAACAGGTGACCTCACGCCCAAACAATCCACTAATTGTTTAAAATAATAATAACACTTATGATTAACGACCTAAGTTAAGTAACAACGCTAATTGCAAATTAAATTCGCGTCGTCTGGAAAAATCCGGATCGAAAATCCGCGGCCGAAGGCTGCAAAGAGATTAATTGCAGAGCGCGCCACGTTTTCCGGTAAATACTGGATTTGCTTAAGCGCTCTTTACTGCTAAGCCATAAATCCCGACTAGACTTAATTCGATTAAGAGATATCACAGCCGTCATAATACTGGGAACGGTGGTGCGTTTGTTTGTCTACGTTTTCTTTTTATTTTATCAAGGAGACGATGACGGATGGGTTTTCATTTTTTTTATGGTATTGGCATAAAATAAATCCTTGCAATAAAAGGAAAGCCTTCGTATAGGCCTTGTGATTTAATCGTTTTATCAGTTTTTTTTGTCTGAATAATTTTGAATTAAAAAAAAAACTAATAATGACTTTGTTTTAAAAACTGTGGTTTAAAGAACATTTGAACACAAAGTGTTAATTTTCAGCTACGTGACACGTGTTTCAGTTTTCGAAACGTCTGCGATACTTTTGCTTGTGAGGAAGTGATTGAATGGTGCATACGAAGTTACCTACTTTTTTTAAAAAAATTACGTTATACAATAAAATGTGTTTGTATTGTCCCCACGTTGGGCACCAAATTTTTACATAACATACAATAATACCTAAAACATAGTTTTAATTTATCATTAACGTGCTATCAGTAAAAGTATTATTAATGAATATGTTGATGTGGATGTCTTCTATACTATCAGTAAATGTAAAGGGTGTCTCAAATTAATCTGACATATTTTAAATTGCGCGCCATTTTTTTATGGCGAGCATAGAGTACTAATCTTTGATAACTGGCATCAGGAAATATGGACTGAACGTTTAGTCATGAATAATTATGCGTTGTGGCAATAATGGTCAAACAGCAAAAATAGAAATAAAATTTAGAAGACATTAAAGATAGTCATGTAAGTACAAGGTCAAAAGAGTCTAGAAATTGTGAAGATTAATTACAGAAATGGTGAAAATTTTTCAGAGACGGTTCGAAAAGTCCGCACTCCTTTTGGTCATTATAACGCACCATTTTGCAAAACTGTGTGTTAATAAATTAAAATGTCAGTTTATTTTGAGACACCCTTTATTATTAATGTATATGTTGAATGGGTGGGTATCCTTTAACCTAATCTTACCAATATATTATTGTATTGAGGCAGTGATTAGAACATTTGATTCCACCTCGTATAATTTATCGATTCACTTAAAATACTTTGTTTACTTCGAAATTGAAACATTTTTTTTTCATTGAACGTTTACCCTTAGTACAAAGTAATAACATTTTCTTTATTCGAAATTGAATGCGAACTGCTCATTAACGTGCCAAATCGAATTTTCACAAGGGAAATTCAATTTGTGAGCAACGTCAATTTTATATCATTTTATAACGCCCTCACACACGTGTCCCCCTCACTCTCTCTCTCTCTCTCTCTTTCCCACTGTTGTAGGTATAGAAAGTACTCTCGAAAAGTTTGCACCGCCTCTTTCACGATTCTATAATTACACGTAAACGATCTCCGACAGACACGAAAGCAATTATAATTCCGAGCAGCGAGATAAAATAAATTTTCGATTTTAAATTGTATAGTATTTATATTATTTCAAAGTAAGCACGATTTTATTGTAATTAATTAATTAATTAAAGTAATTTGCGAAGGTTTTTCTGTGGTGGCATCTATTGTTTTGCTAAAATATTAGGTTTTATTGACGGAAGAGTTGATAATTGTCACTAATTTTAGATTATCTAGTATAAAAAAGATATATTTAATTAAAATGTAATTTTACTAAAATTACATTATCATATAAAATGGCTCTGCATTGTCCTCATGTTGGGCACCAAAAACGTATTCAAATAAAATAATATAATACGTTAGGATAAATTAACAATTAGAAACACTTCCTATAATACTACTTTACTTGACAATAGTATTTTATTTAAATATTTTGGTGCCCAACAGAGGGACATAGTATAAATAATAAAATTTTCTCCCTTTTTTGAAACTCGCTTATAAAATCTCCACCGGTTACAACAGGAATTCCCGAGATAACGTTTTTATTCTGCGAAACTACAACAAAAAAGACTTTTTTTTAATTCACCACCGCATTAAAATGCTAATTACACAGTTACGTACAATCGTAGATTAAATTGTAATCCAACAATGGCGTGATGAAATGATTTCGCGCGACGAACACGTAGGGGATTAATTTTTCACCTTAATTGCCGGTGAAATGTAAACGTTTACATATCCCCCCGGGTAGACAATGGGCGAAGAGCTTTACGATCACGTGAACGCACGCAGAAAGAGACGGACGGATTGTTGGAGTGAGGCGTTATGCAACGAGAGAGAATTTCTCTGTAAACAATTAGCACTATCGTTAATTAAAATCTCTTAATCTAAACAATAAACTAATTAAGCGCTCGATGTGTTAATGGAGAAGAGTGTTTAGTGTTTACGCAACGGAAACAGAACGGCGGCGTGGCTACGGCGAGTGTGAGAACTGGATTTTAGATTTATTTACTCATTACTTATTCGAAAATTTCAAATCTAAGAGTGTCTATTAGATAAAGCGAATTGTTTTATTATGAAATAGGCTAAATAGTGTGCATTGTAATAGGCCAAATACATATTTAGAAATTTTTACTCTTCTAGGTGTAGTACTTTATTATTTTCGCTATTATTATTTGTAATGCTGATTGAAATTTAGGCGCCCAACAAGGGGACATATATACTAAATCATTTAATAGAAAAACAGTAATACAGGGTGACTGACGAAAAACCTTTGGTGCTGTATCTCGCTTATTTTTTATCCGATTTGAATAAATAAAACATCAAATTAAACCATTTTTAAAAGACTTTAATAGGATCTAAACTGTTATTTTTTCTCGCACCCAGTTTTTGACAAAATACGATCAACATTTTTTTTTTAATTGCACTGTATATATATTTTTATTGATTCGCAAGGAGATTTTTTTTCTGAACATAAAATTGTAGACAAATTTATCCATACATCAGACTTAAGTCGAGAAATTGAGGATAAAAAAAATAAATAAAAAGTCGAGTATCCATTGTAAACAATATACAGACCCTATTTTAAATGTCAAAAGTGACAGTGACAGCCATTGATACAATACTGCAACGATTTTTAATTATTTCATAATTAAAATGTTGCAATATTTCAAACACTGTACTAGAATTTTGTGCTTCTACAGAAATCGTTTTTCAGTTTTTGAAATCTTGCAACATTTTTATTATGAAATTATTAAAAATCATTGCAGTATTGTACCAATGACTGACACTGTCACTTTTGACATTTGGAATAGGCTCTGTATATTGTTTACTATGGGTATTTGATTTTTAATTTTTTTTTAATCCTCAATTTCTCGACTTTGGTTTGATGAATGGATAAAATCGTTTACAAATTTAGATTCAGAAAAAAATCTCCTTGCGGATCAGTACAAAATATATATACAGTGCAATTTGAAAAAAAAAGTTGATCGTCTTTTGTCAAAAACTGGATGCAAGAAAAAATATCAGTACAGTTCATATTAAAGTCTTTTAAAAATCATTTAATTTGATGTTTTATTTATTCAAATCGGATCAAAAATAAGCGAGATACAGCACCAAAGGTTTTTCGTCACTCACCCTGTATACTAAATCATTTAATAGAAAAACAGTAATATAAAAACTCATATTAACTCATCATTACATACAGAAAGCTATTTTTAAAAACTTTTAGGGTTAATATATAAAAAATACTGTTATTTTAATCTCTAAATTTGTATTCACAATTTAGTTTTTGTGTAATTATTGAGTTGATAATATTTATTTAGCAATGCATTTCAGCATTTTCCTTAAAGTTCTCAAGTATAAAATGAATTTCAATATCGATGCTCACCATTGGTACGAGGGTCGTTCAATAAGTAATATTCAAAATTGCATTTTCAGCATTTTCCTTAAAGTTCTCAAGTATAAAATGCATTTTAATATCGATGCTTACAATTGGTACGAGGGTCGTTCAATAAGTAATGCCCCATTTTTTTTCTCCACAATGAGCAAAAACTGAAAGTTGCACTTCTAGTTTCACACAAGTTCAGTGTTTCTCCTCCCGGTGGAAGAAGTTTCAAATCATTCCAACAGATGGCAGAGCTGTAGTGAATTTTCAAAGTGGTGTCTGTTAGAGATTCACGTTAAAAACAGCGAGCAGTGATTGAGTTCTTGATTGCAGAGAAAGAAACTGTGTGAAACATCCATAAACATTTGTGTGCAATGGAGATTGTGCTATCGATAGAAGCATTGTCAAGAGGTGGGTAGAAAGAGTTAAGGCGTCAGAAAGTCCAACAACTCAACTTCAAGATCTGTCACTGTCACAGACTGTCACTCCAGATATGGGGAGGCGCGTGGATGCCATTATTCGTACGGACCGCCGCATCATAGTGCAATAATTGGCCTCACAGCTGTCAGTCGGCGGTGGAAGTGTGTGTGCAATGATCGAGACTCTCGGATATTCAAAAGTTTGCGCAAAAAGTCTCACAGCAGAACACAGGATGCAAAGAACAACCATGTCATCTGATTTGTTGGCGAGGTTTGATGTTGAGGGGGGAGCGTTTCTGTCTCGGATTGTGACGGGCACCACTTTGGGCCGGAAACCAAAAGACAGTCAATAGAATGGCACCATCCTGTCACCAAGAACGAAAAAATTCAAGTCAACTTCCTCTGCTGGAAAAGTCATGATTACTGTTTTTTGGGACAGTTCTTGTTGATGTGATGCCAAGATTAATTCCAAAGCATATGTGAAGACCTTTGACAAACTCAGGAAACGTTTCTGGCGTGTTAGGCATGACAAGAATCCGGCTGAAATTTTAATCCTGCACGATAATGCACGCTCGCACACAAGTCTCAGAACCCGGGAATACCTCACCAAATTGGGTTGGACAACATGCCCCATCCACCATACAGCCCAGATCTGTCACCGTCAGAGTTCCATCTCTTCGGACCTCTTAAAGACGGTTTGAGTGTAAAACACTTCGATGATGATGAGAGTGTAATTGAAGCAGTGAAAACATGGAACCGGCAGGGAATACAGACGTTTGTTTCACGCTGGCGTAGTACCATACAAGTTGATGGAGACTATGCTTAAAATTAAAAAATAGTACGTGTAGAAGAAATATGTAGCTATATTATCAGCAAAATTTAACACTTAAAAGAATTGTTTCTAAAAAAAATATGAGGCATTACTTATTGAAAGACCCTCGTATCTCTGTTAAGGCAATTTTTTGGTGTAAACACAAACCCCGGACTTGCATTTGTTTCCAGGTTATTGGCGCTATCTTTTGTTTTTTTTTATGGTGGCGATATTCGATTAGTTGAAAAGTGCTTTTCTTACATGAATTTAAAAAAAAATCAGTCACAAGCAAAGTTAAAATTTAGCTTTTGATAGAATTAAGGTCTTTAACCTACTCATTGAAATTTGGGCGCCCAACAAGGGGACACGTACACGAAATTATTTAATGTGTGACATTTATCCCAGCTTAAAATTGCTGTACCACTAACGAGGGGCTTTCAATTAAATATATTTATATAATCCTACGTTTTAATAGTAAATTATCCATCTCTCTGTTTTTTCTTTTGGAAAGTAGATTTTATTTTTTAAATATGAATAAAATGTTCTGTTCAATCAAACAAATATTTAATTAAAAAGTTAGGGTCCTAATTCAAATAATATGAACTTTCTAGGCAATACAATTTTAATATGTTTAATGCTTGAAGCCATCACTTTGTGATACATCTTGAATCAGGAACTTTAAATGAAAATCAGGAAATCAGGAACTTTAAGTTGAGTGTATTTTCATTGAATGTTCCTGATTACATTTTCTTTTGGTGACTGCAGTTTCGACAATTTTCAAAACTTTTTACATACAAATTTTAGTTTTTTATATCAGACCATATAATTTTAGTTTAATACAAGATGAAAAATGTTTACTTTTCTTTTATAATTCTCATTTGCATATACACTGCTGTTTTACTAGGTATTTAAAGCTTAAATATTCTAGTTTTTTTGAGTTAAGAACTTTTCCATTTTAGACACTTCATCTACTTGGAAAATAAACGGTGGATCAAAACAATTTATAACAAACAAATATGAAATACAAACGAATAAGTGTTTTATCTGTAATAAACATTCTAAATTTAGTACAATTAAAATTATAGGCAAAGCCATACTCTCCTATTAAATATCACAATATTTAAGAAAACATGGTTTTACCGTTAAAAAAAAACAGCAAAGAAAATTATGAACATTGATAGTTTTTTTTATGACCCAATAAGCATTCATTTATAGAAAATTATCATCTGTATCACTGATTGAAATTAAGGCGCCCAACAAGGGGCCATATAAGTGTGTCCCAATTTTGATCCTCACCATTAGTATCTCCGTTATGAGATAGAGCAACCGTTAAAAGGGAAATGTTTTTCAGAAAGCATTGCTCATAACAAATACAATTTTAAGTTCACCTTAACTTTTTTCAATTTTAAGGTATTTTGTAAAAAATAAAATAAGAATCCATTTATAGAAAAATATCACTTGTATCACTGATTGAAATTTAGGCGCCCAACAAGGGGCCATATATAAGTGTGTCCCAATTTTGATCCTCACCATTAGTATCTCCGTTATTAGATGAGATAGAGCAACGGTTAAAAAGGGAAATGTTTTGCAGAAATCAATGCTCATAACAAATCCCGTTTTAAATTCACCTTAACTTTTTTCAATTTTAAGATATTTTGAAAAAAAAAATGTAGCCATTTTTTTTTTGTATAACTCGATAACGCCTATTTAATCATTACATTATTCAGGCACTTTTTAAAGACAGATCTTTTGGTGTAAACAGAAACCCACGATTCGCATTTGATTCCAGGTTATTAGGGCTATCTTTTGTTTTTCTTAGATAGTGCTTAAAAAAGTACTTTTTTTACTAACGTTACGAACAATTCCAGCACATTATTTTGTCGTGTAGCTCGGGAAACAGGGATTTAAAAATCTACTATTCACAGAAAAGACAAGTATCACCCTTACAAACCAACAATTGAACAAGGTTTAAGTGATAATAATTATCTCCGAAGATTGCAGTTGTACACTGAGTATACAATTCAAGCTTTAGGAACTAATATAATGTTTACACGTAGAAACTCTAATTTACAATATTATTTTATTGTTATTGCGAATTCCACGCCAATTTGATACTCGAGCAGCTCATTTCAGAGCTTCGATCTGTAGTAACCCACGGAAACGTCGTGTGGGCCGACTGAAGACGGCCGGACGAATTACTTTCAGACTTTCTCAAATTGGCTCTCATCATCTGCCGCCGGGTGCACAATTGAAGTTACGTTACACGAGCGAAAAGAACAAACACAGAAACGGATAAGAACGAGAGAGAGAGAGAAGGGTGAGGGGTGGAGGTGGTAGATTAGTCGGTAGCAATTTTCATCATCTTCGTCCCTTGGAAACGCGCTAATACCCGTAATGACAATCCGCAGTACGTGCGCGCCGGAATCACAGGGTCTACACTCTGACATTTAGATAATTACATGGATACGTGACGTATTAAAATTTGCAGAAGAAATAAAATTAAGTTGAATGAATAAAAATGTTCTGGCCAGGCTCCTCCACCATTTACGTTATTGTGTGGTTAATGTGATTCTTACGAATTAATCAATTACATTGAGGTTATTAAAACAGATTGCTCGCAAATAATATATGTATGATATATTAAAAATTGTAATAAATGAATTTAAATACTTGATTGTAGAGGCTAAAACTGAATATATAATTGTATGTAATACTTAAAAAGTTAGAAGTTGATTGGAATTAATTTAAATTAAACGAATAAGAATGTTCAGACCAGGCGCATCCACCATTTATGCCACTGTATGGTTTATGCGATTAATATTATTGATTTTTGGGGCTTTTACTTCGTTATACATGTTGAGTATAAATATTTGTTTATGCGATTTAATTAATTAAACTATTAGAATTAAACTACACTACAATTAATATATTATTTTTTTTAGAACTCAATGCGAAAATGAGTATTCGTGTTTTTTGTTTTTGCATACAAAATATTTATAAAAAAAATAATTACACAAAGCAAATTTCTTTCGCTTCGGCATCACATTATTTTTATTTATTGTATTAAATAAACTATGTATATTCCTATTATTTATTTTCGTTTAGTCATAACATTTAAAAAAATATCGGTTTAAGAACTCTGTACTTAATCTTTGTATTTATATGTTGAGACTTCTGATACAATTCACCTAGCACGAAAAATAACACGTAATATTCAATATGTAAACAAATGTTAATAATCACATCATACACACGCCGACACAAATACTTATTTACTTTTTTCGTTGTGTTACAAAGACGTCGTGCTTTTTTAAAAGTATCCGCTCAGGCTCGCCTTTGAGCTTTTGTTGCGGGAAAAAAAAAATAGATGAAAAAACGACTGTGTTTTCCCGCTCAGATTTTAATCTCGTACCTTTCTTTTCTTTGCAGCCATGGGGAGGATCTGATAGTTACGCCGTTCGCACAAATCCTTGCCAGTCTGCGCAGTGTCCGTAACAACTTTCTAAGTCTCACCAATGTGCCCACCAACAAGTAAGTAATGTTTGTTATTATTCTTTTAAAAAATAAACATGAAAATAGATTATTCATATATATTTTCATGTGCAATTATTATTCCTTCAGAAAATAAACTTAAAAATAGATTACTGTTAGATATTTTTATCTGTAAATTTTTAATCTTGGCGAATTTCCATGCCTACTTTGTAGTATGTATACCTTTATAAAGATAGAAAATTTTTATTGTGTAATAATAAAAGCATGAAATCTGCTCAAGGTGGTAATGACAATAAGGAGATTTGGGATTCCTCGATATTAATATTCATTATTACCTGATTATATATAAACTTGTCACTTTCTTTTTTAAATCACTCTTGATAATGCCTTAATAAGCAAAACTAGTCGAGAAGAGAAAAATTGTGAAACAACAAAGTCAGTAATCAGTAATATAATAATAGAATTCAATGAAGAAGAAGAGGAGATGATTCCTGTGTTACCACTTTATAGAGTGGTAAAGTAGTAAAGCAAAGTAATTGTGTCTCCTTCTTCTTTATATTCAAAATATCCCACATAATAAACATCTCCACAATTAATCAGTTAATAGAATTTAATTTCTTTGTTAGTACAATAATTATATTAAGGTATAAATGGTACAGCACAAATAATAATTACAATAATAATAAAATAGTTTATATCTTTATAAGAGACTAAAGTAGTTTTCAGCTGATTTAGTGTTTTTGTTTTATCAGTGCCGTTTAATTAAAGTCAAAACACTTAAATAACGCTTAATATATTATCTGAAAAAAAAAACGATTTAATTTTAGAAATTGGACGAGTCTCCAGGAAGGCGCCTGTGATTGTATATTATTTTTTATTGCAATTGCAAACTTTTGCTGAAATCGTTGCCAATGAAATTAGGGCCAAAATTAATTGGCTTCCTGGTTTGCGAAATTTATTACTCGGCTCCACATTTATTTTCCAAACTATTGAACTTTTTTAAAAGCTTAATTAAAATTTTAATATATTACTAATTACTTCTAGGTTTTATTTTTTTTATATCTGTAATAATATCACATATGACTTTAACATTAATAGGTTTTATAAGTTATTTACAATTGCGCCCTCTATTAGTGAGATTTCTAAACCTAAACTGCAACCACAAATTATTTTTGGTTAATATTTAAGAAGTAGTGGAATTTGTTATGGCAAAAATTATGTTCAGTCGGGTGTATTCATTTCTGGAAAATAATTTAAAAGCCTAAGATATAAAAAGTAAACATGTATACTCAGCAACCCAAAGAAGCGGTAATAATTTTTTGAGCGAACTTGCACAAACTTTTATTCATTAAAATATAGAAACGGATTAAAATTTGAAAAAGAAAAGAGCAAAAATAAACATAGGTTCTTATTAATAATAGATTGATCCGCTCTTATTGGGCACCACGGGCCTCTA
Source organism: Ontholestes murinus (assembly GCA_963969525.1). Lineage (NCBI taxonomy): Eukaryota > Metazoa > Arthropoda > Insecta > Coleoptera > Staphylinidae > Ontholestes > Ontholestes murinus. Next base: position 6,176,769 of record OZ018393.1, read on the forward strand.
CTCTTCATGACATCGACTATAGTAAATGGTCGATACTGCTTTGAGGTATTGTATTGCATTTCAAGCAACTTGTAATTCGTGCTGAAAAGTTTGAAGCATCTGCGGAGGATTTACTAATTTAAGTTACTGTGTTATTAATGTCATTATTATTTTTGTCTTTGTTTACTATCTTTTTGTTTATTATGCAAATAAAGCAGTTTATTATTATTATTATTATTATTATTAATATCCTATACATGCTCAATAAACAAAAGATCAGGAAATCGGCGTGGCCATCGCAAGATATTGACATTATCCTCTTTAAATCAGTCCAGAGAAATTCTTAGATATGAGGACCCACATTGTCTTGGTTGGAAAAGCGGGCTGAAGAATTAGAAGAATACGGGGTACTATCATCTCATCTACTACGTGCTACAGACTTTCTTTTATAAGTTGTATCACCTCATACTACAGGATCCGGCAGGGAAGTATGCCTTTTTAAAAAAAATCGTAACTCCGAGAATTTTCAATTAAATTAAAATTTTATTTGTTTAGTAGATAGGGGTGAGTACCATTTCGTATTCATATCAAAGAAAAGGTTAAAAAATCATATCACCTAAGTAATGTCCGTTCTTTTTCACACACTCCTCAAGTCGAGTTGAGAAGTTGTTCATGTTGGCTTAAATCGCATCAGTTTCTTGGGTGATACCATTGAACAGCTGATTAAGGGTCCGTAGTTTTTTAACAAATACGTTAAGATCAGGTAATGATGGGGGCCACCCGATGTCCCCTCATAGCGAAATGTGTCGTCCTGGAAAATGTTCTCTCAAAAATGATATAGACTCCCTTGAGGTGTGGCAAGTTACCCCATCTTGCTAAAAAAAGACTCTTCTAATATCAACTTAATAAATTGTCGGATATATATGTCAACGCGAAAACCGAAATATCGGCTCCATTACATCGTTGAATAAATCACTGAAGATTTAGAAATACTAAAAATTGTAAACTGGCGACTAGAGCGAGAAGAAGTGGCCAAGATGCAGAAGTAAAAAGTGATTCCGAAAAGCGGCGTCTACTGAAAACGGCAGCGAGGAAGGTTAGATGATAATACCGATAAAAAATATAAACAAACGTGACCTACGACGGCTGTGGCGAAAACGGGCAACCCAAAATACGAAGATTGTGCAAGTTGTGATACTATCGAAACGTATCATAAAGTTAGTATACATAGAGTTGTTATATATTCATCTGAGAAACAGAATAAACAAAACATCGCAATACAACAAAGGCCGAACTCAAGAGGAGTGATAAAGAGCTGACATGAACAAGAGATCCAGAGATAGAGAGGAACAGGATATAAACGAACGCAATACTATATTTAATACAAGCAAAAAGATACTAAGGTCAACTGAGCAAAGAAAATTAGAACAGGAAGAAAGAAAAGGCAACCAAAAGAAAACTGGGAACGAGAATAACAAATCAGAAGAAAATAAAGAAATGATGGAAGAATTGAAAAGAATGATGTATGATTTAATGCGGGAAGTGAAGAAAAACAATGAAGAGCTTAAAAAGACCAACGAAGAGATAAAGAAAAACAGTGAAGAACTAAAAGAACTAAAATAGGAAATACAAACAATAAGAAGAGGAGTAAATGAGAAAGAAGAAAAGATGGAAGATGACAAAAATACAAGGATTAGAGGAACTAGTGGAAAATGCAGAAAAAGAAAAGAAGAGGAATAATATCATAATAAAAGGGCTAAACAATAAAGAAGAAAATGTGAGAGAAGAGATAGAAGAGTTCCTAATAAAAGAACTAAAGGTAGAAATAAAAATAAAAAGTGCATACAAAATAAATAATCATCTAAACCAAAATATGATACTAGCAGAAGTAGAATCGTGGGAAATGAAGCAACTAATCATGAAAGCCAAGAGTAATATAAAGCATACTAAAATTTACATAGAACATGGCCTAACTCTGGAGGACAGTGAGCAGTGCAAAGAGAAATCAGAAGCTTAGCGAAGGAAGAAAAAAGAAAGGAAATGAAGTAACAATGGGCTACAGAAAAATACAAATTAATGGAATAGAGTACAGATGGAACAAAGGGAAACAAGGAGTGGAGGTAGTCGAAGTCACAAAAAAGGGACAAGAAAACTAAGCCAAAAATCAGAGCAAATGACAACCACAGATAACAAACCGGGCATAAATATGGATAATGTCAATAAAGATAAGGAAAAACAACAATGGAAACTAGGGACATGGAATATAACAAGCATACAGGTAAAAGAATTGGAACTAGAGGAAGAATTTGAACCAACCAAAGTAGATGTGTTGGGAATTACAGAAACAAAGAAGAAAGGAAAAGGAATTATAAGAACGGAAAATGGGCATGTTTTAATAGTGGTGTAGAAGATAACGAGAGAGCAGCAACTGGAGTAGCATGCATCATACACAAGAACTTAGAGAAAGAAATAGAGGAGTGGAAGGCATGGTCACGGAGAACGCTTACAGTAGGGCTAAAAGATATTGAAAATAATAATTGCTTATGGCCCAAACGAAGATGTTACAATAGAAAACAAAGACATATTTTGGGACGAACTAACAACAGCAACGGAAAGAGCAAAAGGAGAACTATACGTTGTAGGAGACTTTAATATATATATATATATATATATATATATATATATATATATACAGGGTCCTGCAACAGTGCGTCAAGCTTTCCTAGCGCCTTTCTCGTAAGAGATAGAAAAAAATGTTTCAGATAAAAATTTATTGAATTAAAAATCTCTATGCCGTAAAATTATTTTCAAATATACAGGGGGTCCCAATTTTGCGTTATAACAAAAGCAAACATTTTTTTAAATGGAACACCCTGTATATTTTTTCATTTTATAATTTGGATAGTATTTTATAACTTAAACCTTTTTTTGGTTTTTAATTTCGATATGGCATTTCCGAGTTATTGACGTTTTTCTAAAAAAAATGTAAAAAGCGGAGGTTCACAAAAAAAAATATTCTGATGTTGTATTTAAAATTTAAGAAATTTTATTTTTCCTATGGTTGGTCATAAGTACTGTTTATGTACCAGTGTTAAAAATTTTCACTTTTGAGGAACCCTGCCTTTGTATCAGACACGCCATTTTCTAAAATTTCAAATTGTCGTAACTCTTTTTTTTTAAATGGAATCATATATTTTTTTAAATTTTATATTATTCTACATCTAATTTTCTACAAAAAATATTAAGCATACCCTATACCTAAAAGTGATAATTTTCAAGATATAAAAGAATTTATATTTCAGACAGTCCTTGAATGCGAATTTATTTTTAAATAGATAGCCATGAGTGAAAAAAATGCATCTGTCAATTAAACAATTAGTTTGACATGTAAATGGGAGGTGTGAATTACAAAAAACAAAAGAAGAAAGCCTATCATCAACGAGGAACCAAAAAGACATTGGTGAAGGAACTGGCATAAGCGAGAGGTCAGTACAAAGCATTCTGAAGAAAAATCGATAATATATGTCATAACGGGTCGTACACAGATCTTCAATTCTCTTTAAAATTTTTCCAAAATTTTCTTTCCAAAATTTTCCATACAATTGAAGAAGTTTCTATATTTTTCATTCGGAGGCTCTAGAATTTTTCAGAATGTCCTTTTTACAACTATCAAATCAATTTCAGAATTATGTGGATTTTCTTTCAAGTTCCCAATTTCAGAAATTTCAAAACTTATCTTCAAAAGTACTAGAATATTCCTGAAAGATTTTTACCGCTTTTTCAGAAATTTTCTTTGCACAATTTTTGTCATATTTTTTTCTTAAAGAACCTTATCAAATTTTTTTGAAAACTCTAAAAATGGTTATAAATTTGTATTTATATAATTTTCCATTCAATGTCATAATTTTAGAGATATTTCTTTAAGAGTTTTATAATATTCATACAGTTTTCAAAATGATTATTTCAAGGATTTTAGTTTTGTTGAATTTGATTCTCGTTTATCACGTGGTGAAACATTTAAATATGGTTTCAACCAAGTGCCTTTCTATAAACAACCCTTAATATTCAAGGATTTTAGACTTTAAAAAATATTTGTATAATTTTCCAATGAATTCAGAATTTTCTAGATTTTTTGGATCTTAAAGGTATTGAACAGTTTTACTTTTTTATATCACTTTAAAATATTTGTAGTGACTAAAAAAAAGTAAGTGTTTTCTTTATTCCTTTCTAGATTTTTTATGAGAGACCATCCCGCATTCTTTTCTTCATTTCCCCTCAAGAATTCTTGAATTTGTTGAATTAATTTTCTACACAATTTTTAAATTTTCTGGAGCCTCTTTAAAAGGCTTTGGGATTTTCCAAGAAATTTTTATACAATTTTCCATCCAATTTTAGATTTTTCCTTTGAAGGCTCTAGAATGTTTCAGATTTTTTTTTGCAATATTGAAATCAATTTCAGAATTATTTAGATATTTTAGGTTTTATAGAATATTGTAGAAATTTTTCTCTCACTTGTTTTTGAGAGCTCCGGAAGTTTTCATAAATTCGTCCAATTTTAGATTTTTCTTTACAAATTGTTCAATATTTTTATTTATTTTCGTTAGAGGGTTTTTCAATTATTTGAAATATTTTTCTATACTATTTCAATTTTTTTGGTTTTTTTTAGTAGTTCATTTTTTGGTGGGCATTGAAATTTTCTAAAAATTCTTTTTTATACAATTCTCCATCCAATTTAATTTTTTTTTATATTTTTCATTCAAGAGCTCCGATTTTGTTGCAATTTCATATCAATTTCAGAATCATGTAGATTTTTCTATAAGAGTTATAAAATGTTACTGCATTCTTTTAAATTTTTCTTCAAGGACTCTAGAGGTTTTCATACAGTTTTCCTTATAAAAATTTTCATCCAATTTCATATTTTTCTATAAGAGTTGTAGACTTATCTTGCAATTTCTTTCATATTTCTTTAAAGACTCTTGAAATGGTTGGATATTTGTCTTTGCACGTTTTTACATAGATATTTTTAGTTCTATAATACGGGTTTTAAAAAAATCAGATTTTTAAGGATTTTTCTTAGCACAAACTTTTTCTTTTATACAATGTTTCTTACAATTTTCTAGATTTTTCTGTAGGAATTGATTTTTAACTTTTTCTATCAAATTTTAATATTTTCTATATTTTTCATTCGAGGGCTCTAGAATTTTTTAGATTTTCTTTTGCAATTTCAAACCAATTTCAGAATCATGTAGATTTTTCTTTAAAAATTTACAAAATATGTAGAAACATTTTAGAACTCAAAGTTTCTGCATATTTTGTAATTTTTTCTTTAAGGGTTCTAGAAGTTTTTATACATTTTTTCATATAAAATTTTCCATCTATCTTCAGAATTTTCTATATTTTACAGTCAAAGATCGTAGAATTTTTCAAAATATTATTTTTTTGATGGTTTAAAATTATGTAGATTTTTCTTTAAAAATTTTCAGAATTTTTCTTAAAGAGTTCTAGCATTTTTTCTTTCATATTTTTCGGTTCTTGAATTTTTCAGAAATTTTCTTCATACAATTTTTCATCGAATAATCAGAGTGTTCTACTTTTCATAGGAGTTTTTGTTACTATTCGTGCATTTCTTGTATATTTCTTATAGACTAAATTTATTTAGAAATTTGTCTTTTTTATATATTCCCAAACGGGTACTACTTTCCGGATGGCCCTCGTAGTTAGTGAATAGATTAAAAGACTCACTAACCCTAACCCGACACTTATACATATGCATTAAAACTTAGTTTTTAAATTCTCTAACTTTATTTTACATTGTACCCATTTAAAAAGGCTAAAAAATGCATAATTTAGTCATTATTATACAAATAAATATTTGAGTCGCACATACACGCGTGCCGAATTATAAAGTGGAAACAAACTCAACAGCACGTAAACATGCATAATTATACACTAGCATGTTATTAATAAATAGTAATTACATTGCAACGATTTGAAATGAAACAAGCATTTACGTCATATAATTTAAACGTAGGGTACATTTAAATAATCAACAAAATGCATTGTAAAATTAATACTTCCGCTACTATAATTTCGATGAAACATATATATCACAGGGGTGGATTTGTAAATTAAACATTTGTTTTCATAATTAATTTATCAGTTTCCTGGCATATGGCAATTGTCGAAATAAATAATTTAATTATGAAACCAAACAAGTGTTTAAATTACAAATCCACTCATGTAGCACACATTAATTTAACATTAAACATCGAAATATGTTTGTAGCGGGAATCGGGTACTTAAGAGTACGCAAAGGTCCTTCACTAAACGAAATCGCCGGCCTAATCATCACAAACAGAAATATTTTTAAAGTAGCCTTGCTGCAGTTTCGAAACGCCGCACACTATTTTCGTGCGCGAGGACAAAATTTTTGCGCGTACGTGCGATTTTCCGCATCCGTTGATGAAGTAATTAGAGTAAATAAAAACAGGCGCGAGATCTTTAATGTACTTCGATGATAACGCTTTGTTTATTTGCTATTGGTGAGAATTTCTAAATATTTTTCCGTATTTCAATTCAGAAACCTTCGCGAAATCCAGCGAAACCTTCAGAGAACAGCGGTTTATATAAATAATATAGGGAGCGAAAAAAAAAAAAATATACCGTCGTGTTTGTTTGCATAATGGGTGATGTAAGTGAATATAATTCAAGGTTTAGGTTATAGAAAAATATATTTAGATTGTATCGTTATAGTTTTTTTTTCTTCTCCTTCTAAATTTGTCATCCTTCAAATTAATTGAATGATTAATGCATCTTTTGAATTTTTAAAAAATATTTTTGCACTATGAATTATCTGTTAATATACAGTACTAGGTCAGCAATAAATAAAAATAGATGTATGATGCTAAATAGTTACTTGTGTATACGAGGTCTTTTATTTAATCTAGAAATTAAAAATTAATAGGGTAAAGAGATTTTGTTTAGGCAAATAAAATATATTAAGAGGTCTAGAAATTATACGAGGGCTTTTAAAAAATAAGAATATTAAATAGAAACTCGTTTTTTTTAAATTAAAGGAAATGGAAAATTTTGTAGCGTAATTTTTTTTAGATAATTTGTTAATCAGTTAATGGATAAAACAATAACTTCATAAGAAATAGCTGAAGAAATTTAAAAAAATTCAAATACAAATTCTTATTAAAAAGATTAAACATATTTTTGAAAAATATTGTTAAATAGACGTTTATAAAAAGTTCAAGAAACCCTAAGAAAAGTTTTTTTAGATGATTTAGAAATTATGAGGGATGAAATGATCTAACAATTTTTAGAAAACTACAAATAGAACTTCAGGATAATTCTTAAACCATTTAAAAGAGTAATTTTGAAAAACTAGTAATATGTAAACAAATCAATATAATTCTAAAATCTTAAAGATTAAATAGTATAAAATTTTATAAACTTGAAGAAAATTTTAAACTCTTATTAATGATTTTTTTTTTTTAAACTCAAGAATATTATATACAGCTGTTTGTACGTCAATTCTAATTTTGTTCATAATGTATATAGTTTTAAAAATAAATTTTTCAACGTTTTAATTGTTTTATGAATTCCAATTGTCTTTTTAAATTTTGAAAATTGTTTTAAGCGAGTTTCCTTCTTACCAATATTTTTTGCAGAAATACAATTGTTTTTACTGTTTCAACCTTTAATTTACCCTTTTTAAACAGCAAAAAATATCAATTATTTCGTTTTATATTTTTTTTTAGTAATTTTTTACAAATTACCATTTTTCCATAAAATTTCGAAAAAAAATTGAGGAGAAAACAATTTTTACAAAATGACCAGTATTTTTTGTTGTAAAATTTCAACTGTTTTAATGAAATTCTAAACATTTTATTACAAATATTTTTTTTTTAAGTTTCCAAAAATAATTTTTATGATTTTTGGTAAATTTTCAATTATTTCAAAATATCATTTGTTTTTTGGCTAATTTTCAGTTGTGTCTATGAAATTTCAATTATTTTACTTTAAAATTTTTGAAGTTTATTCAGAAAATTGTCATTATTTCTATAAAATTTCAACTGTAAAAAAATATGTAAATTTTAAACTGTTTATTTTAATTACAAAAAAATTGTGAAATTTTTACATTTTCTTTGTCACTTTTTTTGTTTCCTGGCTAATTTTCAGTTATGTCTATGAAATTTCAATTATTTTACTTTACAAATTTTAAAGTTTATTCAGAAAATTGTCATTATTTCTATAAAATTTCAACTGTAAAAAAAATATGTAAATTTTAAACTGTTTATTTTAATTACAAAAAAATTGTGAAATTTTTACATTTCTTTATCACTTTTTTTGTTTCCTGGCTAATTTTCAGTTATGTCTATGAAATTTCATTTATTTTACTTTAAAAATTTTGAAGTTTATTCAGAAAATTGTCATTATTTCTATAAAATTTCAACTGTTAAAAATACATATGTAAATTTTAAACTGTTTATTTTAATTACAAAAAAATTGTGAAATTTTTACATTTTCTTTATCACTTTTTTTGTTTAAATTATAATTTTTAACTAATTATTTTCTATAAAATTTTAACCTTTACATTTTAAACTGTTGTTTTCATGACATGTCAATTATTTTATACAAAAAACAATATTTCAAAGTTTATTTAGCATTTTTTTTTATAAAATTTCAACTAAGAAAAAAAGTTTTATAAATTTTTAAATGTTCTTACTGTTTCTTTTGCAAATTTTTATTTAATTATTATTTAAAATAGTTTTATAAATAAAATTTGAAACTTTATTGGTAAATTTTTTATTGTTTTATGTATTTATTTATTTTTTTCTTTGTTATTTATGTTATAAAAAAGAGTACGTATATAAATTTTAATTTTTTTGTATTATTTTATTTTGTTGGGAAAGTTTCAATTGTCGTTTTTATGAAGTGTTAATTGTTTTATAAAGAAAAAATATTACAAATTACCTTTTTTAATAATTTTTCAACTATTTTAACATTTAAATTACTGATAAAATGAAAAAAATTAGTAAAAAAATTTATTTTTTTAATAATTCAAATAATATTAAATGACATTTTCAACGGTTTTTGGTAAATGTAATTGTCTTAAAAATACTTTTTGATTTTGTCTCTTTTTTTATAATTTTTCAATTGATTTTTTAATAAAAAATCAATTGTTAGAAAATTATCAATTAAATTTCAACTATATTCACTATTTGTTTTGAGTTATGTGAAGTAATAATCACCAATAAAACACGATTTGATTTCCTTTCTTCACTAATTTATTTTTTACTTGGATAAACTTAGGAAAAACTTGTTTTGTTAAACACATTTTTAGAAAGTAAATGTCTGCACTAATGAATTGTATTTTTGTTTTTAGTTTAAAGAATTTGTTAAAATTAGTGAAGAAAGGAAATCAAATCGTGTTTTATTAGTAAATTTCAACTGTTTTATAAACATTATTTTCTTCTTTTCATTTTTTTTTTCTTTGATTTTTATCTCCTTCGATTACATGTTTAACTAATTTTGCCAAATTTCACAATTGTTTTTAAAATTTTAATTTTATTTGATTCATTTTTAAAATTTTAATTATAAAATGTCAATTGTTTTATGAAAAATGTTTTTGGGTATATTTTTGAGCAAGGTTTTTTTATAAAGATTCAACTGGTTTAAACGAGTAAGTACATCGTTTATAGAAAATTCTAATTTTTTTGTAGAAATTCAACTTTAACAGTTTATAAAAATAAGTCAATGATATTATTTTTAAATTGATTATTCAATTGGAATTTTAGAGACGTTTTAAAATTGCAATTGTTTAGAACAAATTATTCTTAAACTGTTGCTCATTTATTTATTTATATATCTTTGGACTCCTTTCTTAAAAAAAATATATATACAACAAATCAATTTAAATAAAATGTACTTCAAATTTTGGGCGAAAGAAGCACGGGTTGAGTTCACAATCACAAAGTGTTCTTCCACTCAATTTCTTCATTTTCCATGATGCCGAGGGAGCACTTCTTTATATGTATATTTTTATCAGTTCTCTAAATCATTTCAATTGATTATACAGGGTTATTCACGCTATACGGCACGGAATATTGTGGCCAAAATACGTGACTTTCAAAAAGTTTTACTTTGGGGATATATGAGGGTCTATTAGGGCTACTTCTTAAAATTATTTTCATAATATACAGGGTGTCCCAAAAACCCTAAAAGTATCAAAGTTGTGTTTTTTTTAATGAAACACCTTGTATTTTATTGCATTTTTGGATCCGTCTATAAAAATAAGTATGTGTTTTAATAAGGTTTTTATTACATAAACCTTAAGGTTTTTGAAATAATTTGAATTTTGTAAAAATGTAACCTAATTTTCATGTTTCAAATACTTAAAAAATAATTAAGTTATGCATACCAAATTTACACTGAAATGTAACAATAGATTATATTTTATTTTACAAGTATAATAAACTTGACATCTTATGCCGGGTGTAAAAAAATTGGAATTAAACAAATGAGAACTTTAAATGGCTATAACTTTATTTATTTAAATGGAACGCTATATTTATTAATTTATCAGCAAATGCACGTTTTAATTACCTTTCGAATGGTATTTAAATCTTAAGTGTTAAGTCTTCTTGTTTTTACAGAAAACGCCAAAATATTGTTTATTGCACCGTATTAGTACTTTTTAAGTAAAAATTTTAATGTATCTAGTTTTCTATGGTATTTAAAAACGTCAGATAATTAATTTAGTCTGTCATTTTAGTTTAAAAAGCCTGTCTTTTGTTATAGTTGTCTTATTTTGCATTTTTGTGTTAGATTGTTAGTAATCGTTATTGTTTGAACATCGCTGTTGTATTTTTTGGTAAAAAATGAAGATTTACTCAAAAGAAGGGGTTATTGCCATTATTTTTATGCTTGGAGAATGTCATCAAAATTGTTTATTGGCTTGTCGAGTTTATACTTAAAGGTTTCCCGAAAGAAATCACCCTAAGCCAGCCATTTTTGAGAGACTATTAAACCAGTTTAAAGAAATTGGAAGTGTCAGTTATAAAAACCTCAGTATAAGAAAATCTGTGTAAATTTTCATTTTTTACAATGACATACAACAACCATGTTCAAACAATAACGATTACTAACGCAAAATAACTATAACAAAAGACATCATTTTTAAACTAAAGTAACAGACTAAATTAATTATCTGACGTTTTTAAATACCATAGAAAACTAGATACATTAAAATTTTTACTATAAAAGTACTAAAACGGTGCAATAAACAATATTTTGGCGTTTTCTGTAAAAACGAGAAGACTTAACTCTTAAGATTTAAATACCATTCGATAGGTAATTAAAACGTGCATTTGCTGATAAATTAATAAATATAGCGTTCCATTTAAATAAATGAAGTTATAGTCATTTAAAGTTCTCATTTGTTTAATTTCAATTTTTTTACACCCGGCATAAGATGTCAAGTTTATTATACTTGGAAAATAAAATATGATCTATTGTTACACTTCAGTGTAAATTTGGTATGCATAGCTTAATTATTTTTTAAGTATTTGTAACATGAAAATTAGGTTACATTTTTACAAAATTCAAATTAATTCAAAAACCTTAAGGTTTATGTAATAAAAACCTTATTAAAACACATACTTATTTTTATAGACGGATCCAAAAATGCAATAAAATACAGGGTGTTTCATTAAAAAAACACAACTTTGATACTTTTAGGGTTTTTGGGAAACCCTGTATATTATGAAAATAATTTTAAAAAGTAGCCCTAATAGACCCCCATATATCCCCAAAGTGAAACTTTTTGAAAGTCACGTATTTTGGCCACAATTTTCCGTGCCGTATAGCGTGAATAACCCTATCAACCCAACGTACAGCTGACATGCCTTAATCAATAATACAGTGTATAAACCCCTATAAGACTTATCCAGCGTTCTCTTGACCTGACTCAACAAATTATTGATTAACCTTTAAGCGATATGAATTGAACCAGCTTACTCTGGACCTACCTCAACATATTTCATCGTAGCCCGGTATAACCTTGAATCATTTCTATTCATAATACATTGACCTAGCGTACTCTTGACCTACCTCAACATATATTTTATTTCAACCCGGGATAACCTTGAATAATTTCGATTAATAATACATTGAATTAGCTTAATCATAACCTACCCCAATGTAAGTAATATGAAGTAATTAATCTACACGCCAACTTTAAAGAACACCTTGGATTTCCAATTTCCATCAATTAAAAATGTATCAAGTAAGGATGGAATTGAATCTTTTGGAAAAGGTCAAGCGGACGCTGAGTCCATGTATTATTTATTGCAGTAGGTCGGGATTACGATTAATTATTACACACTTTATTGAATAAATGGTAAAAATTTAACAGAAATTTATGAAATTAACGTTTAGTAAATTTGTATAAAAAAGTAAAAGTGCTTTCTTTATTTTTAATATATCGAAATTTTCCATGAAGTGAATGCTTTTAAGATCCAAGAATGTTTAAAAAGCTTCCATAACAACAACAAACATCAATTAATCTCGTTCATACCGAAAAAGTTAATTTGTTTAAATTTTAATAATTCGCCTTTAAGATTCAACTCTTATATTAAAAGAAAATTCACGAATTTACTATAGTTTTATAAATGCAATAAATAAATTAAATTATATTAACTGTGTGCATAAATTAATCATTGCGTTCTTAATTTTAATTAATTGTAACTTTAATTTAAATTAAAACTATACACTGTAATTCCGTTATAAATCCTGCGTTCGTTGAAAGAATCGAAAATTTGAGTCGATCAAAACAAGAACGTGTTAACACGTTAGTTACTACATTAAAACGATCGTTCGATGATCCGATGTCCAATTAAAACCAACCATCCAATCCGCCCGAATTGGATTAAATTTTTCAAAAATCGTTATTAAATCAACACGGTTTTACACCATAAACGCCTGCACGTTTTCCGAGAGTGGCAATTAAAATTCCAATTAGGCATGCAATTATAGTACACGGCCGATGCCGGTGATTATGTTTTATATTTTAAACAGATCAGCGCTGATATGTAAAACCATTTACTGCCTATATAATAATGATGATAATAATAAAAGTAATAAAATATTGGGTAATTAATAGTTTTCTTTTGTGTCCACTCAAAGTAGAGAATGTTGTGGTAGGTAAGAAAAACGCTATCTAAAAATTTCGTACTATTAATAATACGAAAATATTTCGTAAATCTACATTTTAATATCAATAAGTATAATAAATGCATTGCTTTTAAGTGTCTAACGCTGATGAGATCTAAAATATATCGAAACATTAATTTATTATGAAAGTTTTAATAACTCCTCGAATGCGGAGCCAATCAATAAATAGAGAGGATTAGATTATAGAATCCGAACAAATACGATTACCACTACGAATAGTGACCGACTTTTCGATTTATATTACATTTTCCATTTCCTGCGTTCGCTTAATTTCCTCATTTTCATTTTCAGGTCTCGCCGTTCTTCGGGGACAGCCTCCACCGCCACCCCTCAGCCCAGAAATCTGGTTCCCGGAGGTGAGTAGGCGTCGCTTCCTTTTCCAGGAAAACGTTACAACCCCGCGAACTGTGTTCGACAAATACGAAACAGAAAATAAGTATATATAATTAGTGTCAATATTTACGATTTTCCATTGCAATATTAACTACACTTAATTATAGTTTGATTATTACGTAAACGACTTTTAATTAAATCATTGAATTGACAAGTGAAAATTTTAATTTGCGTCAGTGGGTATTTAGCATTAAAACAAAAGCGTAGGCAATAATTATTTAATGGCGCCTATAAATGTGTTTAATTCTATTTTTATGGATTTCATTTCTTATAAAATTAATGCATTATATTACTACAAAGTAAATGTATTATTTATTAAAAGCTGCTCAATTAACCAATTTTTGAAAAATATATTCGAGAATAGAAAATAGATAAACAAAAGGTGTATTTTTGTAAGTCTTTTATGAAATAGCAACTGTTATATCTATAAATCAATCAACAGAAATTTGTAGATTATTATATATCTATAAAATAATCTCGATAAGAAGAAGAGAGATTTTCTCTGCCTGTTTGAATAATAAGATTAAAAAATATATCAAAAATTATATATTGAATTTTGGAGGCTTTCACTTCGTAGTTCTGTTATTCATATCAAAAATTATTTTTTGAATGACTTTCTCAATTATCACTTTTTATCTTATCTATAAAAATGCGTTTTTCATGTAAGAAATTAGTTAGAAATTAATAAAAGATTGTTTGTCTTAACTATCAAAATATAAAGCTTGTACATTTACAATCTAAGAATTCTACTTGAAAAACGGATTGTATTTTTTTGTCACAATTGAAAATGATAAATGTTAACATTGTATTAAAAAATCTGAATCATTCCGCCTATTAAAAGATGCCAATAAATAATACCAAGGAGAGACGCATTTTCAAGCTTTTTCGCGACTCACCGCTTGCTTATTTCGATCCCGGAACAAATGAATTTCAGCATGAGGCATGAGGGCAGACACATATAATCAAGTACAAATCGTATTAAAATTATCCCGCACCGAATAATAACGCCACTTTGTACCTTCCAAGTATGCGAGGAATTTCATCTTGAGAATCGAAATAAATTGAGTCGCGCAGACGAATTGGAGCCTTTCCAATTTTGCCGCCTCTCCAATGTCGCCCGAAACCCTAATTGAATTCCGATCCCCGATTTACCTAATTCCCCGACAACACAAAGTGGAAAATTCAATGGGGACGTCGTTACCTCGTCGAGGTTAATTGAGGCTTTGAATTCGTCTTTTTTTAAATAAATAGTAATACCTCGATGGTCTTGAAAATCAAAAGTTTTGATTTGATAGGAATTGAGTATAAAATAATTGATGATTGAAAATATATAGCTCAGCTATCAAAGTTTATTAAAATTCTTAGACCTAAACGGCTTTAATACATATTGGATTGTAGAATACTAAAAATTTATTTTATTGTTTATTTTGAAGGCTTCTACTTCATTATACAGGTTGAATAGAAATGAAACACACTTATTACAATGTTTGTTTGTATAAGACGTAAATTTTATTTAATACATTTTATTATCGAATATCAAATAAATCACTTTTTCTTTTCGAGTACATTAGTACATTTGATTACGTTGAATTCGCGAAATGCGATTTCGAAACGCTTTCATCGAAAACGAGCCGCCTGTCCCGAGGTGAAATTCTAATTATTGTTATTAATAAAATTTTGAAGCGATTAACTTTCTCGCGTTCTAATAAGATCCGATTCGGCACGGTAATTAATTCCTTTGAGAACCGAGGGGGGTGCAGGAGGGAGAGGGGAGGGAGGGCACGAAAGCGATCGCAACCGCGGGCAATTAGACCGATTTCTTTCGCACAACGGCGCTCAACAATCGAGGCGTTTAATTATTAAATTGTTAATTCAATTAGCGGTAATTGTCCATTGTGAGGGGTTTTAATGTGATTAATTAATGTACAGTTCGAAAAAGAAAAAACCGCAAAAATTATACATCATAAATGAGATCAATTACATATATCTGATTGAGAAACAGTTTTAGCTGCGGTTACAGGTGATGAAAAAAATCACCATCATTATGATTAAAATACAGAAATGTAATTAACAGCAAAGAACCGAAAATAATTTTAAAAAATATACATACACCCGATGGAATTTTTAGAAAAAACTGAAAGCAAAGTTTGTTCAAATATATTTTACCCCTTCTTGGTTATTGTGACTTCAATGCCACTGAGTATACAATTTGTGATGTAAGACAATAGGGTGTGATGAAAAATTTGGTACTACCTTTGGTACCACCTTAGGGTTCACTTGTACTTGATGATGATGGTTTGTAGAGGGCGACCAGATGGTCCCAGCACTTAGACGTTTCATTGGTCATTGGTGCCACCTCCGGAACTCTACTCCTCAAGTCAACTTAAACTTCTTGTGAAGTCGAGCAATTGGCCGTGTGGAGTATTGCCCAGCTTTAACCAATATGTCCACTCTTCTCCGAATGCGGACAACCTAAGATATTTGAATGACTCGCATTTGCACATTACAATGTAGAGCTTACCTGATGACAGAGCTGGTTTGACAATTACAATGTAGAGCCACCAGGCCACCTTTTATTTGAAATCCTACCGCACCTCTGCACTGCCAGAAAATAGCATAGTCTTTTATAAGCTTGTATTGTAAGCGATCCTCCCAGTTGATCTTGAAGTCCAGTGTTATACTGAGGTATTTCACCTCGTTTGCCAAGAACAACTGGCTATTAAAGAGTTTGGGAAGTCTATCTATGTTGATCCTCCTTTTTTTGTGTGAACAGTACTAATTATGTCTTCTTGGGGTTGATCTTCTATTTTCTTATGGACCGTACAAATTCTGTCTTCTTTGGCTTGACTGGTTGATTTCTTGGGATTGATTTGACAGCGGTGTAATCAGTTTTTCCTGGGTTGAGAATGAAAACTAGTTTTTTCTTTCCTCTATAATTTCGTGTACATTCTCCATTGCAATACATGCCCGAAACAGTTCGCCACAGCATCGGCAGTATCATTGTAGTAGGGCAAGATATACACCATCCAGTCGTGGCGATTTAAAAGAGGAGAATGATTTTATTGCTCATTCTATTTTGCTTTCGGTGACGATGTCTACATCTCTGTTGTGGGTCATTTTGATGGTTCGCATCAGACCCGCTTTTGGAATCAGGAAAGTGTGATTCCAGAAGCAGACTTAGAGATTCTCGTAGGTCAGCAGTGTAAAGTGTATGTCATACCCAGATTGTATTTTCTTAGTGCGGATTATTTCCAATACGGAATGTATGCCTTTACAATAGTTGTATCTTGTATGTGGCCCAGTCATCCTCAAGTCGGGAGTTCTTGGCTTAGTTAAAGGCTTTCTGAAAATATAACCTTTTTCGATCAAGCCCGGCACATCACCATTGCAGATGTGCCAACCTTAATCGAACATGGAGGTACGCCTGTACGCGCCTTCTGCTAAAGTTTTGGTGATACCAACAGAAGTCTCGTCCCATTGATGTAGGGGATCTTCTTACACTGCGTCGTGCGTTTGAACGATTGGATTTTTGGGATCGACTCGCGAAACGACTGGGCTGTCTGTATTCTGCTGACGAAAGACTTCTCATGCGAGTCGTGCGCGATTTTGTTGAGCTTGTTTAATTCATCTAATTTTATTTTAAGTGTAAATCATCTTTGCTCTGTCGATAGTACCGTCACACCGACCGTTAACTCGTCTGGGAAATCGACGTGCTTCTCTGCATGTTCCTCAAAATCTGCTCTGGGCGCAAATGACTGATATCATCTAGTTGATTCTTTAATAGTTTATACGGATTCTCCGTCGGTGGGTTGAGCAGTATGTCCCTTATAGTCGTTATGATATCTGGAGAAAGGGACGATATCACATGGTGTTATTACTGTCTTTGTTGCGTCACTCTTCTACTTTGAAAAATGGATTCTACCTAACCAGTTAACTATGTTTGACGTATATATCCATCATCAAGCGATTTTTATGATTCGCAGAAAATCGCGCTTTCAAAACGGAGTGACCCAGTTAACTGGTTCATCTATTTTTTGAGTCTGTATGATTGTGGGAGCGACACAGTTAACTGGACAAAAACTAATCCAGTTAACTGTGTCGCTCCGTTTTACAAGTATGAATTTCTGTGTTTCTGCGTGTGAAATTCACATTTCAAAACGGAGCGACACCGTTAACTGGTTAAGTTAACCATAGCTCCACTTCCATGGGTCATAACTCCGGAAGCTTTATGTTAGCGGTTATTTGAGTTATTTGTTGTGGCTCCATTTGTAGGTTCATCGTACTTTCACTTGGTTCGACCATCGTGTTCGTATCTTTAGAGGTCACTAGTTGTAGAGGTTTCTTTATCTAATGAAAGTAGTAACTCCTTGTGTATTAACTAGATTTGATTTAAATACGAATTTAGATCAATTTACAGTTAGTAAAAATCCCGTTGCCCTAGCTACCAAAAAGCTCCAAGCCTCTGCTATTTTGTTATATTTATTTTAATCGTTTATACTTTCCGTGAATTCTTGTCTAGTGGGGGTCACGAAACTGGGTTTCGCGACCCCTATTTCTAGGGTCGTAATTGAGAAATATTCCAAAATAGATTTTCTTAATATTATCAAGTCTAGCTTACCGTCCTAACAGTTTTTAATAAGTGCAGCTATCTCTTTTGTAGGGGGAGGAGCCTCGCTGTCATATGGAATTTAGGCAGATGCCAGGAACCGACTCTTGCCCTCAGTACTCTCCACACTGACCACATCGAGGTTCGGTGTGCTCAATTGTGGTAGGAACAAGCAATGCACATTCTTACATGTGTAGATACATGTTCTGGGCTTTTTGGAGGTGAAGTAATTTACCTTTCCTTTTAGAGTAGCCAGGGTTCCTGTATGAGGGCTATGTTATCCTCGTGGTTGTGTAGATGTTGGCACAAGTGCTCCACAGCCATCTTACAGTGTCTGAGTTTTTTTTTATAACATTGAATTTGCCTGTGAAGCTTAATTCAATGGCATGGTGGTATAGTTATTACTTACTGGGATTCTATTTATTTTTTTTATATTGAGAAGAAGAATCACTTTACGAACTTCTCTTCCACTGAAGAGAGTGTGGGACTCATCCGTACTATTCAAAGTAGGTGCTACCCACTAAACCGCCCTTTTTACAGGATATATCACCAGTGGCATTTTCACGTGGTGTCCTAAAGTCTTTTATGTATTCTGTTGGAAAGAAGCTAATGTATAATAACCTAAACTAAACTAAATTATGTACCTAAGCTAGTCTGAGTCGCGACTTTTGCTTTTTGTGTCTCGTATTTGGTTGTTAGTACCTTTTTCGCAATGGAAACCACTGCTGCCCATTTGCATTCATCCTCCAGCATGGCTTTGGTTAGGGTGTCGATACGTAGAGGAAAGCCGTCAAGGTGTGTTCCGCCGTGTCCGATTCTGTTTAGATATGTTCCGAAACAACCGTGATTTTCCTACAAACACATGACCGCCTCCCTATACGCTTTGGCCTTGGCTACACCATCCTTCACCAAGTGGAAAGTCCAGATAATGCTCGAAGCCAATACATCTGCCACTTCTGTCGAGACTGTCCTATATGTCACGCAGACTCTGAGTATTTGTTCCGATACTCCCGACCCAGGCGGTTCGCAGCCTCTGCCGCAGTTTAGCCCTGGTGACATCAAACAGTACCTCTTTTGCTCTGTTGGACCCCCCAGGTTGGCTAAGAGTCTTGACACTGTCCGGCATATCCGAGTGGTCCCTTCTGCTGCTTTCAGCACTTGTCTGCTGTAAAACCTGTTCGCCTCTAGCTCCACCCCAAGGTATCCCATTGAGGTACTGATTTGACCTTGTGACTCAGAAGCTCGATTTTCCTCGTATCCGTTATTATTATTAGCTGCCACATCCAACCCATTTGATCTGGTCCAGTCGACTACCAGTTTGGTAGCCTTATCTGCCACCCATATTAGCTCCTCGATATTTCTACTTCTCACTAAGATACTGATATCGTTCTTAAGGTCCACAATGCTCGCTCCCTCTGGTAGCTCGAGTGTGAGGACTCAGTTGTATGCCACATTCCAGAGTAGGGGGCCTAATGCTAAGCTTCCTGTTTCTTTATCCGTTTTGTCCTGGGCCTCCTTATAAACCAGAGTTTATTCGCTGAGATAACTACTCATCGTACGGTCGAGATAGTGCGAAACATTTCTGCTCCTCAGTGCCGCTTGGATCACTTCTCACGAGATGGAGTTGAATGCGTTCTTGATATCCAAGGCAATTGCTAGGCAGTGTTGCCTTTTCCTCAGCGGGCCGCCATTTGTCTATTCCGCCATCCTCTTCGCCTCTAGCAAGGTTTTAGTTGTTGACATTCTCCTACGAAAACCAAATTGCTTATCCAACAGCCCTCTTATATTGTCGATGTGTTCGACCAGCCTTTTGTGGAGCAATCTTTCTAAGATATTTCCCTCGTTGTCTAGGAAGTAGCTTGGCCTGTACGCGTTGGAATCGGCTGGGTTCTGCTTATTGAGATCCTGGGTGATCAAAATTTTTCGTGGTGATCTCCTTCTCTTCTGGCTGCTATAAGTAAAGGGTCACTTTCCCCAGGTCATACCATAACTGAAATTTTTATTAGGGATGCTTACCCTTCAGCATTTTCGCCAGTTCTTCTAGCAGTACCCCGAAAACTATTAGGAAGCCGTCTTCTTGTCCACTCCCAGGATACTCCTCACGAGGGATTCGCGTATTTGCTTCTTCTGTTCTTCCTTGAGTTTATCCAAGAGGTTGCTTCTATCAACGATGGCAATCTGTAGATGTATGTTGATGGCTTGCCTGTAAGTTTGGGCTTCATAGAGGTGTTACTGGGTCTCATCCTGGGTTTTAGCTGAGGTGAATTCCCAGTCATCCAAACTATTGCGCTATTTTGTTAGTCTTTCCTGACAATGGGCCTTGCTTATCGGATGGCTGCTCGTTCAAGGTCAGACTGTTATCGTCACTGTTATTGTTTATTTTTTTGGAGAGAAGCTGCTGTGACTTGTGCCACTCGTCCCTGGCACTTGGGGGATTAGGTTTTAGAGCTCGTAGTTGCTCTTTCAGCAGTAGATACTGTTCTGCTAGCCTCGTTTAGCTTCCTCCTCCTCCTTTTCTTATCCGCAGAGCTATTTCCTCACCCTCGCACATGGCTCCGCCCCTGTGTTCTTGTTAGGGGCACAGCCTGTTGGCCGTCCTTGAGCAAAGGGGACTGGTCCGATGCATTTGCGGTGGTGGTTTGTTATGGGATACCCGAAGGTGAGCCCACCTGCTTTGTTATTTTTGGGTTAGCGGTAGTTGACGGTCGGTTGGTCGGTTGGACGGGTAAGCACACCCTTGAAGAAGAATTCAGATGCTGCTTGGTCTGATCCATCCCACTATGGGTTGTCCTTATTGAAATTTCTATTATTTTTCAAATATGGTTTTCTACGATTTTTTTTATTGGCAAATTTTAATTGTTTAAAATTTTTAAACTTATTATCTATTTAGATTAGTGGGTGAGATAGAACCCACCCATCAAGCTTATATATTAATTTCTATTGCTTTTGTAACACAATAATGATTGAAGTACAGCAGTGAGAGATGATACAGGCCAGAGATAGAAGCTGTTGATCAACACAGATGACAGATGATAAATAACAGATATTAAATGATATATAAAAATTGGTAAAATTATGAACAGCAAATGATAAATGATAACTGACGAGTGATAAGTGACAAACGACAAATAACAAATGACAAATGAATGATCAAATCTGAGTTATCAAAATAATAAAACTAAATATAAATGCCGTTTGCTATTTTCAGTTCATTCTATGAAATTTTGTAAAGAACAATAGAGTCATTAACACATGACAAATGACAAATAACATGTGATAAATGACAATGGATGTATGATAAATAGCAAATGACAGTTGACAGGAATTATGATTTTCTTGAAAAATTCAATAGTGTTTCTGTGGACGATAAAATTAAAATTATAATTACAGATGCTAAATAATAGTTGTTAGGTGACAAACGAGTATGACAGATAAAAGATGACAGACAATAAATAACAAATGAAAAGGGACAAATTTATAAATGGATAAATGACAAATATAAATACAAATGACAGAAACCAAAATTTGGCGATTGCTGTTTACAAATGCCAATCAATTTTTTTTTCTATTTTTAATCAACTATTTAAAAAGCAAAAAAAATGGCAGATGTAAATGACAAAGGAAAAACGTCAGATTAATTATGAAACTAACAAATCTTATAGACACATTTTACTTTTACATTTTTTTTTTCAAAAATCTTCACAGCGTTATGAAAAATTTACACGAACACAGTTTAAAAGTTTTTTTCAGAAAGTTTCGACTACTCTTTACCTGATTAATTCTGGTTTTTGATGAAATTTAAACCAATTAAATTAATTTTACAATGATTTGAATTGTTAATTTATTTATTAGCAATTTACAACTATATTTATTCTCTCAGTGTTCTTCTATAACAAATTAATGTTAATTTATTGATTATTGAGGCACTTGGGCGTTGAAAATCCATATTCAATATTAAGATAAGGAGACTGTTGCATTTTCAAATTTGGTTTATTATTTATATGTAGTGCTTAAAATAAACCAAATTTGAATACCTAACAATCTCGTTATCTTAATATTATCATGTAATGTTTGTTCTTAGTGAAAATTTTTACATTTTTTAGTTTAATATATTTTTAATTATAGTAAAGTTAATAAGGCGACATCTGAACTAGATAAACTTAATTTTCAAAAATGTATCACAAAGTAATAGCTTCAAGCATCAACTATATTAACTTAATTTAATTGATTTTTCAATTGGGTTTTGTAAAATTTCAACTACTTAAAGCAATTTGTTTCATATATATTTTTAGAATTTAATTTTGCCTATTTTGTATATATCACATAACCAGAGTTGAGATAATCATAATAATAACCTTAATTGAAAATAATTATTTCTTATTAAACAATTTTCC
Source organism: Ontholestes murinus (assembly GCA_963969525.1). Taxonomy (NCBI): domain Eukaryota; kingdom Metazoa; phylum Arthropoda; class Insecta; order Coleoptera; family Staphylinidae; genus Ontholestes; species Ontholestes murinus. The sequence goes on from OZ018393.1 coordinate 6,199,383, forward strand.
CTATCTGCTTTTGTCTCATTCTTTAAATGAGTAGTTTAGTCACCTTGTAATATAACTATAATTTTTTTTTCCATGCTTCAAAAACGTTAATTTATTTTGTGTAAAACCTGAAATTGCAATTCATTTCAATAACACGTATCGACTTTATTCCATTAACCGCGCAAACAACTACAGATATATATATATATATTTTTTTTCGGCGCCTCATGAATATTCACCGAAAGATAGAGATTAGACAATGGCGTTCATGTTCGTAGTGGAAATTTTTTAGTGGAAATTTGCATATCGACACTGAAATTTTCCATTTCGCACGAACGACGCCGCTCAAGGATGACCCAATTTATTTTTATTTTTCGAAAATTGTTTGTTATTGTAATTTATTTGGAATTTTAATCCCACATTTAAACCTTTAAATCATCATACGCAGGATTTTAATTTAATAATTCGTTTGGAATTTTAATTCCTCCTTCAAAACGTGAAATAAACGCAGGATTTTAATTTAGGAAATAATATTTTCTTTGGTGGATTGTTTTTTATCAGTAAAGCGTCACTTAATGACTAATAATCGGCCTTACTTATTTACATTTGTGTTCTCTCTTCTTAAGTTGAAATTACTAGGGACGAATAGATGGCTCATTCATAAAATTGTCTCCATACACACATCCTTCAATTTATGATAATAAATCGTAAGATCGCACATTGTTTTTAAGTTTAGACATCTAATCACAGCTCTATCTTTTTTATTTTCTTAAACATTATAAACACTCACATAAACAGCACATTCAATACAAATGAGACGTCACTTTACATACAGACAGCTGTTATACAATTGAACATACTAGCACATATCCGGCGGCTACTCTATTCGCATATAAATAAACGTCATCAAGTTTAAACATCAACATAAGGCCTTATTCAAACAGGTTATTCTAGGTTATGTTAGGTTATGTTACGTTTATTATTATTTAGTATGTTTACCTAGTTTGAATTAGTTGATGTCAGTTAAAGTCATACAATTGGGCATATTAGCACACAGACAGCTGTCATACAATTGAGCATATTAGCACACATTCGGCGGCTACTCTATTCGTCAGTGTCAACGAATATTCCTTTCTTACTATCCCTCGTATTTTTAATGTAATTTCTGTTTCATTCAAGTCATGACAATCGCCAATTCTTTCTTAGTGTACATTCTTCTTTCTTAGTGTACATTCTTCTTTCTTCATTGTGAAAATTAGTACTACTTTCGTATCATCCCTCGTATAATCTATTTGAAATATTTTATAATTAAAATAAATACATCATTAAGTGGATTCGCAAATCCGTTAAAACATTAATGTGTGCGGTCATTTAGCAATATGCATAATTCACATAAACCTGACGTTTACATTTCATGCAATCTAAATTAAATTAAATATTAAATTGCTGGTTAAGTAAGGATCCGTTTGTAGTTTGACGACTCGAAATGCTGCCGTTGATGGGGAAGCAAACAAGGGTATTAAATGGCAACATGTTGTGGCAGCTTATCCAAAGTTATTAATTGAATAATATTAATTTTAGAATGCATTAAATTAATTAATTTCACGACCTTGCTCACCTTATTGATCAGCATGAGTTAGTTAAATAGAAAAAAAAACGCTTGGTAACGTTAAAATAAATTCATTAACATTATTGTTTGAATTATTACGATTGTATTTAAATACACGATACATTTATGTTGTGAAATATTGCAATAATATTATCGGACGTAAATGTAAGGATTCTCTGGTATTACAATTTTCCATTTAATAATAATGAGCGCAGTGAGTCATACGAGTCCACTAAATAATTAGCGGGGTGAATCATATATTCAATTAGAAAATAAAATAACTCGAATGGCGAATTTAATTATTCACCGCCATTGTTCAGCGAATTCTTTTGTTTTTATTTTGATTTACTGTTGTTTACAATAGGTGATAACGAGTTCATATTTTATGGTGCAATAAAATGCAAAAATCAAATAACCTTCATCATTACTTTAACTTACTATTAAATTTCGTCTGATATTTTCAGAGTCGCCGAAAGAGATGCACGGTAAGTCTGCAGTTTGAAGCGATTTACGCGAATTTATTGGTTTTGATCTTTCTGAAAATATTGTTTTTTAATGGTATTTGGGCTGTTTTTATAGGTTTTGTTTTTATGGAGACTGATCATTAATTCGCTATTAACATTGAGTGGGATTTATTGGGTCTGACCTTGTGTGTGCAATTTGTTTTTGCAGCTTCGAAAATCGAATCATGCTTTGGAATAAGTATTAATTATACATTTGCTTATTATTAAATTTGGGAGTTTGATGTGTGGTTTAGGTATAAATTTTAATCATATAGTAATTTTTTAAAATAAAGAATTTTATTTCATTCTACTTTCTAAATGAGATACCACATAATAAAGGTTTCAACCTGTTTCGTAATTTAAATGTTAATAATTAAGGATTGATTTATTTAGACCATTCATATGATTAATTCTCTAACAATGTTTTATGGTTTGGAGAGGATGTGTTAGAAACCAAATTCATTTAAAAATCGAAAGTTATATTTTTTGAATATTGATAAAAATTAATGCAAATATTACGCCGAACAAAGATACACAAACAATTGGTTTCTGTGAAAGCTGATGGAAAATATGTAATTTTTATGAAGTTTCCCTGAAACTCGTTCGGCTTAGTTTGTTTGAATTATGAATTATTAATATTGTATTATCATTTCGATGCGTTCGTGCCAAGGAAATTCCGAAACACCATTAACCGCTAATTACTTCGATGGGTGTGCAACGTAATGTGAATCATGCCACACTTTATTTTCCAATTTGCTTAGCAATTATTTTCATGAAATACCAATGACGGTTGTTAATAGTGATGCGTTCTGGGAGTTTTGTTATTGAATCAATGTAAAATTATTAAAGCTAAAAGCCCATTACGATTCGATACATATTTTTATTCATTGTAAATATTAATAAAACAAAATTCACTTGTTTAATATTCGCGTCTGTGAAAGTTTTGAACTGAAAATAAAATGAAATCATTGTGTAATTGTTGAACTGTCAACAACAGCCACGGAACAGTTTGTGTCTATTTTGGATCTCATCAGCGTAGCGTAATTAAATACAGGGAAACGGAAACTATGAAGTTTAATAATAGGGGTTATAAAACTTTACAATAAGCTCCGATTCCATGAAAATAATATCCTAATAAAATACAAAAGATGTTTTCGACTTCAAATCAAAACTAACATTTAATTACGTAAAAGTTAAATAATAAAAATTCGCACTCTATTATCTTAAGATTAATATATTCGAAATTCTGGTGTAGAAACTATGGCAAAATTTATGATAAACTATAAAGCAGACAGATGGCAATGACACATGACAATCACAGATGACATTAAAAGATGCAGTAACAGATGGCAGTGACGGATGACAGATGACAGATGGCCGTGGCAGATAACAGTGACAGATGACAGTGGCAGTGACGAATGACAGTGACAGATGACAGAGTACAGTGAGAGATGACAGTGGCAGTGACAGATGACAGATGACAATGACCGATGACAGTGAATAATGATAGTGAGAGATGACAGTAATTGATGACAGTGACAGATGACGGTAACAGATGACATTGAAAGATGGCAGTGATAGATGACAGTGACGTAAGGCAGTGAAAATTGACAGTGACAGGTGACGGTGGCAGATGATAGTTACATAGTTGAAAAGAGCAGGGATAGATGGCATCATTTAGATTTAATAATTATAATTTTTTGAAATTATAGGTCAAAGAAAAGAACAGTGATAGATGACAATGATTGATGGTAGTGATAGATGACAAATGATAGAATATAGTTGATAGTGATATAATACAGCAACAGATTAGAGTATCTGATGGCGATGACAAACGATAGTAAACAATCATAGTGATAGATAGCATAGGTACCATAAAAAATAAATACAACTTTAATCATACTAACTAAATAATGATAGATAGCAGTGAGTGATGACGGTGACATATTCCAGATAACAGATAACAAATGACTGATAATTTGTTATCTGTAATGAACTACAGGTGGCAGATAACATAGCAGATGACAGCAATAAATATAACGACAGATTATAGTATCATAACAGTGATAGATGAGGGCGAAAAAGTACAAAAACACAATAAATAAATGAATAAACCTAACTCTAATCATCTAGATTAACAGCGACATATGACATGACGTACGATAGTAACAGATGTCAGTGTCAAATCATATTGATATATGGTAATAGGTAACCATGACATATGACAATGGCAGATGGAATTCATGAAATAAATAAAAAAATACAAATTTGATCATCTAGATTTAATTAATGAGATATTTTTAATAGATGAGTAAATTTAATAGTGCCAGAGGATAGTATCATATGACAGTGATAAATAGCAGTAAGAGATAACAGATGATAGATAACAACTAACAAATGACAGTTGAGAAATAAACGTAACATATATTGTCACTTATAACAGTGAGAGATTAAAGTGCCACAAAACAGTGATAGATAACATATGATATAATACAAATGATAAGTATAGATATCAAATGACAGATGATAAATAAGAGATTAGAGATAATCGTGACATTTGATTTTTTTGTAATAGTAGAACAGATTAATAGGGACAGACAATAGAGACAGGTAACAGAAACACATGACATTAGTAGAATGCTGCGAGTAATGACAATGAGAGATATTAGATAACAATGAGTAAATAACTGATGACAAATGATGACAGGTAACATATAAGAAATTACAAAAGACATAATTACAAAACAGTGACATATGACAGTGACAGATGGCACTTAAAGATCACAGTGACAAATGACAGTAACAGATGGCATTAATGGAATAAATAAATAAATCAATACAAGTTGGATCATCATGACAAATGACAGTGACAGATTACTGTGGCAAATGACAGTGACAGAACACAATGCCAGTGACAGATGATACTGACAGGTGACAGTAACAGATGACTGTGACAGATGACAGTGACATATGACAGTAATAGATGACAGTGATTGATGACAAAAAAACAGATTACAATGACAGTTGTCAGTGACAGTTGTCAGTGACAGATGACAGTGACAGATGCCAGTAACAGATGACAGTGACATATGACAGTTAAAGATAACAGTGACAGATGACAGTTACAGATGGCATTAATGGAATAAATAAATAAATCAATACAAGTTTTGATCATCATGAAAAAATGACTGTGACAGATGACTGTTACAAATGACAGTGACAGAACACAATAACAATGACAGATGATTCCGACAGATAACATTAACAGAGGACAGTGATAGTGATAAATGACAGTGACAGAACACAATGTCAATGATAGATGACAGTAACAGATGACAGTGATAGATGACATAAAACAGATTACAATGACAATGACATATGACAGTTAAAGATAACAGTGATAGATGACAGTAACAGATGGCATTAATGGAATAAATCAATCAATCAATACAAGTTTGATTATCATGATAAATAACAGTGACAGATTACTGTGACAAATGACGGTGACAGAATACAATTACTGACAGATGACAGTAACAAAGGACAGTGACAATGACAAATGACTGTGATAAATGACTGTGACAAATGACTGTGATAAATGACTGTGACAAATGACAGTGACAGAATACAATGTCAATGACAGATGATACTGACAGATGACAGTGATAGATGACATAAAACAGATTACAATGACAGATGGCAGTGACAGATGACAGTAACATATGACAGATAAAGATAACAGTGACAGACGACAGTAACAGATGGTATGCATTAATGCAATAAATAAATAAATCAATACAAATTTGATCATCATGAAAAAATGACAGTGACAGATGACTGTGACAAATGACAGTGACAGAACACAATGACAATGACAGATGATTTCTACAGATGACAATGACAGTGATAAATGACAGTGACAGAACACAATGTCAATGACAGATCATACTGACAGATGACAGTGATAGATGACATAAAACAGATTACAATGACAGATGGCAGTGACAGATGACATATGACAGTTAAAGATAACAGTGATAGATGGCAGTAACAGAAGGCATTAATGGAATAAATAAATAAATCAATTCAAGTTTGATTATCATGATAAATGACAGTGACAGATATCTGTGACAAATGACGGTGACAGAACACAATGACTGACAGATGACCGATGATCCTGACAGATGACAATAACAGAGGACAGAGAAATGACTGTGACAAATGACAGTGACAGAACACAATGTCAATGACAGATGATACTGACAGATGACAGTGATAGATGATATAAAACAGATTACAATGACAGATGGCAGTGACAGATGACACTAACAGATGACAGTGACATATGACAGTTAAAGATAACAGTGACAGATTGCAGTAACAGATGGCATGCATCAATGGAATAAATAAATAAATCAATACAAATTTGATCATCATGAAAAAATGACAGTGACAGATGATTGTGACAAATGACATTGACAGAACACAATGACAATGACAGATGACATTAACAGAGGACAGTGATAGATGACATAAAACAGATTACAATGACAGATGACAATGACATATGACAGTTAAAGATAACAGTGACAGATGACAGTAACAGATGGCATTAATGGAATAAATAAATAAATCAATACAAGTTTGATTAACATGACAAATGACAGTGACAGATGACTGTGATAAATGACAGTGACAGAACACAATGACAATGACAGATGACAGATGATACTGACAGATGACAGCAACAGAGGTCAGTGACAGTGATAGAACACAATGTCAATGACAGATGACAGTAACAGATGACAGTGATAGACGACATAAAACAGATGGCAATGACAGATGACAGTGACAGATGAAAATTAAAGAAAACAGTTACAGATGGCAGTGGCTTATGACAGTAACAGATGGAATATGGAATAAAATCAATAAATACAAATTTGTTCATCTAAATTTAATAATTATAATCTTTTGAAATATAGTTAATAGTGGCGGATAGTGACATGTGACATGTGATAAATGGCAGTAACAGATAATAGGAATATACTATAGATAACTGATAACAAATGACAGATAAGTGATAACAGTGACAGAAAACAGTTACAGATGATATAGAATAAAAATTGAGAGATGATGGTGGCAGATATCAGATAACAGCTGACTACTCAATAACAGTAACAAATGACATTGCAGTGAGTGATGACAGTGAAATATATCAGAAAACAGCTAATAAATAACTGATGACAAATGATGACAGATATCAAATAACAAATTACGGAAGACAGATGACTGTGACAAATACTGCAACAGATAACAGTGATACTTGAGATTTACAAATTACATAAATAGATAAAGGAACACAACTCTAATTAACTTTAAAGATAACAGTGACAGATGACAGTGAAAGTGACAGATGTCAGTGACAGATGACAGATGACACTGACAGATGACACTGACAGATGACAGTTACAGATGACAGATGTCAGTGAAAGATGATAGTGAGAGATAACACTGACAGATGACAGTGACAGATTACAGTGACAGATGACAGATGACAGTGACAGATGGCATTAATGGAATAAATAAATAAATAAAAGTTGGATAGTTCGATCATCTAAATTTAATAATTACAATATTTTGAAATGTATATCAATATATATATATATATATATAATAATAGCTGATAGTAACATGTGACACTGATAGATAATTGGGACATATTATAGATAATTGATAACAAATGTCATATGGGAGGTAACACTGACACACATTATCACATATAATAATCATAATAATAATAAATTGCTTTATTTGTGTATAATGATAATTACAATCATAGAAATAATATTTGATTTCTAAATATAGATACGTAAATAATAACAGATTGTAGTAACATACTAAAGTGACATATGATGAATAGAATAAAAATTATGAATAATAGATAACACATAACAGATGATAAGAATAGATTTGAGATGACATTGAAATTTGATATTTTTAAACAGTAAATCACAAATGACATTGATAGTTGGAAGTGAGAGATGACAGTGACTGGAACCAGATGACAGCCAACAAATGACTGATGACAAATGATCAATTACAGATGACAGAAAATATACGACAAGATACAGAGGACAGATGAAAAATGATAAACCATAGATGACAGATAACATATAACAAATTACAGAAGACAGATGACAGTGACAAAACCCGCAATAGATGAACTTTCATCTAGTGATACACTTGACAGTTACAAATTAAAATGATATTTTAAAATGATAACAGTAACAGTTACTATTTACATAAAATTGATACATTTATTTATTTATTATACTTTAGCTTTCTTCCTAACCAAATACACATGAATATAAACAAATATAATACAAAACATTTAGATAGAAGAAGTTGTGTGGAGTTCATGAGGCTGCGATGATCTTCAACTCGAATCCATATATCTAACAGATAACAGTGATAGATGACAGTGACAGATAATAATTGCATATAACAATGGCAGATGACAGATGACAATGACAAATACAGTAACAGATGAGAGTGACACATCACAGTGAAATATAACAGTGGCAGATGGCAGTGACAAATGACAATTTTCTGTACACAATAACAATCACAGATGACAGTAACAAATGTTAGTGACAGATGACAGATGGCAATGATAGATGACAGTGACAGATTTTAAAGATAACAGTGACAGATGGCAGTTAAAAATGTCAGTGATAGATGACAAAGATAAATAATAGTGACAGATGACAATGGCTAATGATGGTGACTGATGACAGTGGCAGATGACATAAGTACAATAAATAAATAAATAATCAAAATATTAATCATTTAAATTTAATGATAATAAAATTTTGAAATAGAATTCTGTGTTAACCCCTTGGCCAGGAATAACGTGTGTAGCTAGTGATGAGTAAAATGTGCGTTGCCGGGCAATCACATGCTACATACAAATTAAATGGATAATAGGAGGCCATGGAACTTAACATTTATGTTGGCACTAAAACTGTCTGCTGAATTAGGTTATATTATTTTATAAGTTTGAGGTTAAAAGTAGTGTCAACTTTTGCGTTGTTGTCAGTTTTACTAGGTTGCAGTGATATCGTTCGATGGCCGCGAAAAATTTAGCAACACGGTATGTATTTTGACAGGTTCACATGTCAGGCGCTTGAGTGACGGATAATTGACGTTAAAAAAATAAATCATGGCCTCCCATTATTCAAAAACAACGTGAATAGTGTTTAGTAGCTTGATTAATTTCCCGGTCAAGGGGTTAACAATAGCAGGTGACCATGGCAGATAATAGTGTTAGACGACAGTAACAAAGAATAGTCGTGCATAATAGTTACAGATGATAGTAACAGATAATAGTGATAGTTATCAGTTAACAAATTACTGATAATAAACAATAATACATCGGTGCTGTTAACAGATAAGAAATGGCAGATGGTAGATGATAGTGACAGATACAATCATGTGTGACAGCTAAAACCTAACCTTTACTGATGTCAAAATACAATAAATAAATTACTAAGTAAATAAATACAATTATAATGTCCTTGATTTAATAATAATGAAATTTTAAAATGACAGGTTAATGACAGATGCCAGTGACAAGTGACAGTGACAGATCATTATAACAGTTGACAGTCCTAGATGGTAAATGGTAGTGACAGATGGTATAAATGTAATAAATAGATAAATTCAACTTGAATCATTTAACAGTGACAAATGACTGTCACAGCTTTTTAGTGATTCCTTCACGCCACAGTGTGGTGAAACAATTGTTGCGTTTTAAACTAGCAATAATAAAATGTTTTGAAAATTTAAGTGATTTTACTTCAACAACCAAACAAGTGAATATAAATTTTCAACATATAACAGCCTAATATTTTGTAATACTTATTTTATAAGAAATTAGTGCGAAGATATAATATAATATAACATAATAATAATGACAGATGATAGTAGCAAATAGCAACGATAGATGACAGTAATAAATGACACTGGCAGATTGCGCAGTAATAGATGGCAATGGCAGATGATAATGACAGAACTTTAATAAATAAATACAACTTATAAATAGCTAATTATTGGGACGTCAATTTAAACTTGTTATGTCATATTTGACATATGATAAATGATAGTGACAGATGGCAGAGATAAATGACAGTAAAAAATGGCATTGAGTGATAAATGACAGTGACGGATGATAGTAACATATGATTCATTCATATTCATAGATTGAATAATGAAAATATTTAGAAATGTAGGATCGTGTTAACATTGACAGATGGCAATAACAACTGCCAGGAACAGATTATAGTGATAATGATAGATGAGTGGCAGTTTCATAAATACAATACCTACATAATTAAAGGTAAACATCTAGATTTAATAATTATAATATTTAAATATGGTTTCTTTCATTTGGAAAAATTTGTTGGTTAACAATGCTTTGCTTTAGCTAATGGGAAGGAACATAAATTGTAATATTTACTAATGAATATTTTTCTTTTGCTTTTGCAGACGAAGCATACATGAAAATGGCCCTAGAGACAATGGAAGAATTGGATTGGTGTTTGGACCAGTTGGAGACGATCCAAACTCATCGCTCTGTATCGGATATGGCATCACTTAAGGTAAGAGTAATTACAGTTGTTATAATATAATGGATAACATTAGGATTTATATACTACAAAAATAAACTCTATGATAAAACTGATAATATAAATTAACACTCGTATCGTATAGTTGTTACCGTCAGTGTGTAATATTGCTTCCATACTATTAAAGCTTGAATTTTACTTTTTCTTTCTCTGCTGTACTGTTTTATTTGTACTTATAGGTTATTTTCAATAAATTATCATGTATTCTTTGTAAATTTATAGAATGATTCCTTATGTATGTGTGACGCAATGTATGTACGTTTAAGTTAATAAATCACTCTAAACTCTAATTAAAAGATATAAGAATAATTTTTGACTTAGGCACGTGCCATCATTTATATTATTATAAGAAAATTAATCAATTGAGATTTCGATAATGTAGGTAAAAATAATAATTTTGGCTAACGTCGAACTTTTTCTACTTTTTCTAAGATTTTTAAGAGACTAACACTTTACTTAATAAAGTACTTAAAATAAAAGTGCAAATCGAATGTTTATCTTCAAAAATTTTAATTTGTACAACCAATAAACGAATAAGACTGACGTGATTGGTTTTGTCCCAAATTTACCTCCCCAGAACGTTCGTCGAAAGGCAATTAGCACATTTCGTGGATATTCCTGTTTGGAAATGAAGTGAAAACGTTACACAGATGCGCACAACTGGACGCTTAGCTCAATCCATATTTCCGGGAAAGCGTTCATCACCGCTAATAAACAGCGATTACTCGAAATGGTAAAAATGGAAATTTCTTCCTGAGTACGCCAGGAATCAGCGGAATAATTGTAACTGCGACGCACGCGAAATCATTGGAAATATATATGTTTAAAATAACTAGAGATCAGAAATGGAAAGAGTTGAGACTTTAAGTTCAAGTTTTAATCTGAGGTTAAGCTGAAAATCAACTAAAATTAAAGTTTTCAGTGATCAACGATTTGATTTATTGATTTAAGTTGACAGATATTATTAATTCATCGTATCGTAAGTGCCAGTATAGAAGATCTCAGAGTAATGTATAAAAGAAATCTGCAATAAATACTTTGTTCATGTCACTCTTGATGAAACGAGCATAGAATATTGTCTGATTTTGAAATAAGTGACTTGTTTTGTTTCATATTGGTATATTCAGTTTTCTGACATGTGTTTTGGTTAATGACGACCATTCTCAAAAGAATTATAATTTTGTTTTTAATAATTAGATCTTTATTTTTCAAAAATTATAAATAATAAATTATAAACTAAGTTAACTAAGGTAATTTTGTAATTCCTTTGAGAATGGTCGTCATTGTCCGAAAGCAGTGTCAGGAAACTGAATATACCAATATGAAACCAAACAAGTGTCTTATTTACTACCTACAGATTTCTAACTATTAAAGATTTGTGATTTCTTCAGAATGCCCAATGGTCGAAACTATTTAGATCTCAGTAACACGTATATTTTAAGGCAGTCAAATCGAGTATGGACTATACTGTTACGAAATATTATTATGGAGTTATAATACTCCAAATTCATTAGGATATATTCATCATTTAGGGTGACATCTATTGTCAAAATATTGTATCAACTTTCATTGTTTGATGAATTTACCACCAAAATAAAAAATAAATTTGAGAGGCTGTGTAACAAAAATTCTTACGTTTACATTTTCTAAAATTTATTGTCAAAATATTGTTTAATGAATTTACTAACATAATAAAAAATTAAATTTGAAAGGCTGTGAAAGAAAATTTCTTATGTTTACATTTTCTAAAATATCAGTAGTTATGCTAAATTCTTATACATCAAAACGATTAGAATTCCAACCTTTCGCTTAACAATAACATTGTTGAGATAAACTGAAACGTAATTGTACGCTCGTGCCAGTTATGCCGGTGCACACCGTAAGAAAATCGACGATTGCGTAATGCGCTCGCGTTTCAATAACTTTCCATTATTTATACATAATTAATTCTCGCACGGCATTGAGCTGATGATAATGTGCAGGTGCAATCGCGCTGGATACCGAAATGAAATTGAAATCGTACGACCGAAAGAGCTCCCGGGTCAATAGCCAAGGAAGATTGTCGGAGGGTAATTACGCGCACTAATTTCTCTTACATAAATATTGTTAATAATAACGCGAAAAGAAAGCGGACGTGAAAAGAAAGTTCCACAAAAATTTAATGCGATCACATTGCCGCTTAATAATTTCCTTTGAAGGTTTGGGTTGGTGGCCTTTCGAATGTTGAGATGTACACGATTCTAAGAAATTAATTATAGCCATAATTTTAATTGGTTATATTCATTGAGAATTAATTAATAATCAATATTTTTATATCCTCAGCCATATTTGAATAATTGTTTGAGTTACACTGACGAAGTGTTTACATTGAAACGCGTGTCTGCAAATTGATAGTATGGAATAATTCAATTTAATGATTTTAACATATAAAACATTAATTTCATGTATATTACAGTGGTAATCAGTTATTGAATTTAAAGTCTAATTCTAAATTAGTAAAGAGGATTGTTGTTTTAATCGGTAGCTGTAGTTTTAAAAGAAATAAAATATAACAATGGTTACAGTTACAAGGTATATCCTTTCTTCACACTTTATTTGCTATTTCTAGATATATGCCTAGTACTCGAAATATATATGATATATCTAAAAATAGCAAATAAAGTGTGAAGAAAGGATACAAATGTTATTTATCTTGGTATACTCTTCACGAAACCCAAAAAACAAACATCGAGTGGTTAGGGTAATTATAATTAATACTCTCCGCAATATCTTTTACATATTTATGCTTGCATGGTTGAAGGATATTCTCAGTTTCGGTCAAGTTGGCACTGTTTAGTGTTTTTTTTGTTTAACTTATGCTAATTCGGCAAGGTTTATGGCCGCACCTAAAGGCGTACATGCAAATATGTTCACATTAGAAAGGAATCAGTAGAATTTATTATTTGAACCGGTAATAATAATAAAATTGGAATTAATTTATATTTTAAACCATATATAGAACATTAAATTGATTATTTGCAGTATTAGAAATAATAGTTACTTAAGGACTCTCTTTAAGAATGACCTACTGTCGAAACTAGTCAGAGAAATATATAAAAATCGTGAAACAACACCAAGAGTTTAATTAATCTCTAATGAACTTAAGAACTCGTTGCCCAAACATGTTTTTGGTAAATATTTCAAATGAGATATTAATCGAACCTCAGTAAGAACAGCTGTTGGTATCAGACTACATCATGTGAAGAAATTTTAATCTTACAGTGGATAAGTAAGAAAACATAGTTCTTTACTGTATCTTATGCTATCTTATCGAAGCAACCTAATTTTTCAGGATTTTATTTGGTAAATCAAGGTCAAGTTTTGCAAGAAGTTTTCTCCTGAACTAAAAACAAGTTGATTTTATGTCATTTTTTTTATTTAGAAGAAAACGTATCTTAAAATTTAAAGTATTTACCCTAAAATTAATGAACTACCTTTGCACTCAATGACTTCCACTGTTAATTTCTTACCTCTTGAAGTATGGAAGTCTTTGCCGTCTTTAAGTTGGAATTTCAGATGTACTAGAGTAGGAAATCCTGACTGTATTAAATATTTGAGAATGAATGGAAGCTCAAGTGTGTCGAAACTATAGTCACTATTAATAGAAAATTTGTGATATTGTTTATTGTTTATTTATGTACATCTTTCTTGAAAATACATTTAAAAACAAATAACTTACGAAAAACATACTTAAAATTTTGGGCGAAAAAAGCACGGGCGGAGTTCATATTAAAATACGTTCTTCCACTCAAACCCTTCTTGCACCGCTATGTAAGAAGCTGGCATCATCTTCTACATCCGGAATCAATTATATTTTTCTTTATATTGGTTATTTTATCCAATTATTTGGAGGAAACTTCTTTCAGTAAATGCACTCACGTTTATAATTTGAAAATTTATAATATCAAATCACCTTATTAGTTTCAGTCCTGAAATAATTTTGCTACTAAATAATTTAGAGAAGGTATCAGATTATTCTCATTTAAGGTCTGACATTGTGAATTATTTTATCTACATATATTTTCGTTATCCAGTAATGAATCAAAAAAATCTCTGCTGTCCTCTTCCATTTATATTATTGGTTTTTTAGTTACGTGAAGAGAAATTTCAATTAATAAAACACGTTAGAATTCACTTTCTTCACAATTTGATAAAGAGCACTTAGTGCTCGAAATGAACATCTAGTAAATACAATACAAATTTTGAAGAAAGTGAATTCTAACGTGTTTTATTAATTGTCCTCTTCCAGTTCCCTAATTTTATTACTTCTACATTTCTATAAATATTTTTTTCGAAAAATATTTGCAGGAATTTTCTTTAAGAATTTTCCAGAAATTTGTAGAATTTGTCAGTTGACTAACCCATGAATGTATAAAACGTTCTTCCTGTAAATAAAACAAAATCGAATTGAAATTCAATATTATTTCGTACTATGTCTTATCTGAACTTTCCAAATTGCGAAAATTTTCTTGGAAACCTCTTCAATTAATCAACAATTTTTTTCCAAGTTTATATTATAGAATGAATGAACTTTTTTTCTTGCCTACTTCTGAAATATCCTCCTCATTTCAAATTGCGAAAATTTTTCCAACATTTCTTACCCTCTCTCTTTCTCTAACGGAAATATTTTAGCATTCTTGTTTCATTTTATTAGAATGTTATAACTTTTTGATTTTGTTTTTTCGAGGCAACAACAATTTTTGATCAATTTTTTTTTTCAAATTTCTAAAATTTTCTTGAAACTTTTCATTTCGGATTAGTAAGACATTTCTCTTCTAAATTGCAAGAACCTTCTTCAAAGATTCTCGAATTTATTTTACCAGATTTTTTTGGAACATTCTAGAAATTACCAACAATATTTCTCGATTCAATTTTCGAAAATTACGACAGTTTTCCTGAAAGATTTTGGATTTATCAGTAATTTTTTTTTTCAGACTCCTAAATTTGCCAATATTTCTGAAACTATATTGAAATTTCCTCTTCATTCTAAATTGCGAGAAAGTTTCCAACATTTCTTAGTCTCTCTCTCTCTCTCTCTCTAACGGAAACATTTTAGAATTATTGTTTTATTTTATAAGAATGCTATAAGGTCCAATTAATAACTATGTGATTTTGTTTTTTCGACACAACATTTTTTGGGCAATTTTGTTCCAAATTTCTAGAATTTTCTTGAAATTTTCATTTCGTATTAGTAAGAAATTTCTCTTGCAAATTCCAAGAAGTTTCTTCAAAGATTCTAGAATGCATTTTACTAGAATATTCCAAAAAGTTCTTCTCATAATTATTTTGGAGCATTCTAGAAATTATCAGCAATGTTTCTAGATTTAATTTTGTATTCAAATTCTGAAAATTTCGAAAGTTTTCTTCAAAGATTTTGGATTTGTAGTGTCGTAAAAACTAGTTTTCAGTAATTTGTATTACATTTTATCTAAATATTTCAGAATGTCTTCCATAAATATTGTGAGAATTTTTTCAATGGTTTTTTTTTTAATTTTTTAGAAACTTCTTTGATAATTTCTAAAATATTGCAGCATATTTTACTCCGTCTTGTCAGAATTTTATAAAAATTATAATATGAAAGAAATTTCTAATCGTGATTAAAAAAAATTCACAATTTTTCTTTAAACTTTCTAAAATTTTTCAGTTTCTGTAGCCTTTCTTCTCAAAATACCTTTGAGAATAGAGTTGAGCTACCCTTTTGATGGAACCAGATATGTAATTTTGGCGAAGAAAAAGACTTTGTTCTGACACATTTTTTTCTAATAACTTTATTGAAGAATTCAAAGATTCTATTTTTGTTTATCTTACCACAATACTCCTTCAGTTTTGATTTAATTTTATTCCAAACCACAAGATTTTTTCAGGAACTTTATCAAATGATAAATAAAACTTACTTTGTTAATATCACACACGTGTGTGATATTAACAAAGTAAGTTTTATTTATCATTTGATAAAGTTGCTGATTCAATATGCATCACAAAGCATCAAGCATCCAACAAGATTTTTTTTCTTGCTCTAATTTATCAGAATCCAGCAATTTTTATCACATATTATAAGAGAAATTCAAAAAGTCCTTTTTTAAATTCTAATTTCTATAATGTTTAAACGATTTTTGAATTACTTGAATTTTCCAGAAATTCCTCTTAAACACATTTCAACAATTTTTGTGAATGAATGCTGGAATTTTGTAGAACTATTTTTTCTAAATTACCAGAACTTTTCTAAAAGAAATTTAATTTTTCTAGAAATATTTAGAAATTTTTCTTTAAGACTCTCTAAAGTTCCCAATGTTTCTACTTAATCTTATAGGAATTTTCCAGTAATTTTGGTTTAATTTTATTAGCAAAGTCTTCCAAAATGAAAATCTTTTTTAAGAAGTTTTTGAATCTAATTTTTTAAATATTTAAACAAGTTTCAACTCTATCTTATTATAATTTTATAATAAATATAATATTCAAGAAATTTCTCTTCGAAATTGTTTTTTTTCTTCCATTATTCAGTAGTTTTCTAGATTTGTTTTTCAAATTGTGAGAATTTTCCAACATATTTTCTTGCAGGCTGGTAGAATTTTCCTCTATTTCTTATTCACTTATTATTATTATTATTTGTAAGTTTTAGAATTTATAAAATATTTTTCTTTTATATATTTTTTTTTAATTTCTGGAATTTTCTTTTGCGATTTGGCAGATTTTAAGAAAGGATTCTTGAGTTTTTAGAAATATTTCTTTTAGTATTCTAGAATTTCCTTTGAAACTCTTCAGCAAGTTTTATTTAATACAATCAGAATTTTCCAGAAAGTCATTTTCTAAAATACTGTTTTTTTTTTTTTTTTTTGGAGAAAGGGTGGAATTTCTCAAATTTCCTACAAATTGCGAGGATTTTGTTGAATCGTTTTCTAAAGTGCAGAAACTTTTAAACATTTTTAACTTGATCTGATAAGAATTTTTCAGCAATTTTAATTTTAATTTATCACAATATTCTAGTCTTCAAAATTGTGAGAATTTTTTTAAAGAATTTTATCATTTTCTAGAAAATGTCTTCTAATTTCAGCACACTCTTTCAAATCTTTCAATTTTTATAAAAAAAAGTACGATATTTCAGAAATTTTTTTTCGAAATTGATTTCGAGATTAATAATTATTATAGACCCATAATTCTATAGTTTTCTAGAAATATATCTTTTCTGAATTGCAAGATTTTTCTTCTAGGCAACTAGAATTTCATCTTACCCAAATTTTCCAAATGGTGAGAATTTTCTTGGACAGTTCTAAAATTTGTTTTTTTCAAATTTTTTTATAAATACATTTATTACAAACGTATAGATAAAACTATGTACTTATAATTTAGACGTTGAAGATCCGGGGGGCGGAAGTTCACTCGGCAGAATGTTCTTCTTCTTCTTCAGTTGGTCCTTCTTGCAGACTACTAATTACCGTTTTGGTTTTATTTTGCTTTAAAAAGCATTATTTCGCGTCTGAATTGCGCACATTTTATTTTTATTCTGATGTCAAACTGACATATTTATAAATTGTAAATCTTATCAATATTATTTAAACTTTTCAGCAAGTTTTATTTAGTTATATCAGAATATGTCAGAAAGTCATTTTCCAAAATATTGTATTTCTTGGAGATTTGTAGACTTTTTCAGCAATTAATTTCTAAATTTTAGATCTTCCAGGTTTCCTACATTTTTTTTTCTAAACAAAACTTTTTGGAAGAACCATGTGAATTTTTCTTACTATAATTTACTAAAACCCGGCAATTTTTATTAAATATTATAAGAATAATCCAAAAAGTCTTTTTCTAAATTCAGATTTCTAGAAAGTTTTAACGATTTTCTTAAATTTTGGAATTTTACGGTACTCTTTTTCTAATTTTCAAGAACTTTTTTTAAAGAAATTTCATGTTTCTCAAAATGTTTAGGAACTTTCCAGTAATTTTGCTTTAATATTATCAGCAAGTCTTTTAAATTAAGAAAACCTTTTTTATAGGTTTTTAGAATTGCTAATTTTTAAAATATTTCAGCATTTTAATTTACATTTTAATTTTCAAATTGTGAGGATTCTATTAATTTTTTTTTCTTATAGAATTTCTTAGGTTTCTGAAGTTATAGAAATTTCTTTTCTGATTTGGAATATTTACTGTAAGAATTCTTCAGTTTTCAGCAATATTTTTTTAGTCGGCTAGTATGCGAGATTTCCAATTCGTTGTTGAAACAATTTTTAAAATTCAACCGTTCGTTTAAAAGTTATGGCCAAAAAACTATAAACAATTGACGATCGAATTTTCGTTTTCAATATTTTCTGTTAGTAGGCAGGATTTCTGAATCGTTGGTGAAAGAAATTTTCAAATTTAATAAACCGCTTAAAAGTTATAGCAATCGTTACCGAAGGAATTTTTGAAATTTAATTATTCGCTTAAAAATTATAGACAAAAAACGAAAAACAATTGACGATCGAATTATAATTTTCAACATTTTCTGATTATATGTGAGGTAACTAATTTGAAGGTGAATGGATTTGTGAAATTTAATCATCCGCTTAAAAGTTATAACCAAAAAACAAAACAAAAAAGATTTGAAAATCGAAATTTTGTTTTTAACATTTTCGGCTAGTATCTAAGATGATCGATTTTTTGTTTTCAAAGTTTTCTGTTAGTATGGAAGATTTTTGATTCGTTAGCATAGGAATTTTTCAAATTTAATCAACTGCTCAAAAGTTATAGGCAAAAACCAAAAAAACAATTGACGATCGAATTTCGGTTTTCAATATTTTCAAAATATTATCATCCACTCGAAAAAAGTAAAGTAAAAGAGCTTTTTGTAAAATGTTTCTTTTAGATTCTAATTTTGTTAAATGATTTTCTAAAATGAAATAACTTTTCAACATTTTTAACTTAATTTTATAAGAACTTTTTAGCAATTTTGATTTTATGACATCTAAATATTCCATAATTGTGAAAATATTTTCTTAAGGGTTTTAGCATTTTCTAGAATATGTCTTTTCTAATTTCTAGATTTTTTGAGCATACTCTATCTTATTAATCAACAATATTATCTATCTTATTAGAATTTTACAAAAAGTACATTATTTATTATTATTTTTAACTATATTTCTTCTACACTCTACTATTTTTAGGTATTATTTACATTGCCTTTATTATTAAATTATTTATTTAAAAAATGCTCTAATTTAGGTATTATATGTATAATTCCTATATATAATACCTAAATTAGAGCATTTTTAAAATAAGAAATTTTTGTTCGCAACAAGTTATAATTATTGCCATTATTGTTGAAATAAGCTTTATGTGTGGTGATTGATTACAACATCACGATTTTCAACACATTGACTGACACAGCAATTACTCTAACTTTGTTTACATAACGTACACGTTCATCAAGAGATTATAATATTCTATTATCCAATTTTAATTAATACTAACTTATAATATAGAGTAGAAACCTCTCTCGTAACACAATGGCCATCACCACCTGTCTAACGATACGAAAACAAAAGGGGATTAATAATAAATAGTTTAATATTTTAATATATATTTATAAAGATTAAATAATTTCATTTATAAAGATTACCAATTTAATTAAAATACTTTTGTTACCTAGAAATAATAATAATAATATTTAGTGATATCTATTTTGGATTAATTGTAGAAGAGAAACAAAGCAAGTAAATACATATTTTATTTTTGATATAAATATATATATTAGTAAATCCTTAAATATTTCATTAAAATCGATTGTTTATTATTGCTTAAATTAATGTGTATTTTTCTTTTTGTTTCAGGTAAGACAGTTTATTATCTTTGGAATTTGTTGTATGTGGTGGTAAGTTAAAATATAATGTAATAAAATTTTATCAAATGAAGACGAGGATAATTACTCTACTTTATGATAGTGCATCATTATGAATTAAAGAATTAAAATTTGAAAAGTATCTGTTTTTTTTTTCATTAATTTTGGCTAATATAATTTAAATGTGATGCACTGTTCTAATAATTTTGAAGGGTAATATAAACCCTTACCTGTAACGTTAATTTCTGTCAGTCATACAAGATATAATAGATTTTCCTACTAATTCATGTAACAAGTGTTATTTAGACTTAGAGTAAAAATGGTTTTAAATAATATATTTATATATGTTTAAACTTATGCAAAACTTTCATCCTTAATTAAAATTTTTGGTAATAAATCTTATTTTATTGTTACCGTATTCGGCGGACCGTCCTCCTTTACACGCTTTCAGGTTTTTATTTAACGCCCACTTGAGGCTAATATTAACGTCCACACTTTTTTATGGTCCCATAAAGCCGGCGATATAACGCCCAGGTGAAATTTTTATTGCGGATTTTGCATAGGCGCAAGAATATCGATTCAAAAACGTTAATTCAGCATTAGGAACTAAAAGCTGAAAGTTATTACATTAACTCAAAAAAATAATAATAAATATTTCTATATCCTAAATAAATGGATGTGCTAAATAAATTGTGTTGATTCAGTTTATTAATATTAACACTTTGCTAACTTTTTTTATTCACTTTAAATCAAATCAGCAATAGTAAACTTTATATAATTTGTAAAGTTAGCTATTTTAATTGATTTTACATTACTAAATTCAGGATGAGTAATGTGAAGTGTTCTATATTATGATGAATGAAATAAAATTCCTTACTTCACTTATTATTTTTATTAATACCAGATGTACATTTCGAGTACTATAATAATAAGTGAAGTGAGGAATTTTATTTCGTTCATCATGATTTTACATTATTTCAATTACTATGTAATTTTTTATGACACCTTGAAATAAAGAATATTTGATTTGCTTTGATTATTTTTTGAGTGCTAATGTATAAATTAATTAATTTATAACCCGGTAAGTTACAGTAACCCATATACAATACATCATAAACCACGCCCACTGTACAACTGTCACGCCACGCCTACTGTGCACACTAAACGCGCGCGTGCGCTCTCTCTCGCCTGCTACGATTTAATTAATTAGAGCGAACGCATTCTCCTGCGTCCGCCGCATAAATCAACTTGCGTCTGCACAATAAATATTTAAAATCGCCCGAAACGAAAAAATGTTTCGAAACGGGCAAATATTTGAGCCTCGATTCCGCCTAATCGCCGTGCAAACAGCAGGTCTAACAAAACAACCATAAATCCTCTTGAACAAAGTGCGTTGCACAATTAGACAGACGTGAGCGCGCGCGCTCGGAATTCCGCGTAGAAAAAAACAGAAGAAAATTAGAGGATGTCGTGAGTAATTTCGCTAATATTTCCTGCTACTGAGATGATGCACTTTAAAAGTATCCGCAGGTGACTGCTTACGTGGGCAGAGTGCGTGGACCGTAAAACGCTCGTGACACATTTAAATCATTCCCTGGAATTTATTATGATTATTCCTGCATGTTGAGTGATTTAATTCGGAACCAGAAATATATAATGTATAATCTAATTTACATATAGTTTTAATAGTTTTGTTGAATCACTTTTTGCTCAATAACATACATTAGTTGACAAGAATGTCATTTATTGAAAGCTTGTGTTGAATTTTTAAATGGTTATATAAAAATGCATTTATTATTTTCAGAAAAACTTTTATTGCTGAGGTTCACAACAATTATTTCGCCACAAACAATTTTTACGCCTGAAGAAAACACAGTATGTCTTAGCAATAAAAGTGTTTCTGTTTCCATTTTTCTAAGCATGTTGCTATCCTTGATCAATAGATTAAAAAATCTTATTGCACAAAAATACTACATCTATAAACTTAATTAAAACACCAACACTTTCTTCACAATTCATTTTTATTACGGTAGGCCAAATAAAAATTAATTGCAAAGAAAGTGTTTTAATCAAGTTTAAATCATACCTTCACGTAACTCAAAAACAAATTTCTATATTAATACATTTGATTTTTAATAGACTATCCTATCAGTTTATTATGGATAATTAATTTTAAGATTTAAATACTAATTAAAATCAATCATTTAGTTTTTTTGCGTACAGTAGGCGTTACCCTTTTTAGCCCATCCCACTATACAATCACACTATTAACTTTTCATCTGCAATTCAGAAAACGCAATCCCGTTATATTTCAGACATTTCAGGATGATGAACATAATCAAAATACGTATGGAAACAAAACCGCATCGCCGAGAATCGCCGCCGTTGATTCGCGCGGATAAACAAAACCGTAACGGCCATCCGACCGGTAAACAGGCAATTATTACAAGTAGCGCTATTTGCATACACACACACACACACACATATATATATTTTATTTTGTTCGTTTGTTGTTCAACCGTCGCTCTCCAACGCCGCATGCAAATCCAGCGCAAATACGAAAATAGTTGCGCGACGCGCAATTTGCACACCAGATACATATTTGCATGAATAATTCGCCGCTGATCATTTATTCATATTCACGGTATTGGATTTAATTAAGCGATCGCCAGTGCTGCGTAAATCTTTTAAAATCGGAAAATATATGTATTTCGTAATATACACCATTCGAATAATAATTATATAAATACAATCTAACAATTCACTAAAATATTTGGATACTATTTAGAAAATACAGCAATTAATGGTATTATAGATATGTTTTCATTACGTCTACGTTCGTCAGACGCCAGCACTTCTGCCAGACGCCCGCACTTATTAACATAAGTGTAGCGTATTATAATAACGGATGGTGAAAAATGATTTTGTGTAGCTATAATTAATAGAGTTTTAATTAATTAAACACTAAACTAATTGAGTAAATGCACCAACTATAGGAAACTGTCTGCATTTATGGTAGTTTAAATTAAAATTTTATTTTAGAGAGGTAAACATCTTTATTAAAGATAGTATTATAATAATACGACATAACAATTATAATGCTTCTTTCCTATTCTCTTCTTGGCTATCGAACGTAGATCTTTCAGCCTGTACTAAATACTATCAAGATCTCCAAAATGTATTTTTATATATTTGAAAATACGCATTTTGAATCACAATTTAATAACGCGCAAATCCATCCATCATTAATTAAACGGTCGCCTCCGTAGAAAACATCCGCATTTAGAACGAAATGTACGCCGAAATTCCACTCGGGACATCCTCTAGGCAAAAACAGGCTCACAATTCATACGAAAAATTTCGCAATAGCACTTTAATTCGAATTTGTTTAAATTCTCAACAATAAAAAAAATATATAAAATAGAGAGAACGTGCAATTGTAGAAAACAATCGCGTGTATACACGCGTATTGACGTCAGGACTTTCACCGATTATTTTTTTGGCAGGATTCACGAAAACAATGGATTCGTTTGATGCTGTGAGAATTTTTTGTGAATTTATAGCCTACGACAGATTTACGGTTGCGAAGCAAACAGACAGAAGGAGCTGTTCTAATTTGGTACATTGTTTTAAGGTGGTTAACTTTTACGTCTGGATTGTTATTTTTGTGAAACGTAAGAAAAGGTAGAAAATAGCACGTGTGAATAAATAATAATATAAAATAGTATGAAAAAGAATTATTTAAAAGTGCTTCTTTCTATGCAAATAACACTTTAAATTAAAAACTCTACGTACAGGGTAATGCTTAATGCATTGAGGTAGGTCAATCAACTAAGCATTAAGTCAATGCATATTTGGTTGCGGTAGGTCAAGAGTACGCTACATCGGTATATCGTTTAGAGTAACAGGGCAAGTGCCTTCTAGGTTATTCTAGGTTAATAAGAAGTTTGTTGTGATAGGTCAAGAGTACGCTGGGATAATAATTAATGTATTGATGTAGGTCAATAGTACGCTAGGTTAGTGCGCAATATAGTACTTAATTCATAAATGACAGATGACAAATTTTAAAAATAATTTTAAGTATTTTTAGTGATTATATAAACTACAGATCGCACATGTCAAATGATAGTTGACAATATTATTCAGTATATTTAATAATTATAATAACATACACGTAATAAATGTCAGATGATAGATGACAAATGTCACATTTTTTTAATAGTGAACAAGTAGAATACCACACGCAACAGATAACATATTTTTTTGTTCATTATATTATTTTAACAATTAAAGCAAATTACAGCCGACAGTTGTCATTTTAGATACAAATAATAAGTGTCAGGTAATAGATGAGAATTTTTGATAGTTAATATTACGTAATTTTTACTAATTATAAAAAATGACTTATCAGATGGCAAATGACAATTGATATAACATATATAAGTACAAATATAATAATTGACAAATAATAACAATTAGCAGTTACAAATAAGATACAAATGCTATGTTAGGTGACAGATGACAATTGACATATTACCCATGTCAGAAAAGAGATAACACTTGACGGTTAATATATGTCAAATAACGATTGACAGTTTATAGTTTACAGACACTAGGTAACAACTATTCGCATACAGATAAAAAGTGTCAGATGATAGTTGACAACGTCATATGAAATTTTCTGATAGATAATATTTCCTCATTGTTAACAATTATAAAAAGTGTCAGATGACAGATGACAATTGACAGATATTCAGTATATTTAATAATTATAATAACACACGTAATAAATGTCAGATGATAGATGACAAATGTCACATGACATTTTTTTATAGTTAACAAGTAAAATATTTTTCATAGAGGTATTAGTGCTCCCGAACACAAGCAATAGATGACATTTTTTCTGTTCATTATATTATGCACTTTTTCAACAATTAAAGCAAATTGCAACTGACAGTTGTCATTTTAGATATAAATGACAATTGATATAAGATATATAAGTACACAGATAATAATTGACAAATAATAACAATTGGCAGTTACAAATAAGATACAAATGCTATGTTAGGTGACAGATGACAATTGACATATTACCCATGTCAGAAAAGAGATAACAATTGACGGTTAATATATGTCAAATTACGATTGACAGTTTATAGTTTACAGACACCAGCTAACAACTATTCGCATACAGATAAAAAGTGTCAGATGATAGTTGACAACGTCATGTGTCATTTTCTGATGGATAATATTTCCTAATTGTTAACAATTATAAAAAGTGTCAGATGACAGATGACAATTGACAGATATTCAGTATATTTAATAATTATAATAACACACACGTAATAAATGTCAGATGATAGATGACAAATGCCACATGACATTTTTTAATAGTTAACAAGTAAAATATTTTTCATAGAGGTATTAGTGCTCCTGAACACAAACAATAGATGACATTTTTTCTGTTCATTATATTATGCACTTTTTCAACAATTAAAGCAAATTGCAACTGACAGTTGTCATTTTAGATACAAATGACAATTGATTAAAGATATATAAGTACACAGATAATAATTGACAAATAATAACAATTGGCAGTTACAAATAAGATACAAATGTTATGTTAGGTGACATATGACAATTGACATATTACCCATGTCAGAAAAGAGATAACAATTGACGGTTAATATATGTCAAATAACAATTGACAGTTTATAGTTTACAGACAGTAGGTAATAACTAATCGCATACATTCGCATACAGATAAAACTGTCAGATGATAGTTGACAACGTCATGTGACAATTATAAAAAGTGTCAGATGACAGATGACAATTGACAGATAATATATGTAAATATATAATAATAACATAACTATAAAGTGTCATTATCATTATTTAACACAGATGACAATTGACAGATAATATATGTAAATATATAATAATAATATAACTATAAACTGTCATTATCATTATTTAACATATATTTTCTATCAATTGTCATCTGTCATCTGACACTTTTTATAGGTGTTAAAAATTAGGAAATATTATCTATCAGAAAATGACAATTGACATATTATCCATGTCAGAAAATAGATAACAATTGAAGGATAATATATGGCAATTGACAGATAATATATGTAAATATATAATAATAATATAACTATAAACTGTCATTATCATTATTTGTCATATATTATCTGTCAATTGTTATCTGTCATCTGACACTTTTCATAATTGTTAAAATTATAAAATATTATCTATCAGAAAATGTCATATGACGTTGTCAGCTATCATCTGACACTTTTTATCTGTATGCGAATGTATGCGATTAGTTATTACTTAGTGTCTGTAAACTATAAACTGTCAATCGTTATTTGACATATATTATCCGTCAATTGTCATCTCTTTTCTGACATGGATAATATATCAATTGTCATCTGTCACCTAACATATCATTTGTATCTTTTTTGTCGGTCAATTATTAACTGCCAATTGTTATTATTTATCAATTATTATTTGTGTACTTATATATCTTGTATCAATTGTCATTTGTCATCTGATAAGTAATTTTTTTAATTATTAGTAAAAATTACGTAATATTATCTATCAATAATTCTCATCTATCACCTGACACTTATTATTTGTATCTAAAATAACAACTAACTGTCAGTTGCAATTTGTTTTAATTGTTGAAAAAGTGCACAATATAATGAACAAAAAGATATGTCATCTGTTGCTTGTGTTCAGGAGCACTATTACCTCTATGAAAAATATTTTACTTGTTAACTATTAAAAAATGTCATGTGACAATAGTCATCTATCATCTGACATTTATTACGTGTGTGTTATTATAATCATTAAATACACTAAATATCTGTCAATTGTCATATATCATCTGACACTTTTTATAATTGTTAAAATTTAGGAAATGTTATCTATCAGAAAATGTCATATGACGTTTTCAACTATCATCTGACACTTTTTATCTGTATGCGAATGTACGCGAATAATAGTTGTTACCTAGTGTCTGTAAACTATAAACTGTCAATCGTTATTTGACATATATTATCCGTCAATTGTTATCTCTTTTCTGACATGAGTAATATGTCAATTGTCATCTGTCACCTAACATACCATTAGACAATTGAATAAATGTCAAATAACAACTATCAGTTGATAATTGACAGACACCAGATGGCAGCTAGCATTTAGGATACAGATAATAAATCATAAATGTCATTTTTGACAGATGATAATAATAATAATAATGCAATTTTTAACAATCATAAAAATATACAAATGACATTCCTTGTGGCGGATTACAATTGACATCAGAAAATAGATAACAATTTATATTTTTGGAGGTAACGTGTATTTCAAATAATCATAAAAAAAAAACATACAAATGACAGATGTCGGATGACAGTTTTCAATTGATGTTTGACAGACGCCAGTCGATATTTTTGAATACCGAAAATTAGTGTTTTCAATCAATCAGTGTTTAACAATTATAAAAAATATCAGATGACAGATGACAATTGACAGATAATATATGTCAAATAATGATAATGACAGTTTATATTATTATTTTATATTTACATATATTATCTGTCAATTGTCATCTGTCATCTGACATTTTTTATAATTGTTAAAATTTAGGAAATAGTATCTATCAGAAAATGTCATATGACGTTGTCAACTATCATCTGACACTTTTTATCTTTATGTGAATGTATGCGAATAGTTGTTACCTAGTGTCTGTAAACTCTAAACTGTCAATCGTTATTTGACATATATTATATATATTGACATATATTTCAATTGTTATCTCCTATCTGACATGGGTAATATGTCAATTGTCAATTTGTCATCTAACATACCATTAGACAACAATTGACAATTGAATAAATGTCAAATAACAATTGTCAGTTGATAATTGACCGACATCAGATAATTGACCGACATCAAATATACAAATGGCATTCCAGGTGACAGATTACAATTGTCATCAGAAAATAGATAACAATTTATATTTTTCGAGGTAATGTGTATTTTAAATAATCATGAAAAAACATAGAAATGACAGATGTCGGATGACAGTTTTCAATTGATGTTTGACAGTTGCCAGTCGATATTTTTGGTTACCGAAAATTAGCGTTTCCAATCAATATAAAAACATACAGGACAACAGATGATATTTAGCAAATGTCAAATGACAGTTTTCGACAGTTAATATTATGCAACGTTTAACAATTACTTAAATAAATATATCAATCAAACAGATATCAGAAACAGCTGATAAATGACATATCAGATTACAGTTCTCAGAAGACGAATTAGAATATGATATTACGAACTTTTTAACACATAGTCTGCCAACAAGTTTTTTTGTAAAATGTCAAAACAGTTTTCTTTGTTTTTAAGTTTTATTTTATAAAATGAGTAAAAATATGCTTATTTAATTCATTTGGATCCATTTTTTAGACGAAATTACGGGTTTTTTATGTCCCAATGGCAAAAAATTAAGCGTTTCACCCCGTCAGGCAGTGTCAGTCATGTGTCTCACTCTCACAAACATTCTCTCTAACAAATTGCAAATATTGAATCATGGCAGAAAATAGGCCAGACGTAAGACTACACAAGTTGTCCTGTATGTCCAAACCAGCCACACGGTTGTATAGAATGTTTTAATAAGAACCATCAATATAGTACATTTTTTCCGAGATAATACCTGCAGCTGTTTGAAGGAATGTTAGGTGGCCAAGTTGTAGTAACGTACAGAAGGGCCGTATCAGGTAATCCTAGTAACAATTAACACGGAACTCGTGACTGACATAGCTAAATAGTAATAAAAATAATAATATCTCTTTATTTCAAAGTGTCATGTACATGTACAAGATGAAATTTGCGTCAAAACTTATGAACTAGCCTAAATCTAATATTACTTAATTTAAACTTAAAGAAGAAATATACATAGTAAGTTTTAAGTAGGTGCTCCTTGTCAGTCATCGGTGACTGACGTGACCCCATTGGAATACTTCAGTCACAATCACCGGTGACTGACAAAGCGGTCAACGTGTTAACTGTCAAAATTAATATATAGATGAAAATGTTATTTGACAGTTGATAGTTGACAAGTATCAAATAACAGTTGACAGTTGATAGTTGACATATGTCAGATAACAGTTGACATTTTTCGAAACAGATAATAATTGTCAGATGGCAAATAGCAAAAGAAGAAGATAAATGGAAAATGTCAAATGACATTTTTTGAAATACGTATTTTTTAACAATTTAAAAATATGGAAATGATATGTCATGTCACACACGATAATTAACGTTTGATAAATGTACGAAATCAATTGACAGATAATATATATCAAATAACAACTGACACTTCATAGATGACAGACGCTATATTACAAATGACACTTGCTAGTTGACAGATGCCAAAAATAACGGCTGACATTTTTCGACAGATAATAATAAGCAATTTTAACAATTATAAAAACGTACAGATGTCTGATGATATATAATAACAAAATGTCAGATGACAGTTTTCAATTGATGTTTGACAGATACTAGTCGATATTTTTGAATACCGAAAATAAGCGTTTTCAATCAATATAAAAACATACATATAAAATATCAAATGACAGTTTTTGACAGACAATGCTAAGCAACGTTTAACAGTTATTTAAAAAAATATATAAATCAAACGGATATCAGAAACAGCTGATAAACAACATGTCAGGTTACAGTTCTCAGAAGACGAGAAACTGATGACAGTTTTACAATATAATATTATGAACTTTTTAACTGTTAAAATTAATCTATAGATGAAGATTTTAATTGGCAGTTGACAGGTGTCAAATAACAGTTGACAGTTGATAATTGACATATTTCAGATAACAGTTGACATTTTTCGAAACAGATAATAAATGTCAGATAGCAAATAGCAAAAAAAGAAAATAAATGGCAAATGTCAGATGACATTTTTTTGAAATACGTCGTAATTTTTAACAATTATAAAAATATGGAAATGATATGTCATGTGACAGACGATAATTAACGTTTGATAAATGTAAGAAATCAATTGACGGATAATATAAACAATAAATAACAACTGACACTTGATAGATGACAGATGCTATATAATAAATGACACTTGATAGTTGTCAGATGCCAAAAGTAACAGCTGACATTTTTCGACAGATAATAATAAGCAATTTTAACAATTATAAAAACATACAGATGTCTGATAATATATAACAAAGTGTCAGATGACATTTTTCGACCAATCACGTTTTACAACTTTAAATAGTTATTAAAAAAATAATAATACAAATGAGAAATGTCATCAAATAGCCGACTGGTAACAAATAGCATTTTTTTTAAACAAATGACATCAGATGACAATTGTCAGAACACAAGCAACGGATGACAGTTTTTCGATGTATTATGACATTATCATAAAGTAATTTTTAACAATTGTACAAGCAGATACTTAGATAGAAGTTATTAGCGGGTTCTGGGACAGGAAGTGCTACCAAGGTCACCGGAAGTTGATAAGATAAGAATGTTGCCGTTTCTCCTTTTTACGCTCTTTTGTACTCTTTTTTCTCGTTTTACGCTCTTTTGTCCTCTTTGGGAGCACTTCCTGTCCCAGAGCCGGCTAACTTTATCTACTTGTACAGAAAACAAATGATTTGACTGGTGATTGAAGACAACTCACTTATAATATATGTTAAAAAAACAGAAAACAGTTGACAGATAATCAAATATCAAATAACTATTGACAGTTGTTAGTTAATAAAAGCTGATATTTTTAGACAGATTTATGTCAGCACTTTTTACAATTATAAAAATGTCAGATGATGTATAACAAATGTCAGATGACATTTTTCGACAAATAATGTTTTGCAACTTTAAACAGTTATTAAAAAAATGTTAATACAAATGACAAATGTCAGAAAATAGCTGACTGGTAACAAATATAATTTTTTTTGACACAAATGACATATTAGGTGACAATTGTCAGAACACAAGTAATGAATGACAGTTGTATTATGCCAGTATGTACTCTTTAATAGATTAAATAAAAATACAGATGAAAAATTTGAAAAGACAGTTGACAGTTGTTACTTGATTAATGTCAGATAATAAAGGACAAGAAAAGAAGAAGAAGAAAGATGACAAATGTCATCTGATATTTTAAAAAATAATATCATGTAATTTACAACAATTATATATTAAAAAAAAAAACAACAAATAATATATCAAGTGATAGATGACAATTGACATAGATGTTAAAAAAAACAGATAACAGATGACAGATAATATATGTCAAATATCTATTGGCAGATGATAAATAAGTTTTCTGTGTAAGGAACTTGATGTGTGAAAAAAAAATTGACTGACTTTTTATATGATGAATATTCATTTCTGAATAATGATTTGTCATTGGAAAAAAATTAATCGAAATATTAAAACGGTTACCTGTTCTTATTATTTTTTTTTAATAATACATTTTCTATGAACGTAAAATTTTTAGAGAATGAATTTTCTGTTTAAAAAAAACTTTTCTAAATGGTAAATTGAAATTCTCTAGAAAACTAAATATTTTCCTACTATCCCTCGTACTATTGCAAGAATTATATAAATTAAACGCCGTTGTAAAAAAATATTATTTCGTAGATTTAATCCATTGTATTTTTAAAAAACCTATTTTTTATATACCAGGAGCATTCATAAATTTTTCGACAAATTTTAAAATATGCCAACAAACGAATTTTCTTTAATAAAGTGACTATTTCCTCTAGAATAATTTTTAACGCGTAGTTTATTTCTATCACACCGTTCAATTCTCATATTTAATATAATCATAAACTTTTTCAAAGCTGAGACAAAAAAAATCTTTATTCGTTCGATATCAAATTCATAACAATTGCCGACTGTTCCCGGACTTTGTTCTCTACACGTATAAACTAGACCGTATATTTTAGTTCCATTGCGATTTGAAATTTTGTAAGCCGATTGTTTTCACGCTCTCCGTTCTCTTTCATGTCGTAGCGTAGACAAAACAACAGCGTTATCGCGTTTGTTTAAAAGCCGTATCAGTGACATGTTTGCCGATTATTATTTAACACACACAAAAAAAAAATCGTATTGCCGCCATTGTCATCTAAAACGTACGTTCGCTACAAAATTAAAATATTAATGAGATGTATAAACATATAAAGAAAAAAACTAGTTTGATGTGGGATTATGTTTAATAAGGTTATTTAGTTCATTTTTACTTTCCCTATATAGAGTATATATATTTACTTTCCCTATAGGGAAAGTATGCTTTTTGTGCATGAGAATGTCTGTGTCAGAACCATGGAAAAGTAGAAACAGAGTTCTTGAACTACAGATATCAGACAGTGATTTATTCTATGCATCCATGGATAAACGCCTGCAGCACGATTTGTTGCCCAACCATATTTTATCATACCTTTATGTACCATCTATTCTCCGCAGACCTTGCAATTATTTGGGATGTGATTCGAAAATCAGAGAAAAGTGGCGACTGCAGCATCAGCATACCTTCTACAAGAAGCTTACGTCCTACTTTGAATCCTGGAGATAGAAGCACTGATGAAGTAGTGTACTCTTACCTTTCTTCACAATTTTATTTGATTTACCAAAGTGCTAATCCATTGATAATGGTCACTTTGTGTCCGAAATGTACATTTGGTAAATCAAATAAAATTGTGAAGAAAGGTTATTAGTGCTTTATTTGTCAAATTCAGAAATTTCACTTTTATTCAGATTTGGAGGCTATAGATTTTTCTAGAAAATCTGTTCCTAGAAATCTAGACCCTTTTCAGTTATTTCTTCTCCAGATATCAAGATAGTTTTTTTAAGCTGTCTTTTAAATTTAAATTGCGAAGTTTTTTTTGTAGAATTCGGGAAATTTCCAATGAATTGCAAAGATTTTAGAAGTTTCCTCTGGAAATCTAGATTATTTTCTCAAGGGTTTTGAAAATTTCTGGAAATGTATTCTCCAGAGTTCTAGATTTTTTGAAGTCGTCTTTTAAATTGCAAAGATATTCTTTGAGGCATTAGGATTTTCTAGAATTTTTTTTCTAAAAGTATAGAGTAGAAATGGCCAATATCTGCTTTGCCAGATTAAATTTTTTTTCAATTTTTCTTATAAATTGCGAAGATTTTCTTTCAGACTTTAAATGTTTTTTATTTTAATTCGTCTTCTTTTCGAGAATTCAGGTAAATTTCAGTAATTGCTTCTCTAGAATTCAACATTTTGTTTCAACTAGAGGCTATAAAATTATTTAGATAGTTCTAAATTGCGGAATTTTTCTTGGAGGATCTAGAATTTTTTAGAAAATATTTGCCTAGGAATCTTTTCTAATTTTCGAGAAAGTTTAAGGAATTTTCAGTAATTTCTCTTCCGGATTTCAAGTTATTTTTTCAACTGGTCTTCTAAATTTCTAGGAGGCTCTAGAATTTTTAAATTTTTTTTTTATGAAGTATAAATAAAGATATCTTAGGATATTTTAGATTAAAAATTTTGTTTTACCTAAAGTTTCACAACTTATTACGTTAGTTACCTTATTAATGCAGAGGCGCAGTAGTCAGAATAACAAACGCAGCCGGCATTTCATACTAATTGGTTTTAATTTGTTGGCAATAAAAAGGCGATTTTGGTTATTGAGACGTTGACGGTCTGCGTCCTTCGCGGAAATCTGTAAATCACATTTAATTGTTTGCACTTGTCGTCGCGAGCTCTCTAATTCCTTCCGTCGTAACAAATAGAAACGCTTAACGAGTTGTAAATAAATTAAGTGCGCAATTGGAAACAATGAAAAGCTTCCGTAAAACATACAGCGCGCAGTTAAGAATTTTCCAGTTTAGAACTCCTGCTGAAATAATTGCCGGATTAAATCTAATTAAAAATAATACAGCGCAGTAAAAAGCTTCATATAATGTGACCCTCTTTGCTGTAAGGAATGAGGTCAATAAATATATCCGAAGTACGTGAAAAGTGGATGTACGTGCTTAAGTGGGAAAAAAACAATTTCTAACCCTATAAAATTATTTTTGCGTATTTATTATTTCTGTATTTGTAAACTTAGTTTATATTTACAAGAAATAATTGTATGTTTAATTGTGGAGTACATCTTGAAAAAAAATAAATAAAGTGGTAAAATAATTTTATATTTGATTCTTTTCTAATGTTAAATGTCAAAAAAGTTAATTATAATTATTAACATAATTTTTCACCAAGTGATAAATGAGAAACAAATACAAGACATGTCAAAACATTGATTTAAACATTTCACAATTATAATTAATAAGTACAGCTGGGATGAAAAAAAATCGTTTCAAATTGGTCAGATAATCCGCAGTTCCCGTTCGTTTTGATTAATCGCGTGTTTCTGCTTGGGAACAACAAGAATTATTTGCAGGAATCCGCAGAAATTCCCGCATTTTCATATCTTGCATTTCGGAATATTAATGAAAAAGTTAAATACTCGCTTATTACAAGTTCAAGGTCACCGTTGACGTAAATGCACCGCTCGAATCAATAGACCAAACCGAACGTCGCGCTAATTTGTTATTAGACTAATTGACCGTTGAGCTAATGAACAAATTGTTTTAGTGCAATTATCCGTTAATAGACGCGCGTTCCGACATTATGAAATCAAAATTTCCTGATTTAGAAAATCGTGTATAATTCATTGGTTTTGACCATCTGTTAGTAAATATTGGTGATGTTAATAAATGGCGATCGATTGTCAATCTTTCAATCCAGATTTTTCAGTTTGTTTCGAATGATAATGGATGGTGTTAAGTAATGTATTGTAAGTTTTGAATTAAGATGTAAGAAGTACAAAAAGATGATATACCAGTTGAAAGTATTTGCCTGGTTAAGCAAAAAAATCGTAGCAGCATTATAAAGCAAAACTCTGTAAACATCCATTTTTTATTAATTTAGGTATAATTTTTGGAAAGATTTTCACTTAGGTATAAAAAAAACGTAATAACAGAAGTAAAATCATATAGGAGTTGGTTTAAATGGTTATGTAAAGAACTTAGGCGATTGATTTTTTTCGAGAAGATCACTCGCTAATTTGAATATTGCAGATTGCGACATTGCGATTGGTCAAATCAAAAACGGCAAATAATTTTGAAAATATTACTAATGAAGGTTTAAACTAAATTGCACTTGGTTTATTTCACAAGTTTTCTAGTAATAGTTCAAAATGTTTCACCAAGTGATTCAAGAAATATTTTGAAGATATTTACAGTTTTTTTTGTAAATTATGCTTCTGATTGTAACTTTTTTTTATTGAAAATTGTGTACTTTTTGATATTCAGTTTTTGATCAATGCTGATACCCAGGTACTTTATAGGCAGGTCGTTTTTAAGTAATTGGAACGCAATATGGAGAATTATTGTCACGGTGGAAGAAAACAATTTCTTAGGAGGTAATTTAAAGCAATTAATTATTCATTACCGTCAGAACCAACTGCACGTTTACCTCTGACGTCAAAAAAAAAAAAAAAAAAAAACAAGAGACAATCAATCGTGTAGCAGCCTGGGCGTGTTGTAGGAAAACCGATTTTGGTCCTCTTACGCAAGTCGGCGCGGCCGATAATCCTTGGGCCGCTCGGCTAATTGCACCGAACGTCGAAAAAGAAAAATCGTAATGTAATAACTGTATTACAAACGTGTCATTACCGCACGTCTGGAATGCAATCGAGAGAACACAGTTATAGCGCCGCAATGAGGAAGAAGATCTCTCGGTGTCATTACTGCATCATCTTCTTGTTGCTCTCGTAGCGCAAGCGAAGGAAGGAAAAAATGAGAATAAATAACGCCGCAATACGGACGGACAGAAAACGAGTTTTCCGCACACGAGAAAAAGGGGGAGATTTATCGATCCGAGTAGGCTTCCGCATTGCCGAAACCTTATTATGAATATTAAGAACAAGAGCGAAAAACCCGTCTGATTCGATCGATTTGAAATCACGAGTCAAGTAAAAATTTTAATGAGATGATGCATTTACGCAAGTACGGCCAGATAAGGTCAAAACTGCATTTATTCTTAATGTCAGAATTACATTTATTACATATTTACTTTATATACAGCTTGTTAAAAATATTCTAGTGTGTGAAGTAATAACATGTGTTAATATAAAAACAATTTAAAGTAGTTTAAATCAAATTTATGTTTTAATCTACTCTGATGAGATGAAACGGTACGAATCCTGTGGGTAGTAATGTTGTGCAAAAATAATTAAGTAGAGCTTTTCCGTCTCTATTTTAGGTATTGCCACATGTCACCAGCGTTGGCAACATATAAAACCTTGATTATTGTAGAAATCAAATTAAATTCACTTGGTATGTTTCACGAAATGAGCTCTAGTATGTTCCCACGTACTAACGGTAGGTTTTTGTGAATAGTTCTACTTTATTTATAATGGGCATTAGCAAACTAGATCCTTTTCTACTTCTTACCCTTCACATAGCTCCCAAATCCAGATATATCTTAAATAGGTAATTGTGGATGCCTCTACTTTGTGATACATTCTTATTAATATATATCTTGCCATGCTTACCAAGAAAAGGGTACAGCTCCCTGAAATGAAATTTATTTATAGATTCTTAGTAGATATTAAAAAGTCTCTAGAATATCTGAAAAAAGTTATTGACGTTTCGTTGATACCACATTCAATTTCTCATAATTAATTGATTAACTCGACCAGATATAATAATTGATAAGCGATGGCTTCTATGAAGGAAAATCCTGAAAAACCAGGTCAGTGGAGCAGAGAAGCAGAAATTACTAGTTCGTTTGCCGACCAAAATATTAAGAATCACTTCCAGGAAGACACCTTATGGTGAAGGTTCTAAGACTTGGGATCGTTTCCAAATGAGGATTCATAAGAGGGTTATTGATCTTCATTCACCTTCTGAAATTATCAAACAATTCACCTCCATCTCGATTGAACCCAGCGTAGAAGTAGAGGTCACCAATGCCGACCCATGAACATCCTTTTAAGATTAAACTATTTTTATTTAACATTTAAAGTAATAAAAAAAAGAGTAAAAAAAAATATTTCAGAAATGTTGTTTCAGGTTTTATAGATTATTTGCAATTTAAACGTTTTTTGCAATTTCCAAATATTTATTAGTTAATAGTTTTTGAATTTTAGTATCTTTAGATTTCACAATTAAAAGAATCAAATTTGAGATCCACCAAAGTTTGTAGATGCTTAACAGTTGCAAGGCTAAATTTTGAAATCCTTCTGGGATGCTTTAAATTTTTTTTACAGTTTTCGAATTTCAATAGCTTTAGAATTCACAAAAAAAAAGTTTCAAGTTTCTGATCATTAAAAATCATTAATGTTTGTAGATACTTCATTAAATAGGTCTAAAAATGTTTCTAAACTTTCAAATCTTCTTAGGAGGAGTTTGTAAATGCTCTAAATTTTGAAATCATCCAAGAAGGATTTCAATATTTAAATTTTCTTGCAAATTTCGAATTTCAATTGCTTCAGAGTTAACAAAAGAAAGTTTCAAGTTTCAGATCATTAAGTATCATCAATGTTTGTAGATAATTGATGGTTGTAGGACTCAAATAGGTCTAAAAATGATAAACTTTAAAATCTTCGTAGGATTCTTCAATTTATCTAGCAGTTTTCGAATTTTAAAAGCTTTTAATTTTAAGATTAAAAGATTCCAATTTGGGATCATTAAAAACCATCAAAGTTTGTAGATTCTTAACAGTTCTAAGGCCAAACTTTGAAATCCTTTTAGGATGCTGTAAATTTTCTTGTCGTTTTCGAATTTCAATTGCTTCAGAGTTCATAAAAGAAAGTTTCAAGTTTAAGATCTTTAAGAATCATCAATGTTTGTAGATATTTTATTGTTGTAGGACTTGAATAGGTCTAAAAATTTTCTAAACTTTGAAATCTTCTTAGGATTCTTCATTTTATCTGGCAGTATTTGAATTGTAAAAGCTTTAGATCTCACTATTGAAAGATTTTAATTTAAGATCATTAAAAACCACTAAAGTTTGTAGATTCTTAACAGTTGTTTAAATTCTTCTAGGATACTTAAAAAAAATAATCAATTCAAAACATTCTGGTGATGATATGAAAAAAGTCTTAAAAGATGATTCTAAAAATTAAACTAAAGTTTTAATTAATAAGGA
Organism: Ontholestes murinus; assembly: GCA_963969525.1. NCBI lineage: Eukaryota > Metazoa > Arthropoda > Insecta > Coleoptera > Staphylinidae > Ontholestes > Ontholestes murinus. The sequence goes on from OZ018393.1 coordinate 6,238,237, forward strand.
AACGGAAAAGGCTTTAAAATCAATAATTGATAATTCGAAACATTTAATAGGAGCAAAACAACCATCAGTTTTTATTGCAGGTGAAGCAGAAAATACGTCAAACTCCATAAAAGATAATCCTAAAGGTTTCAAAGAAGATAAGGAAAAGATTTCAAAATCCATTAGAGAAGAGTCTAAAAATTTAGACGAAGGCAAAAATAAATCAAGAATGAATGATCCAGACATTAAGGATTGCTTAGAAATAAAGAAGTTAAAGGGAAGATTAAACCAATAATGTATAGAGATGATTTAAAAGGTATAGAAAATTAAAAAATTGATGAGGAAGATAATGATGAAGGAAATATTAAACCAACATGTAAAGATTTTTTAAAAGGTATAGGAGATAAAATAATTGATAAGAAAGAGAATAATGAAGGAAAGATTGAACCAACAATTCGTAAAGATGATTCAAAAGGTACAGGAGATAAAAGAATTGTTAAGGAAGGCAATAATTTTACTGTTGATGAGCAAGAAATTTTACACCAGCAACAAACTAAAGTTTTAAGCGATATTGAAGGAAATAAAACTTCAAAATCTTTTGGAGATACTCGAAAAGATCATCAAGACAATGAGAAACTTCCAGAATTAATTACAGACACTTCAGATGCCAGAAAAGATTCAAAAGAAGCAAAATCTAAAGTTGATGATGAAAAATATGAAAATGAGAAATTTAAAGATTCTCTTCATGAAAATGTTAATAGCGAAGAAAAAAGATTGTCTGATCCAAAATCAACGCAAAGAGACAGTAATAAAGAGGATGCGAACAAAATTTTAATTGAAGGTCATTCAGAAAATATTGAAAAATCCCTACAAGATGGTGCAAAAACTTTAACAAGTAATAATGAGGATGGAACTCAAGTTTTAAAAGGAATTGATGATAATGAAAATAACGAGGCCGAAATTTTAATTCATAAAGGTGGGAAGAAAATTGATGAATCAATTCTAGATCCTGAAAACTCTTCACAGAAGGAAGAGAAAGATTTCCAGGCTAAAATTATGGTAGAGAAAAGAGGTGAGGAGTTTTTAATCTGTAATAGAAGGCAGAAGGAAATTTCAGAGGAACAGAAAAATAATTCGTTTGAAAAATCAGAAGCTTTTAAGCAAGAAAAACTTGAAGATGAAGATTTCCAATCATCTAAAGACCAATATAAAGATACAAAGCTCATTAAAGATGGCGTGACATCTTTACAGAAACATAAACTTGATGGAAAATACTTAGGATTAACTCTGGAACAACCTAAAGATGATATCGAAGCTTCAGAGAAACAAAAACTCAATTCCTTTGGAGAATCAAAGAAAATCTTGAAGATGAAATTTTGCAATCATCAGGATCAGCTCGGGACAAATGTATAGGTACAAAGCTCTTTAAAGAAGGCGTGAAATCTTTACAGGAACATAAAGTTGATGTAAAATACTTAGATCAAACTACAGATGATATCCAAAATTTAGAAACACTAAAAGCCGAAATTAAAAATGATACGCCTTCATAATTAACTCGTATTCCTCTAAAAGTTCAACAGAAAGAAACTTAAAATGGAGAAATCTAAAGATTTAAGAAAACCAGATGATAAACAAACACCTCCAATAACTTCAAATTTAGATGGTGCTCAAAAAACTGCGGCAGAAACCGATTTAGAATACTCTAAACTAGATTATGCTTCAGGAACTATAACAAAAATATCTGCACCTTTAAAACCAGATGCTGATGAAGTAAATATATCTAAAACAAATTTAATTATTTTCAAAACTGATTCACATGACTATAAATTAGATAATGTTTTAAAATCTAATATAAAAATATCTGGAAACAATTTTGAACATTTAAAAATTAATACTAAAACTGATTTAGTACAATCTAAAGTGGATGATGATTTAGTAATCAATAAAATAACATCTGGAATCAATTTAGGAACTTTAAAGCCGGATACATCTTCGGAAAAGTTTGAAAATATAGAAAAATCTGGCTTGAAAAAGTCTGAAGGTAAAGAAAAAGGTAAGAAAAAATCTGGTACCGAAAAGAAGGATACGTGATTCAGTTTCATGGAGAAAGCAGGAATTTCGAAATTATTCAACAGATCTGGTAAATCAGAGGCGTTAATGGTTGATTTGGAAAAGGCGAAAGGATGGAAAAAAAGATTTGGAATCACCTCATAGGATAAATTATCTTGCAGTTTTCAGTAGAATTTACAAAGAATGATTTAAGTTTCGGATCATTAAAACACGTCAATGTTTGTAGATAATTGATTGTTATAGGGCCCAAATAGGTCTGAAAATGTTTCTAAACTTTGAAATCTTTTTAAAATTCTTCCGTTTATCTAGCAGTTTTCGAAGTTTAACAGCTTTTAATTTCAAAAGTAAAAGATTCAAATTTGAGATCATTAAGAACCATCAAATTTTGTAGATTCTTAACAGTTTTAAATCTAATCCTTCAAGGATGCTTTTAATTATCTTGCAGAAGGCGTGAAATCTTTACAGGAACATAAAGTTGATGGAAAATACTTAGATCAAACTACAGATGATATACAAAATTTAGAAACACTAAAAGCCGAAATTAAAAATGATACGCCTTCACAATTAACTCGTATTCCTTTAAAAGTTCAACAGAAAGAAGCTTAAAATGGAGAAATCTAAAGATTTAAGAAAACCAGATGATAAACAAACACCTCCAATAACTTCAAATTTAGATGGTGCTCAAAAAACTGCGGCAGAAATATTTGGAACCGATTTAGAACACTCTAAACTAGATTATGCTTCAGGAACTATAACAAAAATATCTGCACCTTTAAAACCAGATGCTGATGAAGTAAATATATCTAAAACAAATTCAATTATTTTTAAAACTGATTCAGATGACTATAAATTAGATAATGTTTTAAAATCTAATATAAAAACACCTGGAAACAAATTTGAACATTCAAAAATTAATTCGAAAACTGATACAATCTAAAGTGAATGATGATTTAGTAATCAATAAAATAACATCTGGAATCAATTTAGGAAGCCGGATACATCTTCGGAAAAGTTTGAAAAATCTGGCTTGAAAAAGTCTGAAGGTAAAGAAAAAGAAAAAATTAAAGAAAAAATCTGGTACCGAAAAGAACGATAAGCGATTCAGTTTTATGAAGAAAGCAGGAATTTCGAAATTATTCAACAGATCTGGTAAATCAGAGGCGTTAAAAGTTGATTTTGAAAGATTTGGAATCATCTCATAGGATAAATTGTCTTGCAGTTTTCAGTAGAATTTACAAAGAATGATTTAAGTTTCGGATCATTAAAACACGTCAATGTTTGTAGATAATTGATTGTTATAGGGCCCAAATAGGTCTGAAAATGTTTCTAAACTTTGAAATCTTTTTAAAATTCTTCCGTTTATCTAGCAGTTTTCGAAGTTTAACAGCTTTTAATTTCAAAAGTAAAAGATTCAAATTTGAGATCATTAAGAACCATCAAATTTTGTAGATTCTTAACAGTTTTAAATCTAATCCTTCAAGGATGCTTTTAATTATCTTGCAGAAGGCGTGAAATCTTTACAGGAACATAAAGTTGATGGAAAATACTTAGATCAAACTACAGATGATATACAAAATTTAGAAACACTAAAAGCCGAAATTAAAAATGATACGCCTTCACAATTAACTCGTATTCCTTTAAAAGTTCAACAGAAAGAAGCTTAAAATGGAGAAATCTAAAGATTTAAGAAAACCAGATGATAAACAAACACCTCCAATAACTTCAAATTTAGATGGTGCTCAAAAAACTGCGGCAGAAATATTTGGAACCGATTTAGAACACTCTAAACTAGATTATGCTTCAGGAACTATAACAAAAATATCTGCACCTTTAAAACCAGATGCTGATGAAGTAAATATATCTAAAACAAATTCAATTATTTTTAAAACTGATTCAGATGACTATAAATTAGATAATGTTTTAAAATCTAATATAAAAACACCTGGAAACAAATTTGAACATTCAAAAATTAATTCGAAAACTGATACAATCTAAAGTGAATGATGATTTAGTAATCAATAAAATAACATCTGGAATCAATTTAGGAAGCCGGATACATCTTCGGAAAAGTTTGAAAAATCTGGCTTGAAAAAGTCTGAAGGTAAAGAAAAAGAAAAAATTAAAGAAAAAATCTGGTACCGAAAAGAACGATAAGCGATTCAGTTTTATGAAGAAAGCAGGAATTTCGAAATTATTCAACAGATCTGGTAAATCAGAGGCGTTAAAAGTTGATTTTGAAAGATTTGGAATCATCTCATAGGATAAATTGTCTTGTAGTTTTCAATAGAATTTACAAAGAATGATTTAAGTTTCGGATCATTAAAACACGTCAATGTTTGTAGATAATTGATTGTTATAGGGCCCAAATAGGTCTGAAAATGTTTCTAAACTTTGAAATCTTTTTAAAATTCTTCTGTTTATCTAGCAGTTTTCGAAGTTTAACAGCTTTTAATTTCAAAAGTAAAAGATTCAAATTTGAGATCATTAAGAACCATCAAAGTTTGTAGATTCTTAACAGTTCTAAGGTCAAACTTTGGAATCCTTCTAGGATGCTGTAAATTTTCTTGTCGTTTTTGAATTTCAATTGCTTTAGAATTCACAAAAGAAAGATTTAAGTTTCAGATTAATAAAAATCATCAATGTTTGTAGATAATTGATAGTTGTAGGGCTTAAATGGGTCTAAAAAAATTTCTAAACTTTGAAATCTTCTTAGGATTCTTCAGTGTATCTGGCAGTTGTCAAATTTTAAAAGCTTTAGATCTCACTATTAAAAGATTTTAATTTGAGATCATTAAAAGCCATCAAAGTTTGTAGATTCTTAACAGTTCTAAGGCTAAACTTTGAAATCATTCTACGATACTTTAAATTATCTTGCAGTTTTAGAATTTCAATTGCTTCAGAGTTCATAAAAAAAAGTTTCAAGTTTCAGATCTTTAGGAATCATCAATGTTTGTAGATAATTGATTGTTGTAGGGCTTAAATAGGTCTAAAAATGTTTCTAAACTTTGAAATCTTCTTAGAATACTTCAGTTTATCTGGCAGTTTTTGAATTTTAAAAGCATTAGATCTCACTTTTGAAAGATTTTAATTGGAGATCATTAAAAGCCATCACAATTTGTAGATTCTTAACAGTTCTAGGGCTAAACTTTGAAGTCCTTCCAGGATGCTTTAAATTATTTTGCAGTTTTCAAATTTTAATAGCTTTAAAGTTCACAAAAGAAAGTTTCAAGTTTCAGATCTTTATGAATCATCAATATTTGTAGATAATTGATTGTTGTAAGGCTTAAATAGGTCTAAAAAAAATTTCTAAACTTTGAAATCTTCTTAGGATTCTTCAGTTTATCTAGCAGACTTTTTAAAGCTCTTAAGCTTAAAAATCATTTGAGATAAAAACCACCAAAGATTGTAGACTCTTAACAGTTCTAATGACAAACTTTGAAATCCTTTTAGGATGCTGTAAATTTTCTTGCCGTTTTCGAACTTCAACAGCTTCAGAGTTCACAAGAGGAAGATTTAAGTTTTAGATCATTAAAGGCCATCGATGTTTGTATTGTTGTAGGGCTTAAAGTATTTAAACTTTTTCTAAATTATCTGAAAATTTTTAAGGTTTGTTTTATTTCTGCCAACTTTTGAGCAACAAATACTTCGTTATGTTAGGATACAATCAATAATACTTCAGTTTGATAATAGCAATCCTTCTTATTTGAACTTAACTAAGTTCACAAACACAAACTACCCGACTAAAGGACCATGTTTTCGATGACCAATCACGACTGCTACCAATACATTGTTTCATCACTGATAAAGAGAAGATGAAATCATCATCAAATTCGGTAGCCGTGGATATTTAAAAAAAATACACAACTCATATTTTCGATAACATGAAAAATATGTTATACATTTCATAACATTGTATAACGAAGGTCCGTCCTATCAACGACACGTCATCATCGCTGATACCCAATTTAAAAATCAATCAACCTCGCGCGGATTTATCAGCACACGCAGCAATAGTAAACAATTGCATTAAAAAAAAACAATCCTATTCATTTACGTACCTTCAAAAAAAAAAAAAAAACTGTGCCATCCCATGATGACAGTTCTGTACGTGATGTTACCCCTAAACATAAATGTAGGTGCAGTGCAATGAAATTAAGAGCGCGTGCCACCGGAGAACTTAAGAGAAAGGATTCAGGGTCAGTTGAGATTGTTTTGTTATTTTTTTTGGAAGCTGAGACACGCCGCGGCGGTGTGAACGATTTATCGGAACAGAAAAGGGGCAGCGGCGTGCGTCACGGGGTCGCACGGGTCGTAGACCCTCTCTGATAAGAACCGGAGCACAGAAGCGTGTGTATGTGTGTGTGTGTGTGATTGTAACCTCCCGGAATCTAAAAACCTTTTCTTATAGGTCCAAAATTGTTGCTGATTCAATACATCGAGTCTTTTCTTTCCTTAACCAACCAAAAATTATTGGAGTACGTCCGGAGAACGATAGGTTAATGAATATTTTATTGAAATAGGTCAATTTGTTCAAAAATATAACATGTTTATTAATAAATCAAGTAAATCATATTTTAATCCACCAATGTTGACTTTTTTCTTATCAAAAATATTGCTTTTATGGCTAAAATACTTCGGTGAAAGAGAATTCTGTCATCTGAAGCAGAAGAATGAACTTCTTTATCAGTTTGATTTTTAAATAATGTAAATTCTTAATTTCTTAGGATTCCGACTGCAACAGATAAACTTCTATGCTTCAATATGCCTTCATTGTCTTCACCAAATAAATGTTTCTGCGAAAATGCATATCTTTTAATGTCGTCATCAGAATCTTCTATATTAACGCATTTAATTTCCTAAGAAAACAAATCCTTACTTTCGCAGCATTTTTGCGATTTTATAGTACATCTAAAACCTAAAATCTTTTCTTAATGGTCCAAAATTGTTGCTGATTCAATGTATGTATTAATCATCGAGTCTTTTATTTCCTTTAATTGTCAAAAATCTTGGGGTACGTCCGGAGGACGATAGGTTGATGTATATATATTATTGAAATAGGTCAATTTCACTTCAAATCCATAAAAGCTAAAGTCAAAATTAAAGATTTTATCGATGGATCGAGACGTTCCAAAAATGGCGTCAATGATATTTTCAGCTGTTTTAATAATAAATTTACAAGCCAGACTGAAACTTTCGCAACCTTTGGACTTTGAACAAGCCCATCCAATAATTATCACGTCGAATTATTGATCTGGCGAAGAAACCACACACAAACACCGCGGAGAGGCGCGTTCCCGGAAAAAAAAAATAAACGTGGGCGTCGGTAACGTTCAGATTCTTCCGAATTAAATTGCTCATAAACCTCAGGATAATGTAAATTCCGGTGGAGGTTTTATAAATAACCGTCGAGTGGTATTTTAATCGTTTTAGAAGCGTATACATTATGTGAGCTGTTATTCAAAATTTAATAATTATAAAAGGTTTTTTCTTAATTAGGTTCTTGTGATAAAAGAATAAGGTAATAGTAATTAGGCACTGAGTCAGTATTTATTTGTATTCTAATTAATTGTTTTTAACCCTGAACAAAAATGTATTATTTCCTTTCCTATTTTTAACATTACGAATGTAATTGCCAGTAATTATCTGTGTGACAATTTAACGTCGTATGTAAAAAAAAGTTAATAAATAATTCAGCTGTTAAGCAAATTAATAAACCATACGCGGCTAAAAATAACAACAAAAACAAGTTCCCCTGCATCGACTTGTTGCACTCTCGTACTATAAATAAATAGAAAATTTCATGCGCAGTTTATGTCCGATTTTAATGAACACACACGAGAGATATCAACTTGAACTTGATAGATAATCTAAAGTTGTTTTTATCCGTTTTATCCGTCGCAGCTAATTGTAAACAGAAATACGGCATTAAGATACAGACCCAATTATTTCGTCCTATTGTAAACAACAACAACAACAACAGCAGTCGATAAATTCCTTTTAATCGCGATATCTGATTTTCTGTTGAATGTTTTCCTTATTAGTGTGTAGAGAAAGCGTAATTGCAATAAAACGCGATAAGCTATCATTGTTGAAAATTGTTATTACTCAGATCAAATCAAACCATTAGGTTATGTCACTTAATAAAATACACGATATGAAGTTTCAACAAGTAACAGCCTCATCAATCCAGTATTTATTAGGTAGTATGTTTGGATCAGTACTTCAGGTTTGAAGATGTTCACTCTTATGAATGATCTTCCACTTGAACCGTTAATATCTTGAGGTTAAAAACGTTAAAAAACACTACTACACGTGATATCATCAAAGCGTATTTTCTATAATAAAGTAATTTTGTTTATTTGAAAAACACAAAAATAGGTAGGAAGATAGAATTGGGCCATTCTATCTCCCTACCTATTTTTTGTTTTTAAAATAAACAAAATTCCTTTAGGAACTTTATAGAAAATACGCTTTGATGATATCACATGTAGTGTTTTCTGATTAATAAGGCCAGTAATAGGCAAGTGTTGAAAGGTAAATATTTGGATTCATAAGGCTGTTACTTGGCAAAACTCCATTATGAACTTCGATCATTTTGAGTTTAGCTTTATTTTTACCGAAAGTGGTTGTTTACTCAAAGCGTTTTTTCGATTTTTCTCGATATTTTTCTAAATTTTAAAAATATCACATTACTCTTTAAACAAAAGTTGAAGGGAATGAGAAACTGAGCAAGTTTTATTAAAACATGTTTTTCATAAAGTGCTTAACTTGCGAGGAAAAAATTAAAAATGAAAAATTTTGATATTTTTTGCCTAGTACTAATAAACTATGTGTTACATGAAATTTGTATAACAAGTAATTGTAAAGAATCCAAAATTAAGTAAATTATTACGAATAGCCTTTTGCCTAAACCTCATAGTTTCGGAGAAATTGTATGGAAAATATTATGATGGCGATATCACCATTTTTATATTTCTTTACATTTTACAATTTTTAATTAAAACCCTCGCTTATGATTTACTAATTGGAAAGTCGAAAAAGTCGAATAGAGGCCACCCACCCACCCTACATATACATGATAACCTTAAATATTAATCGTTGATGATTTTGCTGTAAAAAAAATAAAATCTTATATCCAATAAAAAATAAAGCATAATCTAAATTTACGTTTAAATATAAATATCCTTCTAAGCTAATACAATCTATTTTAGATTTGATGTCTGTCTACCCATCCTGTTTAAAAACTTTATTAATTTCCTCATCAAAAACTTTACCTTTTGATTTTTTTTAATTGAAAAAGTTCTGTAAAATTAATTTACTCCAAAACGCGAGACGATCAGTAATTGATATTTATATGTATATGTAGGGTGGGTGGGTGGCCTCTATCCCACCTTCCAATCACTAAAACATCATCAAAAAATATTTGAAAATTTTTATAAATAAATCTCAAAAATTGCAATTATTTTCTGTTTATTTATATTTTACAACTTTTTGTTAAAATTCTCGCTTATGTTTTGCTGATTGAAGGATGAGATAGAGGCCACCCACCCCACATATATATGATAACTTTAATTTCTAAGCGTTGATAATTTTGCTGCTAAAAACCATGAAACCCTTTATGTAATTAAAAAGGAAACAAAATCAAAATGTAATTTTAAATATAATTAACTTTCTATAGCAAATCTTATCTAACATCTATTTAAAGTCTGCCCACCCATTATGCATCATATTTTACTAATTTACTCACTCAAAAATGCTTCCATTTTAATTTCATTGTTATTCAAAAAGATTTGTAATTAATTTCATTGGATACATCGTGACGATGAGGAATTAAAGTTTATATGTATATGTAGGGTAGGTGGGTCCTCAATCCTACCCTCCAGTCAGGAAAATAACATCAAAATTTATTTGAAAAATTTGTTTGACTAAATTTATTAAATTTTACAATAATTTTGTAGTTATTTACGTTTTACAACATTTAATTAAAACCTTCGCTTATGTTTTAGAGTACACCCACCCACCCTACATATACTAAATAAACCAGGATTTCGCAAGCAGTATTTTGTTGAGAGAGAGAACACCATCTTTATTCGAACACGTATATATATACAATTTGGAGAAACATATACAAATGAGAAACGATAAGGGTTAGTCTGTCCGTTTGGACTATCGACCATCGGTCTTTCTGCCCAATTTTGTTGATTTACATGATTTAAATAATTATTAGTGGTTAACTTATTTTATTTTCTCAAGAATTTAAAAATATGGTTTCACTTCTAGTTTTCAAATCAGCAAGTATCTAGATAATCTTAGTTCCAACAACCCTCTTTTATACACACTATAGTTTCTTCTACAGATTTTTCTACAGAGGTCAATGATGGTTATATGTATCTTTAAAAACTTATTTTTCTTAATTTAATATCTTTTTGCATCAAATTTTTCAGTCATTTGTTTCCAAATTGGACATCCACATAATTTCATACTGCCTATAACACCCTCCCAACTGAATAGGTTTTAGAATATTATTTTTACAATCGCATTGATGATAAACCATCCACAAAATACTGCTTGCGCAGTGATGAATTTCTATTCCGCCAGTATCTTATTGATGAAAACAATTTAGAAAATACTGCTCGCGCAGTACATCTTCTATGCAGGCATACATCACTGCGCAAGCAGTATTTTGTAGATAATTTAAGTCAATATATATTCTTAACCACAAACATCCACAACTGCGCAAACATTATTTTGTTGATGTAACATAAATTGTACATAATTCTTGATTAACTTATTTTATCTTCTCGAAAATTTAAAAATTTTGTTTATCGCTAGATCTTAAATCAACAAATATCTAGGTAATTTAATTCCAATAACCCTATTTTATACACACTACAGTTTCTTGTACAGATGTCGGTGATAGTTATATGTATTTTTTCTTATATATAATATTTCTTTGCGTCAAATTTTCTTTCTTTCTTTTTTTCCAAAATAGGACATCCACATAATTCCATACCTACCTATACAATCCTCCTGACGGAATAACTTTATGAATATTATTTTTACAATCGCATTGATAATAAACCATCCACAAAATACTGCTTGCGCAGTGATTAATTTCTAGTCTACAAGTATCTTACTGATGTAAATCTAGAAATATTCAAAAAAAATTGTAATTAATTTCATTGGATACAACGAGGCTATAAGGAATTAAAGTTTATATGTATATGTAGGGTGGATGGGTGGCCCATATCCCACCCTTCAGTCAGAAAAATATAATTAAAAATTATTTGTTTGAATATATCTATTAAATTTAGTAAACATGTTATGTTTATTTACATTTTACAATGTTTAATTCTCTGGCTTATGTTTCACTAATTGGAGGGTGGGTTAAAAGACACCCACCCACTCTACATATACATATAAATTTAGAATTCAAAATTTAGCAAATTATTAAGAACAGCCTTTTTGCGTAATCCTCATAGTTTTCGAGAAAAATATAGGGAAAATATTATGTTGGCCACATCACCATTTTTGTTGTTAGTTTTCGAAATCAAAAACAATGTTTCTAGTTTAAGTAAAATTACATATGTCGGGCGGGTGGGTGGCCACTATCGGACTCTTCAAGGAGTAAATCATTTCCGAATTTTGGATGAATAATTAATGCATAACCTTATAGTAAATTATTGTTTCTTTTTCAATGAAACATGATCGTGATGTAATTTACTATAATTATAATTGTCGTGAGTATTTTAGGGATTGGAGGGTGGGATAGAGGACCCCCACCCACCCTACATATACAAGTTAACTTAAACTAACACACTGCTTATTTTTCTTTAGAATAATAAACACACCTTTTGTTGTTTGTTTTGATATCAAAAAACAGTATTTGTAGCTTAAGTAAAATTACATATGTAGAGTGGGTATTCCAGCCTCCAATTAGTAAAACATATGCGACTTTTGATTGAATAATTAATGCATAACTTTATAGTATATTAATGTTTTTTTCACTGAAACCTGAACGCGATGTAATTTTCTTTAAACATAATTGTCGTGATTGTTCTAGGGATTAGAGGGTGGGATAGAGGCCACCCATCCACCCTACATATACAAGTTAACTCAAACTAACACACTGTATATTTTTCTTTTGAATAATAGATACAATTTTTGTTGTTAGTGTCGTTATCAATAAACAGCGTTCGTAGCTTAAGTAAAATTACATATGCAGGGTGGGTAGGTGTCCATTATTTCACCCTTTAATTAATAAACCAAACTGCACGTTTGGTTGAATAATTAAAAATAAATAAACTCAAAGTAAATTTTGTTTTTTTTTTCACTGAAATATAATCGTGATGTAGATTAATTCAAATATAATCGTCGTGAGTGTTTTAATGTTTGGATGGTAGGATAGAGGCCACCCACCCACCCTGCATCTACAAATTAACTTAAACCAACACATTGCTCATGTTTCTTTTAAATAATAAACACATTTTTGTTGCTAATTTCCGATATCAAAAGACAGTGTTTACAGCTTGAGTAAAAATATATATGTAGGGCGGGTGGGTGGCATCTATCCCACCCTCTATTTAGTAAACCATACCCGACTTTTAGTTGACTTATTAATGTATAACTTCGTAGTAAATTTATGTTTTTTTTCACTGAAATTCGATCGTGATTTAATTTTCTTTAAATGTAGTCGTCGTGAGTGTTTTAGGGATTTGAGGGTGGGATAGAGGCCCCCCAACCACCCTGCATATACAAATTAACTTAAACTAACACACTGCTTATTTTTCTTTTGAATTATAAAAACACTTGTTGTTTGTAGCTTATGTAAAATACATTATGTAGGGTGGGTGGATGGCCACTATCCCACCCTCCAACTAGTAAATCATATCCGACTTTTGGTTGAAAAATTAATGCATAGCATCAGAGTAAATTAATGTTTTTTTCACTAAAACATAAACGTGATTTAATTTACTTTAAATATAATCGTCGTAACGTTTTTAGGGATTAAAGGGTAGGATAGAAGCCACCCACCCACCCTACATATACAAGTTAACATAAACTAACACACTGCTTATGTTTTTTTTTGAATAATAAACGAATTTTTGTTGTTGGTTTTTGATATCAAACACAGTGTTTATAGCTTGAGTAAAAATATGTATGTAGGGTGGGTGGGTGGCCACTATCCCACCCTCCAATTAGTAAACCATACGCGACAATTAGTTGAATAATAAATGCATAATCTTATAGTAAATTTATGGTTTTTTTCCAGTGAAATAAGACCGTGATGTAATTTACTCTAAATATAATCGTCGTGAGAGTTTTACGAATTGGAGGGTGGGATAGAGGCCACCCACCCACCCTACATATACAACTTAACATAAATCAACACACTGCTGATGTTTCGTTTAAATAATAAATACATTTTTGTTGCTAGTTTCTGATATCACTAAACAGTGTTTGAGGCTTGAGTAAAATTACATATGTAGGGAGGGTGGGTGGCCACTATCCCACCCTCCAATGAGTAAACGATACGCAACTGTTGGTTGAATAATTAATGCATAACCGCATAGTAAATATTTTTTTCACTGGAATATGACCGTGATGTAATTTACTTTAAATATAATCATCGTGAATGTTTTAGGAATTAGGTGGTGGGATAGAGGCCCCCCACCCACCCTACATATACAAGTTAACATAAACTAGCACTGTGATTATGTTTTTTTTAATAATAAACAAATTTTTGCTGCTATGTCGATATAAAAAACACAGTGTTTATAGCGTGAGTATAAATATATATGTAGGGTGGGTGGGTGGCAACTATCCTACCTTCCAATTAGCAGAACATACCCGACTTTTTATTGAATAATTAATACATAACTTCCTAGTAAATTAATGTTTTTTTTCACTGAAACCTGAACGTGATGTAACTTACTTTAATTATAATCCACGTGAATGTTTAGGGATTGGAGGGTTGAATAAAGGCTACCCACCCACCCTACATATTAACTTAAACCAGCACTGTGATTATATTTCTTTAAAATAATAAACACACTTTTTGTTGCTAGTTTTCAAAATCAAAAAACAATGTTTTTGGCTGAATTAAAAATACATATGCAGGGTGGGTGGGTGGCCTCTATCCCACTCTCTAATTAATAAATCACACCCGACTTATGGTGGAATAATTAGTGCATTACTTTATAGTAAATTCATGTTTTTTCTCACTGAAACATGAATGTGATGTAATTTACTTTAAATATAATCGTCGTGAGTGTTTTAGGGATTGGAGGATGGGTGACATATAAATTTAAAATTCAAAATTGAGCAAATTATTAAGAACAGCCTTTTTGTGTAAAGGTCATAGTTTTCGAGAAAAATATAGGGAAAGTATTATGTTGGCCACATCACAATTTTGTAGGTAGATATTTGTAATCTAAAATTACATTTTCCAATTTCACGTCTATTCTATTCTGTTGCATTACTCTGTTTCTTATTTTCAGAGAATAAAACATCACCACTTCTCGTTTATCTAACGTTTGCCTGGAATTACGTGTAAAATATGCGCGCACGGACTAATTTACACCGGTAATACCTGCCCACGTAGACTGAATGCGATTAACGCTTTTGAACCGGCGATGCGAAAATGGAAAGGAGAATTGTTCTGCGAATTTAATTGAATCATTAAAACAAACGAGATTATGTACGATTGTTTCCTTTTTCAGACATTCCCTAAAATAGCGAACGATCGTGATCTTTCGCAAACGGTCTTGTTATTTTCTAACTCGATAATCATACGTACAGTTAATGCCTTATTGTTAACTTTCAAAAGATGTAAACAATTTCTAAAAGAGTCCGAAGTGGTTCACTAAGATAGCCAAAAAGTATCTAGAAATTTGGGATTCAACAATAAATCTTCTGAAACAATGGTTCTCCTACTTCTTTTAATATTTTAAAGATATATTTTCAATACACTGTTAGGATTTGTAACTTAAATACAAATTTTCAAAGAGATTAAAACTTAAACACAAACTTTCAAACTCTTTAAAAGTTTATGTCTAAGTTTCAAACTCTTTGAAAATTTGTGTTTAAGTTACAAAACCTAACAGTGCATTTAAAATGAATTTTCAACAATTAACAGCCAATACAATCAAAGTATATTTTCAACATACAAAAGCAGTTTATCTCTTCTATATATATAAGAAAATCATGGTCGCAACAATTCTCTTCAGAAAATCATAACCAGGATGTCTAAGACTATAAGAGATCAAATTTATTATTTGCATCTTGCAAATTAAATTCCTCCTATACTCTACTGAATGCCTAATCATCTCTACTAGTTGAAGAATAAAATTACACCAATTGTTTCAATTATCATTATGGACATGTTTACCAAACACGTGCACGTGGCATCAAACTTCCTTTGTAATTAATCTCTGTTGCGGTGATTGCTCTCAATTACAGAGCCCCGGAATGAAACTGCTAATTAAGGCTGCGAATTAGCGGACGGCAATTTGCTTGATTGCGAATTGGGCCAGCACGTCCAATCAAGAAAAACGCCGTCCTTCGAGGAACGTCAATTTGGGCCCATTTGAGAATTTCCAAAGGAGCGTAACGACACACATGTGATGATAATGATGATGATGATGTAAGAAAAGACGAATTAGTGGAAAATACGTTTTCTCCAAAGGTAGTAGCAATATTACAGAAAAAAAACTATAAAAATATATATTAAATATACAATCGTATACTCTAAAAATGTTTTGAACTTTTAGTAGACTCTAATGTACAGTTAATGCATGATAGATTAATTTTTTTTTTTAATGCAAGTGCCCCTACAAAAGTTGTGAAGACATCCTTTACTTCTTTTAGAGTTCTACTTTTCTAGCCTATATATTATTAACCACAAACAATGCCCTCGCAATTTTAGATTTCTACCTCTGTAGATTTTTTTAACTGCCGTCTTCAAATTCTCTAATTATTCAAAGTTTTCAAACATTCCGGAATTCTACGTTTTAAAACTATTATAAAGTTTACAAATATAGATTATTTGTGGTTAAAGATAGTGATTTTTGCAATTCAGTGTAAGTTTACAAATGTTCTAGATTTTTAGATTTTTCTAGAGATCCAAAAATGATCTGAGTTTCCAAACTTTCTAGAGTTTAATTTTTAGACATCCCAAAATATTTCAGCCTCCAAACATTCTAGAATTCAATGAGATAAATTCTAAAATGTTCCAGATTTTTTAATCAAAATTTTAAGCATTGTAAAGTTTGTAAACGTTATAAATTTTTTAAACTCTACAGATCCAAATATTTTAGATTTAGGGAGTCAAATTCTCTAATTATTTCAACTTTTTTTTACTAACGTTTTTAGATAACATTTGTGCATTTACAAAATACTATTTTTTCAAACAATTGTAGAATTACACTGAATCGCTATGTTTTAACCACAAATATTTGTGAGTAGTAAGGGTAAATTCTCTATTATTGTAAAATTTGCAAAAAATATATAGATTTTTAGAATTCCAAAACATCCCAAAATATATCAGATTTCTTAAACATTCTAGAATTCATAGAAATAAATTCTCAAATTATTTCATTTCTTTTTTAATTCTAAAGTTTTCAGATGTTAAACAATAATGTATTAGCGCAAAATCTAATTTTTAAAACTGGAATTTTAAAATTCTAGAGATCCAAAAATATTTCAGACTTTCTAGAATTCAGACAGATAATTTTTCAATTTTCAAAAGCTTGCAAACAATCTAGATTTTTTTAATTCTAGAGAAATATTTTAGAGTCGAATTTAGAGAGATAAATTTTAAAATTATTTAAGTTTTTTTTAATTCTAAACATTTTAGTCGTTATAACAAAAATCAATTTTTTTACCCTTGTAAATTTTGCTAACGTTCTAATTTTTTTTAAATTCAAGTCATCCCAAATTATTTTAGAGCTTCTAAACATTCTACATTTTTTCTAAATTTAAAGAATGAAATTATCTAATTATTCTAATGTTTTCTTCAATTATAAAGTGTTTATACATTATAAGATTAATATATTAACAAAAATCTTATTTCTTCAAACTATTTTGTTTGCAAACGATCAAAATTTTTAATATTCTATAGATCCCAAAATATTCTAGAATTCAGGAAGATAATTTCTAAAAAATTTTTCTAGTTTCTTCTACAATTTCTAATATTGTTAGATATACTAATATTAATATGTATTGGCAAAAATCTATTTTTTAAGCTATTGTAAAATTTGCAAATATTCTAGATGTTTCTATTTCTAGAGATGCCAAAATATTCTAAAGTTTTTAAATATTTTAGAGATTAACTTTACCAAAATTTCTAAACAGAATTACGAGAGATAAATTCTTTAAATATTACAGCGTTTTACAAAACTTTTTGGACATTATATCTTTGGAATTTTTTTTAACATTTTAAAATTGTTTCAAATTCTCTAATTATTTCAATGTTTCCTTTCAACTCTAATTTTTTTGACATTATAACATTAATGTATAAGAAAAATTCTATTTGTTTAAAACTATTTTAAAGTTTTCACACATTCTAGAATTTAGAGAAAGATAATTTCCTAAAATGTCCCGTTATTCTTTAATTTTAAACTCTTTATACTTTAGAACATTAACGTATTAGCTAAATAAAATATTAAACTATTGAAAAGTTTAGAAACGTTTTTTAAATTCTAGAGATTCCAAAATATTGTAGAATTAAAAAATGAGTTAAATTCTAAGATTATTACAAACTATTTATTCAATTCAAAAGTTTTTGGACTTTATAAAATTCTATTTTTTCAAATTATTGTTAAATTTGCAAAATTTTAGAATTCTAAAGATCTAAAAATAATTAACAGATCCCATTTTACATTTTACAAATTAGAGATAACTTTTCAAAGTATTAGATTTGTTTTTCGTAATTATAAAGCTTTTAGATTTTATAACAATAACTTATTAGCAAAAATCTATATTTTATCCGTTGTAAAATTTGCAGGTTTTCAATTTTTGTTACTCTAGAGATCCCAAAATATTTTATAGCTTCTTAATATTCAAAAAAGGTTTTTCTAGATTTAGAGAGTGAAATTTTCTAATGATTCTAAAGTTTTCTTTTATAACTAAAGTTTTTAAAAATTATTACATTAGCTAAATTACATTTTTCAATCTATTATAGTGTTCGTAAAATATCTAAATTTCTAAAATTCTAAAGATCCTAAAACATTTTAAGGATTCCAAATTTCTAGAATTCAGAAACATAAGTAAATTCAAAATATTCCATTTTTTTCATTATAAATGTTTTTGGCGATTTGACCAAAATATATTATGGAACATAACAAGTGTATTACTTCTCCCAATATGAAAATTTGGTTCCATCAACAAGTGTCGAATTTATTATGGCGAACTATTTTGAAGTTTGCAAACGTTTTAGATGTTTTTTGTTCTTAAAATCCTGAAACATTCTAGAGTTTAATTTCTAGAGATTCTCCGTTATTTCAGAGTATCCAAACATATTAGAATGGAGCAAGATAAACCCTTAAATTCCAGTTTTCTCTCAATTCTAAAGTTTTTTAGTCATTATACCATCAATGTATTATCAAAAATCTATGTTTGGCAAACAATCTACAATTTTATTTATTTATTTATTATGATGGCTTTGGATTACCTGTTAAGAAAATACATTAATAGAAACATAAAAATACACTAAATTTTGAGCACAGGAATCACAGGCGTACTTCATTCTTCAGAATGTTCTTCCAGTCAAACCCTGATGGTATGTTCCCATTTATTCCAGAATTTCTTCGACTTTTTTCTAAAACTGCAGATATTTATTTTATTTTATACTTCATTCATTAATCACTCTGCCTAAAATTTGTAATATTTGTATAAATATTTGATTAATGTCAAAATGAAAATTTTTATCAATTCAAATTCTCGAAAATTTTTGAATTAAGTTTTTTGAATTCTAAATTTTTTAACATTATTACAATAATATATATAATAATAGCAAAATTCAATTTTTTAACAAGTGTAGAGCTTAAAAACTCCATATAGAGTTTTAAAATTTTAGGGATCTTAAAACATTTCAAAGTTTCAAAACATAATTTAGAGACATACATTCTTGAAATATTTGGTTTTTTAATTCTAAAATTTTTTAGACGTTACAATGAAAGTATATTATAAAAAAACAATTTTAAAGTTTGCAAATGTTCTAGATTTGTTATTTAGGAATCCCAAAACATTCTAGAGTTGAAAATGAAAAAAACACACAGTTTATTAATTAAAGGTACATTTCGTTTACAAGGTGAACATTATAAATAACAAACTAACGAAATGTACATTTAACACTTAATAAACAAGTGAAGTAAGGAATAAACTATGTGTTTTTTCATTTACAAAACACTTCACGTAAACTCAAACCAGCAATAGTCATTCTAGAGTTTCTAAAGTTTCTATAGTTTTACGTTTTAAAAATTAGAGAGATACATTTTAACAATATTTATAAGTTTTTAGACTTTATAACAACAACATATTAGCAAAAATCTCCTTTTTTACAGTGCATTAAAGTGTGCAGGCATTATAATTGAGTATTATAAAAATCCTTAAATATTTCTAAATTTTCTAAATCTGGAAAGTCTAATTCTCTTTTATTATTCCAAAATTTTTCATCAATTCTAATTTTTTTTAGATATTATATAACCAATTTATTAGCCAAAATCATTTTTTTGGACTATTGTAAAATTTGCACACGTTCTAGAGTTTTTAAATTCTAGAGAACTATTTTAGAATTTTCAAACATTCTACAATTTGGTGAGATGGATTCTTAAAATATTACAGTTTTTTTTCAATTCTAAAGTTTTTAGACGCTATAACAATAATGTGTTAGCAATTTTCTATTTTTTAAATATTTTTTCTAAAGTAGATTTATTAAATTCTAGATACCTTAAAATAATTCAAATATTCTAGAATTGGTTTCTAGATTAAGAGAGATAAATTATCTAATTATACCAAAGTTTTCTTTCAATTCTAAAGTTTTAAGACATTACAACAAGAATGTATTATTAGCAAAAATCAATTTTTTCAAACTATTGCAGTAAAGTCGATCTAGATTTTTAAAAAACTAGAGATTCCAAAATATTTCGGAGTTTCCAAATATTCTAGAATTTAGAGCCAACATCTTAAAATATCCCATTTTTTAATTCTGTAAAAAAATGCGTTAGTTCCAATATTTGAGAGTTTCTAAAGTTTCTAAAAAAAATTCTAGATTTTGAGAATTAAAATCTCTATTTATTCTAATGTTTTTGTTTATTTAAAGTATTTAGACATTGTAGCATTAGAGTATTAGTTAAAATCCATTTTCAAACTATTCTTAAGATTGCAAATGCTCTAGATTTTTAAAATTCCAATGAACTAGAAATATTTTAAAGTTTCCAGGCATTATGATATTTTTCAGAATTAGAAAATGAAATTTGCTAACTATTTAAATATTTTCTGAAATTTTAAAGAGATTAGACATTTTTAACACAAATCTTATTTTAAAGTTTATAAAGAATCTAGACTAAGAATTCTAGACATCCCAAAATATTTCATTTAAAAATTTTGAATATTATTATTATTATAATATTCTATTTTTCAAATTCTAAAGACGTCATTCAATAATATATTATCAAAAAGCTATTTTTTTCTATAGATCTTAAAATATTTTATAATTATAACATTATAGAATTTAGAGCTATTTATTGTTGAGTTCACAAACGTTCTAGATTTTTCAAATTTTAAAAAATCCACAAATTTCATACTAATTTAGAATTTGAGGAATCATACATTTTTTTTAAATAACATTATTTCTGAATGTGGGAGTTATTTTAAATTTTAGAGAGTAGATAAAGTTAGCGAATTCTGAGACAGGCAGTGCTCCCGAGGTCACCGGAAGTTGATAAGATAAGGGCTTTCTGTAACGGATGCTGCGGCTTCCTCTTTTTACTCTTTTGTTCTCTTTCTTCATCTTTTTACGCTCTTCTATCGTCTTTGGGAGCACTGCCCCAGAACCCGCTAAATTTATCTACTTTAGAGTTTCCTTTAAATTTCTAGAGATTCCAGAATATTTTAGAGCTTCCAATCATTCTAGAGTTTAAATTTCATTCTTTGAGAAGTAATTTTTCCGAATATACCGCATGTTGTTCAAATCTAAAATTTTTAGTCTTTATAATGTTAATGTTTAAGGAAAAATTTACTTTCCAGACATTCTAGAGTGTCTTTAGACATTATAACATTAATTTATTTGTTTTTTCAAATCTTTGTAAAATTTGAAAAGGTTTTAGATTCTTTCGTAAACTCTACAAATCTCAAAACAGTCTAGAGTTTCCAAACATTCTAGAGTTTAATTTCTAGAGATGTCTAAATATTCCAGATATTATAAAAAAGTTATCTTTAGCCATTGTAAAATATGTAAACGATTTTTTTAAATTCTAGAGTTTCCATTTTAGCATTTTACTTTGCTAAGAAAATCAATTATTTCAAATTCTTCCTTCGATTCTAAAATTTTTGGACATTATAACAACAATGTATTTGTATAAATCAATTTATTCAAAGGCCCAAATATTTTAGAATCTCTAAACATTTTATTTTTTTCTAAATTTTTAGAATCAAATTTTCTAATTATACCAAAGTTTTCTTTTAATTCTAAAGTTTTTAGATATTATCACAACGATGTGTTTGCAAAAAGCTATTTTTCAAACTATTCTAAAGTTTGCAAACGATCGAAATTTTCAAATCCCAAAATATTTTAGAATTTCTAAACTTTCTATTTTTTTTCTAGATTTGTAGAGTTAAATTTTCTAATTATTCCAAACTTTTCTTTCGATTCTAAAGTTTTTGAACGATATAACAACAATGTATTTGTAAAAATCAATTTATTCAAAGGCCAAAATATTTTAGAATTTCTAAATATTTTAATTTTTTCTAGATTTATAAAATCAAATTTTCTAATTATTCCAAAGTTTTCTTTCAATTCTAAAGTTTTTAGATATTATCACAACAATGTGTTTGCAAAAATCTATTTTTCAAACTATTCTAAAATTTGCAAACGATCGAGATTTTAAAATGCCAAAGTGTTTTAGAATTTCTAAACGTTATATTTTTTTATTCTAGATTAGTAGAAACAAATTCTTTAATTATTCTAAAGTTTTCTTTCAATTATAAAGTTTTTAGACGCAATAACATCAATGTCTTTGCAAAATTCTATTTTTCAAAGTTTGCGAGATTTTCAAATCACAAAATATTTTAGAATTTCTAAAGATTTTATTTTTACTTGTAGATTTGTAGAATTATTCAAAATGTTTCTTTATATTCTAAACTTTATAGACGTTATAACAATTCATTATTAGCAAAAATCTACTTTTTAAACTTTTGTAAAAAATACAAACGATTTAGATTCATTTTAATTTTAGAGATCTTAAAATATTTCAGAGTTTCTGAACATTAAAATAGAAAGAGAGATTTCTTAAAACATTCTAAACCTTTTTTAACTCTAAAGTTTTTAGACATTGTATATTTTCCGAACTCTATATAAAGTTTACAAAGATTCTGAATTTTGAAACATATTAGTTTTCTTTTTTCAAGTTTTTATATATTGTACGTTATTATTATTGTTTAGTTTTTGAATTTAAGAATTCTTAGAACTTTTTAATCTTTCGAAATAAAGAGCTTACACATTTTATAATTTTAAAGTTATAAAGATCGTCTAAAGATTTCATTAATTATTAAATAATCTCCACTACAGATTCCATTTTTCTTCTAATTTAAAGGTTGCAAAACGTTATTAGATTTTAAAATTCTAGAGATCCCAAACATTTTGAATATTCCAAAGATTGAGTTAAAATTGAATTCTTAAAGGAATACATTTCCCAAATTTCCAGCTTTTTTACAATTATAAAGTTTTTAGACATTGTAAAGTTAATAATTAATACATTAGGAAAATTACAATAATTTTTTTGTAAAATTTAAGACTTCTAAGAATAAAAAGTTTACGAATTTTATAATTTTAGACCTTTAAAGATCATCCAGAGTTCGTTTATTATTAAAAAATCTTTACAATATTCATCTTTTCTTTATGAATTATTATTAAAAAATATTAGGTTTCTAAATATTCTGAATTTTGTCGGAATTCTAAAAGTTCCAAAATATTTTATAAGTTTTTATAACAACTGAATTTTCAAACGTTTTACAGTTTTCATATGACATTTTCATATATATTGAGTTTTCGAAAATTTAACACTAACAATATTAAAATACTTACATATCTTCAAAAACAAAACAGAACAATATTTCTGATGGTTTACTTCTTGAATTACGTGAAGAGATTAACTAAAACAAGTTAGAAAGTTACAGTGAACTTGTATTCAAACAAAATTTTATTTAAATTTAAATATTTTTATGTATATTCTAAAAAATGTATTGTGCAGTAATTAAATCTTCATTAAAATTAGTGTTTTTTTTTAATAGTATAGGTTTTTAGTTTTTAAAGTTCCCATCAATAAAAGTAGCAAAGCGAGACAGTTCTGAATTAACATTGTAGGCCTCGAAGCAAAGCATGGAATGAGATCCGCTTCGCTTACATTAGAATGTGCATATTTAATCCTGCAGGTTTTTCCTGTTAACACTAAAAGCTGGCTTAAACTAAAATTAAAGCTTTTAGCGACACGTAGTTTACGGCAATTAAGTATTCACTCAAAGCCATTGAAAATATCGATTTTAATATTAATAAAAAAGTAACGTTAAATTTATGTAATAATAATTTTAAAACGTATTATTTTTTTCGTTCCACAACTGCGTATGGTGTTTGTTTATTTGTTTACGTAAAAATAAAAATAGTGCGCAACTTACTATTTACACCTGCAACCCAGATGAATAGTTTACGTTTGCGCTGTGACTAATTTTTGGAACGCAAATAAAATATTTTGGCACCGCTAAAATGGGTGAAGTATTTATTATTTCCGCTGTGACGTAATGTTATAATTTATCATGCGGATTAAGAATGTTTAATGAATTAAAAATAAAATTTAGCGAAAATTGCTATTTGCATAGGTCTATCCTTGAATGTGCTCCTTATTAATTACATGATATAACACGTTGTTTTATTACCCATATTCATTTTCTCACTTTATTGGTGTAATATATCTTTATGTCCACGTATTAACAGGCGCTGATAAATTGGGTCGCCAATGTATGGTTCCTCAAGGTACGCAAATAGGGCCGCTCAGGGCCGACGCCATAAATTTCTTTATGGGATGTTATTACGATGATTAAATAATTAGTTTCGTATAAAATGGTAAATATTAATGTTTTAATTTGTACATACTTGATAATTATTTATCATTATTATATAACCGCGTTCCCGTTTTGCCGATTTTGTTTACGCAAACGGTTTTATTTACCAAACTGTGCGACTTTGAAGCTTCCGAGAAGCGCACTTATGCTTCGTTACAGTCTGAAAACAGGTCAAGGCTCGTTAGGCACGGGATTATTGTTTGAGGTGACGGAGAGAATGAAAAAAAAATTGGGGTTTCGCAAGAACGTGTCGCATGTTTCCTTCGATCTTTACCGATCCGGACACTGGGTTTTACGTTTGCACAATTTGTTCGGTGCAATGCATTGTTTGTTCTGTTAATTTTTTTTATTTTGAGTGAGAATGTTGTAATGTTTCCATTGGCAGGTGCATTCGTCAAGGGTCGTGAGGTTTTGCTCTGATGTAATCTTAAGTTAATGAGGTTAAAAGTTTAATCATTAGAAATTTTGTTATTTGCATTGTTAAATCTTAATTTTTACCGTATAAAAATTGTTTCAAATTGTTTCGAGGTACTCTTTTTTGGGAAAACAATAAATCTGGGTTTTTTAAGGCTATTTCGAACAATGAAGTCAGTTTTTAAGCTTTATGTCGTTTTGATAATGATAAATTCTTTTTCATATAATTGGCACTTGTTGAGCTACACTTTTGATGGAACCAGATTTCTTCACCAAATTTAGAATTGTTTATCCAAAAACAATATATGAATTAAATTTTTATTACAGTAAGTTTGGATACCTTTAATACACCTAATGCTACTGTAATATCATTTCAATTTAGTTTTTACTTCTTTGAACTATCTCTTTATAGTAAACGACACGAATTCATATTTGTTTATATATAGTATAGATTGCGTTTGCTGAAACGAGTACAACGATCTCGACTGTGCCTTTTACGATCTTTCTTATCTCCGGCCGTTCGTAAAAGATTTTTTTAAGTCCCCACCGGTTTCATCCAGACGTGCAATGTTTACTCATCAGCCGCATAAATAAATGCATCAACATTTTTTTCGTCTGCACATGCACAACACAACACATGATAAATGGTAAATACACTTGATTTACAGCAGGCGACATCAACATTCCTTTTGAGTCGACCTTGAAACATTCGTTTCAAGAAATGAAAGAAAAATATTACCAATACTATAAAGAATTGATAACGCTTTTGTATTTTAAGTAAACCATTATCTATCCAGCTGTGTATTAGTACGTCTGCATTAGCGCCATCTATTGAGCGTTATTCAAAAGCGCCTAGACTAGCGCCACCTATCAACGGTTTAAGTAATATTGCCCTAAGGTAGAGCTAAGCTTGAATTCAAATGCATTATTATTAATTATATCTAAATTATCTTTCAAGTAGAAGTCTTGGGAAATTATAACTACTTAATAGCAATTTTAATAATTTTGAACCTTTAATAACAGCCTAAATGTTGATCAGCTAATTTTGAAGATGAAAATATAGTAATTTAAAATAAAACCATAGTTCCTAACTCTTTTGCAAGGTAAAGACAAGTAAAAAAAGTCCGATAATTTGCCTTTTTGTATTAAATAACAGAAAAATTGATCGAGTTTTTTGAAGTAATGACCCAAATGTTGATCAACTTTAGAAATTCAAAATATTTCAACTTTTCTCATTTGGTAACATTTTTCTTGAATCATCAAATTATTTACTGTGTTCACTTGTTTGTTCCAAAAAATACACATATTCCAAGAAAGTAGCTCAACAAATTTTGCATTTGCATTATTAAAAATTCATTGATCGATTTTTTTTGAAGTAATGGTCGAAATGTTGATCAACTTTAGAAATTCAAAATATTTCAACTTTTCTGATTTGGTTTAATTTTTTTTCTTGAAACATCAAATTATTTACTGTGTTCACTTGTTTGTTGCAAAAAAATACACATATTCCAAGAAAGTAGGTGAACAAATTTTGCATAACACCGCGGAGGAGGATGACTTCTCCGCTGTCGAGCGCGAAACCCACGCCGGCCGGACTCCGTTTTTGGTCAACAGACTCGAGTCTCCGGCCTGTCGCCGCCAATTATGCAATTAGAAAAATATGAAACCGTTGATTCATTTCAGCGCACGCCGCAAACAACAGAAAAAAAAGCACACACACACACACACAGGCACAGACAGTAATTATGTAATTGGCGATAATTTGCCATCGGGTTATGGAGAGGCTCGGTTGTGTAACGGCGAAGGTATCAGGCTAATTTGCATTTAATTGATGAGACGATTTTGCAAACGTAACGAAAATTTCGCTTTTTTTAGAATATTAAATTGATAATCTCCTTCAAACCAAAATTTGTTTGCATAATTCATGCTTGGAATGGAATCCTAAATGCCACAGCAGTTATATTGACATTGCCCAAACAATTAGAAAACTGTTGGGCAATTTTGATCATAAAATAAGTACTTATTACATGCAATTTATCTAAAACAAGTTTTTCTACCATTGCTAAAACTTGTTTCAGATCAAAAATATAACTAGATGTACCAGTAACAGATGAACAAGCTTTAGAAACCAAAATTTAGCTTTCTACAGAAGAATATTCTTCATTTAGCTTATTTAAAAAATCACGTTGCAAAAAATCTTAGGCCTTTTAAGTTCTGCTACCTCTGCTATAACGTGTTTTCGATCAAAAATATTACCAGTGACAGATAAACTAGATTTAGAAATCAAAATTTTCCCATCTACAGAAGTATATTCTTCAATTTATCTTAGTTGAAAATTTATATTGCAAAAAATGCAAATGGTTATGCCAGATTTCATTTGAGCGTTATTAGGGAGTTCAAAAAATCTTGCCAAACCTTAATATTGTTGTTTACTGTTTTAAGTAGAACCATTAACCTTTGACAAACTTTTGAACTGATTCCTCTAATTTCCAAGGGGTTTCTAAACAGACCAATTTCCAAATTGCAATTCCCATAAAAAATTTAAGCTCAAAAACGGGTCGTAAAATAAATTAATTAATGAAACTGATGTATTCACATCCTGCTTTTAATGTTATCGAAAAAGTTAAGCCAAAAATAACAAATTCAGAATTTTTATATTGGTGGTTGCAGGTTTTAGTAGAACCTTTTACCTCTGAGCTTAAGGTTTTTAAAGTGACCAACCTAATTGTCAAATTACAGTTCCAAACAAAATGTTAAAGATATGATAGGGTTTTCGAACTGACCCAATAGAGAAACTGCTATTCCAAGCAAAATTCTTGAGCTTTGAAATAGTTTCTAAAGTGATCAAATTGACAAATTGCATTACTAATTAAAATCCTCTAGTTTTCAAAGTGTTTCTACTAAACTGACCAATTTCCAAAGTGCAATTCCTAGCAAAATTTTAATTACCTAATAGAGAAACTGCAGTTCCAAGCGAAATTCTTAAGCTTAGAAATAGTTTCTAAACTGATCCAATTGACAAATTGCAGTTCTATTTAAAATCCTCTAGTTTTCAAAGTGTTACTAAACTGACTAATTTCCAAATTGCAATTAAGCTCTAAAATGGTTCGTAAATTCATCTATTTATTAAATACGATGCACTTAACGCGAAAAAATAAGTTATCGAGAAAGTTAAGCCAAATAACAAATTCAGAACTTTTATGTTGATGATTGTAGATTTTAGTAGAACCATTTAACTATGATCGGATTTTTAAAATGACCTAATTACCAATTACAGTTCCTAACCAAATTCTTAGGATATGAAAGGGTTTTTGAACTTTAACCAATTGAGAAATTGCAGTTCTAAGCATTTTTTTTGCTTCGAAAAGGTTTCTGAACTGACCCAATTGACAAATTGCAATATAAAGCAAAATCCTTGAACTTTGAAAGGATTTTTGAATTGACTGAATTGCTAAAATACATTTCAAAGAAAAATCTTAAAGTTATGATAAGATTTTTATCTGATCTCCGGCCACCCACCCACCCTACATATTTATTTTAACTTTAAACTAAAACCCTTGTTTTTACTTAGTTAAACTCTGCAGTACTTTTTTGGATTATTATTTTTTTAAACATTATAACACTGTTTGTAATTAAAATTGAAAAATATATGTAGGGTGGGTTGGTGGCCTCTAAATATCTAATTGCCAAAATAGCTCAAAAAAGTTCATGGATTATTCTAATAGATTAAATACATTCAGTTTAAAAATGTTTAAATATTAAAAATAGCATTGTCAGATAGATTAGGCAAATTTCTCAAACATCCATTTGGTGGGGAGTTTTTTCCAAATAAAATTTCTGTTTGCAGATTCATCAAGCTTTCAAGAATTTTTTGATTCGATCCAATTGATAAATTGCAGTTTTCAGAAAAACTTGAAGCTTTCCAACGATTTTGGAACTTTTCTAATTCGTAAAAAAGCTATAAGAAGTTGGTGAATCGATTTAATTTAATAAAATACAATTGTTTATATCTCGCTTAAATGTTAAAAATAGCATTATCATAAAGGTTAGTCCATGGGAAGGGAGTTATCTTCAAATAAAATTATTATTATGTTTCCAATAGATCCATCAAGCTTTCAAGAAGTTTTTGATTCGATCCAATTGGTAAATTGCAGTTTAAAGAAAAATTTAAAGCTCTGCAAGGATTTCTGAACTTATCCAATTGCTGAAAGAAAAGCTATGAAAAGTTGGTGAATCGATCTATTTGAATCAATGCACTTGATTGTATCTGGCTTAAATGTTAAAAATAGCATTGTCAGAAAGGTTAGGCCAAATTTTAACGACATACATTTGAATGGGCTGTTTTTTTTAAATAAAATTACTGTGTTTGTAATTGCAGTTTCTAATAGATTCCTCAAGCTTTCAAGAAGTTTTTGATTCGATCCAATTGATAAATTGCAGTTTCAAGAAAAACTGAAAGCTTTCGAAGGATTTTGGAACTTATCCAATTGATAAAAAAGCTATAAGAAGTTGGTGAATCGATCTAATTGATAAAATGCAATTGTTTCTCGCTTAAATGTTAAAAATAGCATTTTTAGAAAGGTTACTCCAAATTTTAACAATATCCATTAGGTAGAGAAATAAAATTTCTATGTTTTTGGTTGATGTTTCTAAAAGATCCATTAGGCTTTCGAGAAGTTTTAATTCGACCCAATTGATAAATTGCAGTTTCAAGAAATATTTAAAGCTTCCCAAGGATTTTTTTCCAATTGCCAAAAAAAGCTATAAAATTGGTGAATCGATCTAATTAATAAAATGTACTTGTTTATATTAAGTGAGATATAAACAAGTGCATAAAGTTAATACTTGATGCGCTGCACTCTTGATGGAAACATATATTAATATTGGGTAAATAGTAACTCTTGTTTTGTTCTATATTGTTTTTTTTTATTTATTTATTTTTATTTTTTTTTTTTCATTTACTGACACGTGTTTCGGTCTTCGCAGACCATTATCAAAGTTAAAATAAAAACAATTTGGAACAAAACAAGAGTTACTATTTACCCAATAAACAAGTGCATTTTATTAATAAGAGCAATTTACCAACTTTTCATAGCGTTTTTTTTTTTGGTAATTGGATAGG
Source organism: Ontholestes murinus (assembly GCA_963969525.1). NCBI lineage: Eukaryota > Metazoa > Arthropoda > Insecta > Coleoptera > Staphylinidae > Ontholestes > Ontholestes murinus. Next base: position 6,268,157 of record OZ018393.1, read on the forward strand.
TTCAGAAATCCTTGCAAAGATTTAAATTTTTCCTGAAATTGATCAATTGGGTCGCTTTTTTAGCATAATAGTATTGCCAAAAATGATAATAATTTTCATATAGGTAAGGAGATTTTCAAGTGTTAATAGTTCCAACAAAATTTCAGAGTTTGTTGGTTTTCAGTAGATCCATTAGTCTATCAGAAAGTTTTTGAACCGGCCCAATTTACGAGTTTGCAGTTTCAAACAAAATTCTTTTTAATTCAATATGAGATGTAAGACATTATAGAAAATGATAGAGATTCTTAACTTGTTTGAGGAGTCAATCAAGTAAAATTTCTGACGAAACTTATATGTTGATAGTAACAGACTTGAGTAGAAAAAGTTCTTGAACTCATCCAACTAATAAATTTTAGTTCCAGGCAAAACCCTAAAGTTCTAGAACTGTTTTTGATCACATCCAATTGGCAATGAATTAATACTTCAAACCAAAAAACCTTCCCGAAAAAGTGACACAAGCAAATACAGAAACAGAAATCAAATATTCCAAATGTGGAGGAGGATTCTTGCTGCCTTAACACCATGTTGATGGATTGGGTTTGAGTGGAAGAACATATTTCATTGTGAACTCCGCTGGTGCTTCTTTCGGCCAAAATTTTGAGATTTCAAGAAGTTTTTGATTCGATCCAATTGATAAATTGCAGTTTCAAGAAATATAACATCCCAAGTAAGAAACTACAAATGTTCTAATTTTATTGACAAAAACCAAGGAGATGGGAAATGAGATTTAAAAAAATTAACTGTCTTGTCTAAATTCCTATATTATATCGAAGTATTATGTTTTTGGATGATCAAAAATTTTGATATGGTGTTTTGAACTGCCAAATAAATCATATATCCTTAAAATATTATTTAAATTATCTAATGGGCACTTGTTCACAATAAAATCCTCGTACTGAATCAATAAATCTTGCAGAGAGTAATTATTGAGCTTCATATATTCAATAAAGCCATGAATTTCAATGATAAAATAATCTGACCTAACCAAAAATATTATGTTTCCACGTGCTAATACCTAAAAGAGGCAATTGTTCTTTCAACAATTTGAATTTGTGAATTTAATTCATTTTTTGGATAAACCATTGTTTTCAAAATCGAATTTTGGGCCCAAATTAATTTTGGATTTTAAAGTTTTTTCAAAGTTTAGAAATGCAATTCCGGTCCAAATATTTTTTCACTAAATATTTTATTCCTCTTGAGATGATTTTATCACGAGGAACTCTAGTATGCCTAGGCGAGTTGCTAAGTGCTGCAGAAATCATGGAGGAGCAACTCATTATTGAAATTAAAGAAAAAGTTACCATGATTCTAATCTAATCATTTCTTAGTGTGGATTATTTACGTATTTTGTGAAATATTCATTAAAATTGAGCGACGATTTCTTTGTGTTCTTTTACTTATGGCGGCCAGTATAATTATTAGTGTATATTTGACCAATTTTGATACATTTTATACAAACTTAGCGTACTCTTGACCTACCCCACTTCCTTTTATATTAATCTCTCGTACTCCTGACCTAACCCAATAAATTCTATGTTAATCCTGCACACATTGATAAATAGTGCATTGACCCGATTTGCCACAAAAGAAAATAAATTGACCCAGCGTTGCCCTGACCTATCTCAATTTACTGTAAATTATATAGGGCAGTTGTACGACAGGTCAATATATAGTTTATTGTGGTAGGTCAAGAGTACGCTTGGTTAAAATATGTGAAAAATAAAGTCGAAAAAGAAGCTAAAATAATTATCTATTATGAAAGTAAATTCGGAAATAAGGGAAAAGAATTTTAAGCAATAACGATCCTCGAATACTTTGTGTTTGATATTAACGATTAAAACAAAAATTAACCTATAAATTTCAAAGACTATGTCCAAATTTATCGAAAAAATCAAAAATTAACTAATAATTTTCCACAATGAACTAAAATAATCTTTAACTTTGGAGGCGTTCACTTCGTAGTACATTTTCTGTTATGAACTAAATGACTTTAATACATTATATTAATCAAAAATTAACCTATAACCATTAAAGATTGTATCCAAAAATAGCGAAACAATCGATTCGCGTTTTATCACTCCTTATACGAGTGTGCCGACAAAAATTCGAAAGTGTCCTACACGCGTATCTCTTACATTCAATTAGGATTACTCATAAGATCTACACACGTGGGCACATCGTATGAATCTCTCGCCTGATTTTGGCCCATTGAGATAAAAAAAATATATATATTTTTCGATATAAATACTCATTCACGAGCATTCTTAGAATGTCACATGTGTGTGTGTCTGTTACACATGTAAAAATAGAGAATGTCGACCTTTCCATGTGATATAATTTTTTTTATAGATTCCACCGCGGGAGTATTTGCAAAATACGTGGGTAATTTAGGTTACATAATTTTATAGCGTATTTACGTAAATAAATTAGTTTTCAACAAAAAATAATTGTAATAGAATAACCTATATGAATAAAATTATGTGTTTATGAACAAACTTAAAATTTGTATATAAATGAAATCAAATAAAGTATTGTTATCGTATTCCTAACCTACTACAATAATCTATATATTTTTTAGAATTCGTGAAGAGTGTAATCAATAATTACAGTACAGTAAAACATCATCCAAAATTATTTGCTATTTTTTTAGTATTAAATCAGTTTTCGAGCTTTATAAACATTAAATTTTCTATGCATAGAATTTTCTCAATATAAGTTGTTTTATAAGACGAAAGAATTTTCTTTACAACAAATGTTTTAAACATAAATGTTTATGAATGATGTATAGAAAATTCTATTTAGAACATTCAACTAAATGGAATTTTCTATACATCGAATCTTCTAAAACTCGGGGTTTTTGAATATTGAATTTACTCAACAAAAAAATTATAAAATTATAAAATTTAAGATTTTCAGAATATTTATTTTTCCAAACTTAGAATTTTCTGCACAGCGAAATTTATAAATATACAATTTTTGAGCATTACAATTTCTAAATAGAGAATTTTCTAAACAAAAATTTTTATAATTGTTGAATTTTCTAAACAAAGAATTTTATATAGAAAGAATTTTATATACATTGAATTTTCTATACATACACTTTTTTGCCCATTGAACATTCTAAACAAATAATTTTCTAAACACCGAAATTCCTAAACAAAGGATTATCTGTAGATCGAATTTTCTAAACATAAATATTTTTTTGAGTACTGATTTTTTTAAACAAAGAATTTTTTATATATCCAATTTTCTAAACATAGTTTTATGAGTATTCAATTTTCTAAAGAAAGAAATTCCGAAACAAAAAATTTTCTGTACCTCGAATTTTCTAAACAAGGAATTTTATAAAAATAAATATGAGTATTTATTTTTCTAAACAAAGAATTTTCTAAACAAAAAATTTTCTGTACATCGAATGTTCTAAAGAAGGTATTTTATAAACATAAATATTTTTTGAGTATTGATTTTTCTAAACAAAGAGTTTTTTATATATCGAATTTTCTAAACAATTTTCTGTACATCGAATTTTCTAAAAAAGGAATTTTATAAACATAAATATTTTTGAGTATTGATTTTTCTAAACAAAGAATTTTCAATACGTCAAATTTTCTAAACAATTTTTTATATATCGAATTTTCTAAACAAAGAATTTTCTAAACAAGGAATTTTATAAACATAAATATTTTTTGAGTATTGATTTTTTTTAAACAAAGAATTTTCAATACATTGAATTTTCTAAACAAAGAATTTTTTATATATCGAATTTTCTAAAGAAAGAATTTTCTATAAAACGAATTTTTTAAACAAAAAAGTTGTAACATACACTTTTTTAAATATTAAATTTTTTATACATCAAATTTTCTAAGCATAATTTTTTTGAGTATTGAATTTTCTAAACAAACATTTTTCTGTATATTGAATTTTCTAAAGCAGGAATTTTATAAACATAAATATTTTTTGAGTATTGATTTTTCTAAGCAAAGAATTTTCAATAGATCGAATTTTCTAAACAAAGAATTTTATAAACATAAATATTTTTTGAGTATTGACTTTTCTAAACAAAGAATTTTCAATACATCGAATTTTCTAAACAAAGAATTTTCTATGCATCGAATTTTTTAAACAACAAAGTTTCTAAACATCGAATTTTCTGTACATACACTTTTTTTGTGTATTGAATTTTCTAAACAAAGAATTTTTACACATCGAATTTTCTAAGCATAATTTTTTTGAGAATTGAATTTTCTAAACAAAAAATTTTCTGTACATCCAATTTTCTAAAGAAGGAATTTTATAAACATAAATATTTTTTGAGTATTGATTTTTCTAAAAAAGAATTTTCAATACATCGAATTTTCTAAACAAAAAATTTTTTATATATCAAATTTTCTAAACAAGGAATTTTCTATACATCGAATTTTTTAAACAACAAATTTTTGAGTATTGATTTTTCTGAACAAAAACTTTTCAATACATCGAATTTTCTAAACAAAGAATCTTTTATATATCGAATTTTCTAAACAAAGAATTTTCTATACATCGAATTTTTTTAAACAACAAAGTTTCTAAACATCGAATTGTTTGAGCATACACTTTTTTTATGTATTGAATTTTCTAAACAAAGAATTTTTTACACACCGAATCTTGAATTTTCTAAACAAAACATTTTCTATACATTTAATTTTTTAAACAATTTTTTTATAAGTATTGAATTTTCTAAACAAAGAATTTTCTATACATCGAAGTTTCCAAACAAAGAATTTTCAATATATCGAAGTTTCTAAACATCGAATTTTCTGAACATACACTTATTTTGAGTATTGAATTTTCTAAACTAAGAATTTTTTACACAAATCAATTTTCTAAGTGTTGAATATTCTAAACAAAAAATTTTCTATACATAGAATTTGAATTTCTGTTTTATTCAAAAAGTTTTGTAATTAATTTTGTTCTTTCTATAGCTAATCTTATCTAATTTAGATTTTAAGTCTACCCACCCATCATGCATCAAATTTTTACTAATTTACTCACTCAAAAATTTTACCTTTTGAATTTCTGTTTTATTCAAAAGGTTTTGTAATTAATTTTGTTCCAAACACCGACACTATGAGTAATTGAAATTTATATGTATATGTAGGGTGGGTGGGTGGCCTCTATCCCACCCTTCAATCAGTAAAACATCATCAAAAATTACTTGAAAAATTTGTATGAATAAATCTTTAAAAATTGCAATTATTTTGTGTTTGTTTATATTTTACAACTTTTAATTAAAACCCTCGCTTATGTTTTACTGATTGGAGGGTGGCATAGAGGGATTGAATGAAAACATCAACAAATTTTGTAACAATCATGTCGAAAATTTTATTTATGCGAAATGTTAATTGCGGATTTTATTGCACGCACGTAAACGGATTTCCGAGAAACGCCAAAACGAAAATATTTACATTTTTTTGTATTGTTATTCATTCATTCACCTAATGGCTGCATTAGTTTTATCGACGAAAATGATCTCGTTATCTATCGACCAAGGGGGCCCCAATTTGCATGAAACGGCGGCGTAAATGCTATTCCGGGAAAAAATTCTGGTCTGAAAATCTTTAATCGGCAATTTTCAGGCGAGCGCGTAAACCGGCTTCCCGGAAAAAGTTAACGGATTTGCATTTTTTTTCGCGCGCGATTGTTGCGATTTAGTTGCAAATTTCCTGCCTGCTCCGGTGTTGCGTTGATTTTATTTTTTTGGTGGATTCACCGAAACTGATTTTGCCCAATGGTTGGGATTTTGAAGTTCGCTGATGGTTTAACACAGTTTCGTACTAATTACTCTCATTACTGGATTTAAGGTATGTTTTTTTATAATACATTTGTATTTTTTTAACTAAAAAAGTCTAATAAACATCAGCATACCATCAGCTTAAAAATATCTAAATATTATGAGAAATGGTAGATCTTTAACCTATTAATAAAATAATTGCGTTTCTTTGAGTGTCACAAAATGACGACTCTCATAACTAGGATGTGAGAAGAAGGAAAATTTACATCGTGCGATTTAAAATTTTCTAAAAACTATATCATCAGCTGTATCAGATTGAATATTTTTAAACTATCATAGGTTTTTTTATTTATTAAAAAAATAATTGCTATAACTTAAACATTTTTGCTTTTACTGTTTTTAATTATGAAAAATGTTCAACTTTTAGAAATGAAAATATTGATTCTTCTAAATTGATTGACAAACTCATAAGTTTTTAAGTCAAGCAATTGTTTTATTTCTTATTTTTTATCTCATGGAAAATTTTCAACGTGACATTTCCAAATTAATTAAATAATTAAAATCAATTATCTTTATTGCTTCTTTTTTTCATAATCCGTACCTGTTTTAATTTTACGATTTGGCATTTTATCGACCGAATGAAAACATGTTTTGCGCGCTTAACCTATAAACCTAAAAAAAAAACGATGTAATAACCACGAGGGGGCGCCGATGATTTATCCTCGCGTCGTAACGGCGCAAATTTTGTCGCCGACAGCCGAGTTTATCATTCAGCAGGTAATAACATTAATAATAATTTTTCCGCGCTCGGCGTTCTCTCCTTTTTTATTTTTAATTATTTCGCCGGGCTCGCGAAAATTAATTGGACGTAATTGTTTACGTTCGCGATGAAGTAATTACGTGCCGCGATGATGGATTCATGTACGTTGGCAAACGTTATTATTTTTTTTTTTCGTTTCTATAAGGAATGGCATGCGCGATGATATTTATTTCATGAGATGTCAAATTATGTTTTTATTGCGTAACGTTTTCTTTTTTTATATGGAAGATTAAAAAAAGTCTAATATTAATAAATTTCGTTGATGGACGATGTTTATTTGTTGAATTTGGTGTTTATTTGCGTATGACCTTGAACTTCTTGAAGGTCATTAAGTATTAGCATAGAGATATACAATTTTTTTATTACAAAACGATCATATGATATGTGATTAAGTTCAAAATGAACTGGATAGATAGATGAAGTTGTAATAAATTTGCAGCCGGTTTATTACTTTTTGCTACATTTCGTTAATGTAAAATTTAATTATCCCGTTGATATCACCTTGAAGTCTAAATCTGAGGAATACATTCGATTAATATAGAACTGCAAGTTGCTGTAGCAACCTCTTAACAATTAAATAACCCATCTGTATGTAATGTGACAATAATTATTTACTTTCATTTCTGTTGCACTGTTAGAAATGCAATCACTTCAAATCTTTTGAAGGCCTGAAGTTTTTCACTTAGTGGCTTTATACTTATGTCTTTTTTGAAATTGTTACACTTTGTTGGCAAACATCTGCTCTATTGTTAGGTCAGTAGTGCATATGATTTTTTGTAAAGTTTCATAATATCCTGCACTTTTTTCTTTGTACGATCGTACTTATTAGATTTTTTTGTAGAGTTTTTTTCATTTCAAAAGTGTCATGTGCGTGTCTCCTTAAAATATTTGTAAGATCTCCTGTATTCCTTTTTTTGGAAATGATGATTTGGGAGTCTTAGGCATCTTCAACCGAGAATTAACGGTACAGTTTTCTTGGTTTACAATATAACTTCAATTGGCCATTGGGTTCATCCTCAATCAGCAGAGATAAGGGTACAAGAAGTCAAGTCCAGACATTCGATTAGGGAAGCTGTTTATTAAAGTTAGGCCGAATTCAAAGATTGCTTCAATGTTTGACAACTTATAACCCATGCAGAAACCAATGTTTTCAATAATGAGTATCGACATTTCCTTTCTTCTTTTCTTAAAAATTATGTTTTGGAACTCTTTGTTGACACTATCTTGGGATTAACGGTACAATATACTTTCGTTTAAAATTTGACCCTTGGATAATTCCTTTAGGGGTGATTTGCTTGAAATGTTTTAATATTTTTTTGTATTTCTTTGTCTTCAAGTGGCTCATCCAGAAGTGCGAGTAGTTATTTATTCTTTATTACCTTCGTTATTCCTATTAACGTATTTAAATAAATACAGGTATACATAAAACAATACAATAATTTTGGCCGCAGGAATCACAGGCGTAGTTCACTGCTTCTCAATGATCTTCCGCTGGACCCAAATCCTTCCATAGAAGAGTAATAGCCCTTGGTTTCTTCTGGATTCACTATTGATTTATTAATTCAGCAAATATGTTGTATTTTGTCCCTTTTGAAGAAAATTCTAGACATTAATCTATAAATGTCATCACTGGCGTTGATTTAAGAAATATGCAGTCATTCGAATTTAGTAGCTGTACATTAAAGTTACGCCGAATTTAAAGATTGCTTAAATCTTTGATAATTCATAATCCATCTGAAGAAAATGTGGAGCCAAGAAGGCCGACGCAGGAGAAAAGAAATCCTCGGTCGGAAAGGACAAAAAAGCCTCATTCCGAGAAGAAGGTAGCGACATCGAAGGCGAAGTCGTCGTACCAGTCAAAGGCCAAAAAGGCGACCAAGAGCGGTCCTACGAAAAAAACCCAAAGTACCCAAGCCGAAGAGGGCGAAGGCGGCTCTGATAACCGTCGCAAAGAAACCGTCTCTAAAACAGAAGTAGTCGACTACAACCACTATTATTTTTTTAATGTGGGAACATGTGACAAAGGTAAAACCTGGGGCAATGTCGTTCCCAAAAAGCATTCACTTTTCCTTCTGTGGTCGTTCTGGAATTGCAATCATTACAATACTTTATTCATGGTTTAGGAAGGCCTAGTTTTAGTTTTACACATGACGGTTTTGTACGCCTAGCATTCTTAGCATAGTCGAACACCTGCTCTAATACCGAATAAGTAGTGTGTATGATTTTTTGTAGAGTTTTCTCAGTTCTATAGTGTCTTTCACTTAGTTTGTTGTGAAATTTCTATAAGATCACATCCTTTTCTTTCTTTAAAGTGACAATTTGGGACTCTTAAGTATCGTCATGCAGAGAGTAACGGTACAGTATCACTTGGTTTGGAATATAATTTAGTTTCGCCCTTTGGGTTATCTTTTATCTCTACAATTTTTGTTTCATTTTTTAAATTTCATTCAGTGGATGAATTCATTACCAGCCGAATGACGGAAATTTCCTTTCGAAGCAATTACAATGATTTGAAGAATACCACTCCTTGTAATTGAAGAAACTCAAGTTGCATAAATTGTCAACGCCTAGAAGTGACAAATTAAAACATTGACTATGGAGGCTTCTACTTCGTTATACATTTAACTCCTAGAAGTGAGTTATTTGGTCTGGTAGGTTCCAACGTTTTAAAGAAATCTACCGTAAATTCTGGCGAGTAGGTAATCAGAAACCCAATTTAGGCTGGATGCAAATTCTTAAATCTGGTGAAGTCCTTGGCCTTGTAGTTACTGATGGTATGGAAAATCTATTACCCTGAAGATTCTGAAATCCAATTTACGCTGATTGCTAAATTCTAGACCTGTTGAAGTTCTTGGTTTGGTCGGTAGCAATGGTACAGGCAAATTTGTCACATTGAAGATTCTGATAGGTAAGCAGAACTCTAATTTAGGTGATTATTAATTCCAAGATTTAACGAGGTGCTTGGTCTTGTATCTACCAACGTTATAGAAAGATATATCGCACTATTTGTTTATTTATAAAAAATGCTAGTTCCATACACGTATATAATAGGTCACGGTTGGCAGAGAAAAAAAAATAAATCCACCCCATCAAGTCAAAGCTTGGAAAAATGGAACTGTTAAGAAAAATCCTGTACACACCCAAAGATCCAGCAGCAGTTCCAGCTTAGCTTCAAACAAAAGTAGTAAACAAATTACTAGTAGAATAGGTCATTTATGGACGAAGGTAGAAAAAAACAAGAAATAACCTCCTAAAAAGGATAAGAAGGTCTGGATACAAAATTAAAAATTAATACTTTAGTATCCTTACTAAAAAAAATAGAAAACTATGTATTTCTATTTTTTTCTGCAAATTAAAAAATTGGTACATATAATTTAGGTTATAAAAATCTTGGGCGGGTTTTCACTCTTTTTCGTAATGATTACCAATTCCTATACTCAATGAGGTTCTTGGTTTTGAAGGTACCAACAGTTTCGAAAAATATAGGCGCTAAATATTCTGACGGGTGAGCAGAAACCTAATTTAGGCTATTTAACAATTCCTAAACCCAATAAGGTACACTGAATAAAACACTTACTATGTTTTTAACCACTATAATTTATATATTATAATAAATTATAGTGGTTAAAAACATAGTAAGTGTTTTATTCAGTGTTCATTATGAATTACCACATAGTAACGGTCGCAACCATCATTATGATGACCAATAAGGTACGTTTAGTCTTGTAGGTACTTCCTCTCAAATCCTAATTTTAATCATATAGTCAATTTAGGCTGATTGTCAAAAATTTGTCAAAATCCTAGTAAGGTGCAAGTTTGGCGAAGAAAAGCACTGTTATGTTCCACATTTTTATTTACAGTTTCCTGACACGTGTTTCAAACTTTGCAGTTCATTATCAAAGGTAATACTGACTTTGATAATGAAATGCAAAGTTCGAAACACGTTTCAGGAAACTGTAAATAAAAATAGGGAACATAACAAGAGCTTTTCTTCACCAAACTTATACATCCGGTTCCACCAAGAATGTAGCATAACAAGCATCACCTTTACTAGTAAGGTGCTTTTAGTCTTTTAAATACTTTTACTCAAACCCTGATTTTCCTCTAATTAATCAATTTAGGCTGATTGCCAAGTCTAAATCACCAATTGAGGTACTTGGTGCTGTACGTAGCAACGATTTAGAAAACTCTACAGCTCTAAAAACTCTGACTGGTAAGCAGAAATCTAATTTAAGCTGATAACCAATTCCTAAACCGAGTAAGATGTTTTTTGTCTTGCATGTATCTCCATTCAAACCCTGAGAGAGAGACAAACATCTTTATTTATTATTAAATACAATCGTTATGAACAATATAATTGTAATTGTTTTTTAATAAGGCTATCGACCCATGGTCTTTCTGCCTCAAACCCTGATTTTCTTCTAATAATAAATTTAGGCTGATAACCAATTTCAAAACTTAGTGAGGAGCTTGGTGTTGTAGGAAACAACGGTTTAGAAAAATCTACAGCGCTAAAAATTCTGACGGATGTACAGAAAACTAATTTACGCTAATTACCAATTCCTAAATCTAGGAAAATGCTTTTGATCTTGTAGGTACTCCCAGTCAAACCATGATTTTTTTCTAATGGTCAATGTTTTGACTGATTGCCAATACTTAGACCTAACGAGATGCTTGTAGTTAGCAACGATTTAGAAAAATCTACAGCACTAAAAATTCTTACGAAGATGCAGAAATCTAATTTAAGCTGATAACCAATTCCTAAACCTAGTAAGATGTTTTTTGTCTCGCAGGTATCTTCATTCAAACCCTGATTTTCTTCTAATAATAAATTTAGGCTGATAACCAATTTCAAAACCTAGTGAGGTGTTTGGTGTTGTAGAAACCAACGGTTTAGAAAAATCTACAGCACTAAAAATTTTTACGGACGAGCAGAAACCTAATTTAGGCTAATTACTAATTCCTAAACTTTGGAGGATGCTTTTGATCTTGTAGGTACTCCCAGCCAAACCATGATTTTTTTCTAATGGTCAATTTTTAGACTGATTGCCAATACGTAGACCTAATGAGGTGCTTATAGTTAGCAACGATTTAGAAAAATCTACAGCACTAAAAGTTCTGACTGGTAAGCAGAAATCTAATTTAAGCTGATAACCAATTCCTAAACCTAGTAAGATGTTTTTTTTTCTTGCAGGTATGTTCATTCAAACCCTGATTTTCTTCTAATTATAAATTTAGGCTGATAATCAATTTCAAAACCCAGTGAGGTGTTTGGTGTTGTAGAAAGCAACGGTTTCGAAAAATCTACAGCAATAAAAATTCTGACGAATAAGCAGAAATCTAATTTTGACTGATTACCAATTCCTAAACCCAGTAAGGTACTTTTGATCTTGCAGATACTTCCACTTAATCCCTAATATTCTTCTAATGGTTAATTTAGGCTGAACTCCAATTCCTAAACCTAATGAGGTACTTTTAGTACATTCTAAATTTTGGATAAATATTGTTTATATTATTTTTGTATGTATTAGGTTTTTATGTTAGCACAGAATTAAAACAAGCAAATAAATAATAATAATAGTTAAAATGAGTGTGTGAGAAATGGGTGGGAAGCAACAAAAAAGTGAATAAATTGATGAGAGAGGATGGGGCCGGGGTAGATATTCTGATGAGATTGAAGTGGGAGAAAGAAGTTAGAAGGGAGTAAAAGCAAGAAAGTGTATAGTATTTTATTTATATGAATATGTGTATGCCAATAAAGGTCTTTTTTTAATAATAGTTAGCAACGATTTAGAAAAATCTACATCACCAAAAATTTTGACTGGTAAGCAGAAATCTAATTTAAGCTGATAACCAATTCCTAAACCTAGTAAGATGTTTTTAGTCGTGTAGGTATCTCCACTCAAACCCTGCATTTTCTCTAACAGTCAATTTAGGCTGATGGCCAATTCCAAAATCTATTAAGGTGCTTGGTAATGTAGGTAGCAACGGTTTATAAAAATTTACAGCACTAAACATTCTGACGGATAAGCAGAAATCTAATTTAGGCTAATTACCAATTCCTAAACCTAGTAAGGTAATTTTGGTCTTGTAGATATTTCAACTTAAACCCTGTTTTTCTTCTAATGATCAATTTAGGCTTATTGCCAATGAAGTACTTGTAGTTAGCAATGGTTTAGAAAAATCTATGGACTAAAAATTTTGACGGGTAAGCGGAAATCTAGTTTAGGCTAATTTCGTATTCCTAAACCTTATTAGGTACTCGTTTTTGTAGATATCAAGGTGTAGGAACATCTGCTACGCTAAAAGTTTAGTTTAGTTTGCGAGTATATTAACTCATGTATTGATTAGATGAACATCTTCAATATTTCAAAGATTCTGAACTACCCAAATTCTCGAGGATGTCCTCACTATGATGGTAGTGATTTTTTGATAATGTCAATGTGAAATAAGCATTTATCGCTTTAATATATGTATCTGAAGCTGAGTTCATCTATAATAACACAGTGAAGGAGAGGACCGACAGGTTAGAGTAGAAGAACATTCTTCAAGAGTGAACTCCTCCTTTCAGCTTGCTGACGAAATTATTATTTGTATCGCGTTGTTTACTGTTTTATGAATTTCGATTATTTTTATAAAGCAAGTATTATAAAGTACCAATAAATAAATAAATAGATGAACCAAATTCCGAAATGTGTTAAAGGCGCGGTTAGGAAATTACTCTACTGAAAGTTCTGGCGAGTAATTCTGTTAATCAGAAAGTCATTTTAGTTTTAGATTACTAATTTCTAGACCTGGTGAAGATCTTGGTTTAATCGTTATCAATGGTACAGGAAAATTTATCACATTAAAAATTCTGATGGGTAGGCAATTACTGATTCCAAAATCTAATGAGGTGCTTGGTCTTGTAAAAAAAATCTATCGCACTATTTATTTATTAATTGATACTTTAGTTTGCTTAAATAAATAGTATTCCAAAAAGTTTTTTTTGCAAATTAAAAAAATGGTACATATAATTTAGGTTAGAGAAATCTTGGGCGAAGTGTTCACTCTTTTTCATAATAATCTTTCTCTCGATCACTGATTTGCCTCCTTTAATCAATTTAGGCTGTTTGTCAATTCCTTTTTGGTCTTGTAGATATCAACGATTTAGAAAAATCTAAGCACTGAATATTCTGATGAATTAGCAGAAACATAATTTACCTCAATTGCCAATTTCTAAACCTAGTGAGATGATTTTGGTTTTATAGATATTTTCATTCAAATCTTGATTATCCTCTTAGAATCAATTTAAGCTGATTGTCCATTTCCAAACCTAGTAATTTGATTTTGGTCTTATAGGTACTTCCACTAAAACACTGATTATCCTATAATAATCAATTTGGGCTGATTGTCTATTGGGAAATTTAGTGAGGAGCTTGGTTTTGTAGGTGCCAAAGGTTTAGAAGAATCTGAAGCACTAAAAATTCTGACGGATAAGCAGAAACCAAATTTAGGTTGATTACCAATTCCAAATCTTTTTGGTTTTATAGATATATTTACTCAATCCCTGATTTACCCCTAATACTCAATTTAGGCTGATTGCCAATTCCAAAACCTAATAAGGAGCTTGATTTTGTAGGTTTTGTAGTTTAGAATAATCTGCAGCACTAACAATTCTGACGGATAAGCAGAAACCAAATTTAGGTTGATTAACAATTCCAAAACCTCTTGGTTTTATAGATATTTTCACTCAAACTCTGACTTTCACTATTAATCAATTTAGGCTATTTGACAATTCCAAAATCTAGTAATTTGCTTTTGGTCCTATATCTACTCGAACATTGATTTTTCTCTAATAATTAATTTAGACAGATTGCTAATTCCAAATCCTAGTGAGGAGCTTGGTTTTGTAGGTGCCAAAGGTTTGGAAGAATCTGCAGCACTAAAAATTCTGACGGATAAGCAGAAACAAATTTATTTTGATTACCAATTCAAAAATCTTTTGGTTTTATAAATATTTTCACTCAAAGGCTGATTGACAATTTCTAAACCTAATAAGGTATTTTTGGTCTTGTAGGTACTTCACTGTTTTACTTCACTTCACTGTTTCAGCTTCCATAAACATCAGCATTGTTATAGCTGATGTTTTGTTAAACTTACACGCCATTGTAGTTTTAATTTATACGTACATGTAGTTTGGGTGGGTGGCCTCTATTCAACCCTCGAATCAGTAAAACACGAGCGAGAGTTTATTAAAAGGAAAACTAATTACAGTAAATAGTTGTGGAATAAATTATTACATAACATATACTCTAATTTAAATTTATTTCAGCATAATAGGCGCGATTATATTTGTGATTGGAGGGTGGGTTAGAGGCCATCCACCCGCCCTACATATACATTTATACTTCCACTTCAATCCCACATCGATTTTAATAAATTTAAACACAGGGATTCTATTAATATTGTCGAAAGAAATAAAAGTAGTATTTTAGATGAAGTACAGTACAATAAAAAAAACATATGTAGAGTGTGTGGGTTTTAGTTTTATTTAAAATTTATAGCTATATAGTTTTTGAGCTTAATATCACTTCGCGTGAAAAGTTAATGTCAAGGTCACTTTCTTTTGGGCGAAATTTAATTTTTTTTAAGATCAAGGTCATTACGATAATGTCGAGGTCATTTTTAAATACAAACTCATTTTCGATAAACAATTTTTGATATATTTTAAACGTTGTAAAATATTTGTTGGTGAAAATTTTCTTCTTTAGTCAATAATTTCTGATGAATAATAAATTTAATGTGAAGGACATGTTCCAAAATCAATTTTGATGCTTTTTAAACATTGTAACACATGTGCCAGTTAAAAATACCTTTATTACTTAATATCTTTTAAACCAAAAATCACATGCATGTCAAGGGATTAACCCTCGAGGTCACTTTCTTTTGGGCGAAAGTTAGCATTTTTAAGAAGAAGGTCATTACGATAATGTCCAGGTCACTTTCTTTCGGCGAAATTTGTCATTTTTAAAATCAAGGTAATTTTTAATAATCAATTTTGATACATTTTAAACATTATAAAATATTTGTTGGTGAAAAAATTCTTCTTTGGTCATTAATTTTTGATAAATAATACCTTTAAAATGAAGATCACCTACCAAAAACAATTTTTATCCTTTTTATGGATTATAAAATACCAGTTTAAATTGCCTACCTTTCCTAATAGTTTCCGATCAAAACAGTTCACGTCAAAACTTAATGTCGAGGTCACTTTCTTTTGGGCGAAATTTGTCATTTTTGAAATTAAGGTCATTTTCAATTTTTCGTCTTTTCTACCACTACAAAACATGTCGGTGTGGAATTTCTTCCGTTGTCAATAGTTTCAAATCAAGTGCTGTGGACCGAGGTCATTTTTTTGCAGATTATTACAGTTTTAAAATCAAGATCAACTTGCATAACTAACTATAATACTTGTAAGGATCATTATATATATACCAAATATAAAACCAAATTAAATATATCCCCACGTAGGGAGAAGAATTTGGGAAGTTTTAAATTCAAGTTACAAACTGGTCAGTCATACGATTCTGAACATAGGAACGATTGCGACGTGGTAACTTATCACCTGGTATAGATTAGGGCAAATCTCCAGTTATAAGCTACAATAGATTAGTTTTTAATTTCAAAGATTAATTAGACAAAATTGTTTGCATCTTTGTATTATTACTGATGTGATGAACTATTTAAAGATTGATAATGCTATTTTCCAAGGGGCATAGAATTTATTATGAAGGTTTTCGTGCAGACTAAGAAACTTTGATTTCAAAGAAATATTTTGGGTTTGGAAGTTATATATTCAGCTTCAGAGAAATAAATTAAGTTTGTCAAATATCATGATTATCAACTAATAAAGAAGACTTTCATTGGATATTTATATTCTGCAATTTTGATATGGCGTGGTAGGAAAGGTGGTGGAAAAACCACATTTACCCAAACTTTCCACCTGATTAAGGTACGTGTGAATCATCAGTTGCATATTTCTTATAAGCCACAGAATATCAATCCTAAATCTCAGGGATTGGTTAGGTAACTATTAGCATAACATAATTTGTGTGATACTTATGTGCACCTACAGTTCATTGCTGATAGGTTGAAGCCTTTAAATATTGATGATTTTATTGATCAAGAGGTACAAAATTATTCTGAAGAAGAATTTTAGTGTGACCTTATATTTGTGTTAACTAGCAGATATTCACCTAATTTATAAATCTTTAGGATACCAGGAATCAAAAAGCAAGCAAAATATAAATCTAATGCAAAGAAATAATAAACAAAAGCCTAAATATCAAGCAAAAAACAAAGAAAAGATAGACGCAATACAGACAAAATAAGGATGGTCAAAAAGCAGCGAATCGAAAGCAAAATCTATACAAAACTCGGATGAAATACACACTTTTTTAAAACTTCAGCCTGATATGTATTAAACGTTACTCAAAAATAAATTGCTGAGTCATAAGTAAAAACCGCAATCCGGTGTTTTTGAATTCGGACAATTGGCACTGTTTTCACTTCGCGTTTCTAGAAACGACAACAAAACGCAAGAGAAGGCTTTTCGCATTCGCAGAAAGCAAAGCGTAAATCATTTGTGCCTACGGTGCGGGAAAACCGTTAACCCAATTTCAATTTCTAGTGGATGCTCCAGTTAACTGCAAACACCACTCGCGGATGTTCCCAAGGAGTACGCTGAAAAGTTTAATTGGGGAAATTCAAGGAATAACCGCTGAAACGCGGTTTGCGAAAGAAAACAAACTCGAAACTTTTATTTTAAAGTCCTTAAGTACCTTTCGGTTTTATAATTATATTTGTTAATTCTTTAATGTTTGTGTGTACATTAAAGCTGTTAGCTGTCTTGAAATGTTGATAGACTTAGTTGTTACCTAAATATTAAAATGAGTTATAAACTAATTATTAGTGCTTCTGTTGCTTACAAAATTAAGGAAATATATGATATACATGCATTTCAAAAAAAATATTCAATTAGTTTGAGTAGGTGACTAGGTGATGGAAATTAGAGGCGAAGTTTGCTGATTCTCAATGGTCTTTTACCCAAACTCACATCCTTCCAAAAATAGTAAAGACAGGTTAAGGAAAAGGTGAAGTCTCGTTCTGACCTTGAACATTTTTGGAGTTTTCTTGGAAATTATTTGGTCATGCATGTCATGTTTTAAGAAAAAAGTTCTTCTACATAATAGAATATCCAAAATAAATCTAATAAAGCTGGTATGACATTAAAGTTAAAAAAAATGTTAACGGTGGTGGTTTCGAATTCGTTATACTTCTCTCAATAAGAAGTTTGGATTTGTTAGAGTTAATAATTTTATTTTAAATCTCAGTTTTTACATTTTAATTAACTTTTTTTAAATGTACAGGATGAAGTTAAATATTTATTGAGACTTCAAAATTACAAGAGGGCAATTGAAGCAACTTTCTTCCTATAAGTGCCATCATAGACATACAGTTTGTTAAATTTAATATTTGTAATTACTTAAAAACTGAATACGCTTCAAATTAATTACATTTCGACGGAACCATTAACTAAATTAATACACCCCCAAAGCACACACAGACTTCCGGAAATCTCCGGTGGAAACTGTGAACGAGCACGCCGGTCTCTTCTCCGTAGCCGGAACGAGCCGCCAAGTCAATATTTGAAGGCTTGAAATGTTTACTCCGGATTTCCTTGAACCAATTTCTCCATCGTCCGAGTTATGCAAACCAAAGCAAACCGCACTCCTCGTCTCCGTCTATTTCGATCGGAGACGGCGCTAAATGCGGCGCGGTTTCGGAACGAAAATAGCCACCTGGTGGCCAGGAATAGCCCCGGTCCACCTCGTGATTAGCCACTTGGTTTGAAGATGTAAACAGTGCTTAATTGATGTAGCGTTAATTTTTTCATGTAATTGATGGTGTAAACCGCGAAGGACGTTCGAAAATTGGTCCGGCTGTAATCCAGTGGAAAGTTTTTAGTAGGATTGTTATAATTAGTTTCTTGTTCTAATGGTATTACATATTTAATTAGGTTTGCGAGAGGTCAATAACCTTTGGATCAGTTTGTAAGATGTTCGTTAGGTATTTATTATAATTGAGGAGTTGGGTATTACAATTTGATCAATAGATAAAGGTTTCAAGGTGTATAACTATATATTTAATCAAAAATCTTAATTTGTCTTCTCTAATTAAAATTTTAATTTTAACTAGTCTCTCAGAAATTTTCAGCAATTTCTCTTTCAAATTGCAAAAATTTTCTTCCAGAGTTTTTTCTGCAAATTCTCTTCCTGGTTTTTGTAAACTGTCAATTATTTATTGTAATTAAAGTTAATATGTGTATGTAGGGTGGGTGGGTGGCCTCTATCCCACCCTCCAATCAATAAAACATCATCAAAATTATTAGAATAAAAACTTGTATGAATAACTCTAAAAATTGCAATTATTTTGTGTCTATTTATATTTTATAATTTTTAATTAAAACCCTCGCTTATGTTTTACTAATTGGCGGGTGGGATAGAGGCCACCCACCCACCCTACATATACATGATAACTTTAATTGCTAATCGTTGATGATTTTGATGCTAAAAACAATCAAATCCTTTATGTGCTAAAAAATATATCAAAATCAAAATTTAAGTTTAAATATATATGACTTTTTTTAGCTAATCTTATCTAACTTAGATTTAGAATCTGCCCACCCATTATGCATCAACGTTTTACTAATTTCCTCACCAAAAAATTTTACCTTTGGAATTTCTTCTTTATTCAAAAAGTTTTGTATTTAATTTTATTCCAAACCGCAACACTATCAATAATTTAAATTTATATGTATATGTAGGGTGGGTGGGTGACCTCTATCCCACCCTCCTATCAGTAAAACATCATCAAGAATTATTTGAAATATTTGTATGAATAAATAAAAATTGCAATTATTTTGTGATTATTTATATTTTACAACTTTTAATTAAAACTCTCGCTTATGTTTTACTGATTGGAGGGTGGGATAGAGGCCACCCACCCACCCTACATATACATGATAACTTTAATTGCTAATCGTTGATGATTTTGCTGCTGAAAACAATCAAACACTTTATGTACGAAAAAATAAAACAAAATCAAAATTTAAGTTTAAATATAAATGAATTTCTATTGCTAATCTTATCTTATTCAGATTTAAACTCTGCCCACCCATCATGCTTCAAATTTTTACTAATTGACATACTCAAAAATTTTACCTTTGGAATTTCTTTTTTATTCAAGAAGTTTTGTAATTAATTTTATTGGAAACCGCTAGACGATAAGAAATGTAAATTTATATGTATATGTAGGGTGGGTGGGTGGCCTCTATCCCACCCTCCAGTCAGTAAAACATCATCAAGAATTATTTGAAATATTTGTATGAATAAATCTCTAGAAATTGCAATTATTTTGGGTTTATTTATATTTTACAACATTTAATTAAAACCCTTGCTTATGTTTCACTGATTGGAAGGTGGGATAGAGGCCACCCACCCACCCTACATATACATGATAACTTTAATTGCTAATCGTTGATGATTTTGCTGCTAAAAACAATCAAACCCTTTATGTAATGAAAAATAACACAAAATTAAAATTTAAGTTTAAATATAAATGACTTTCTTTAGCTAAATCTTATCTAACTTAGATTTAGAATCTGCCCACCCATTATGCATCAACGTTTTACTAATTTCCTCACCAAAAAATTTTACTTTGGATATTTTTATTAAAAAAGTTTTGTAATTAATTTCATTGGAAACCGCGAGACGGTAAGGTATTTAAGTTTCTATGTATATGTAGGGTGGGTGGGTGGCCTCTATCCCACCCTCCAATCAGTAAAACATCATCAAGAATTATTTGAAATATTTTCATGAATAAATCTCTAGAAATTGCAATTATTTTGGGTTTATTTATATTTTACAACTTTTAATTAAAACCTCGCTAATGTTTTACTGATTGGAGGGTGGGATAGAGGCCACCCACCCACCCTACATATACATGATAACTTTAATTGCTAATCGTTGATGATTTTGCTGCTAAAAACAATCAAACACTTTATGTGCCAAAAATAAAACAAAACCAAAAATTTAAGTTCAAATATAAATAACTTCCTACAGCTAATCTTAGCTAATTTAGATTTAAACTCTGCCCACCCATCATGCTTTAAATTTTTACTAAATGACACTCTCAAAAATTTAGCTTTGGATTTTTTTTTTATTGAAAAAGTTTTGTAATTAATTTTATTGGAAACCGCGAGACGATAAGGAATTTAAGTTTATATGTATATGTACGGTGGGTGGGTGGCCTCTATCCCACCCTCCAGTCAGTAAAACATCATCAAGAATTATTTGAAATTATTTGTATGAATAAATCTCTAAAAATTGCATTTATTTTGGGTTTACTTATATTTTACAACTTTTAATTAAAACCCTCGCTTATGTTTTACCGATTGGAGGGTGGGATAGAGGCCACCCACCCACCCTACATATACAGAATAACTTTAATTGCTAATCGTTGATGATTTTGCTGCTAAAAACAATAAAATCCTTTATGTGCCAAAAAATAAAACAAAATCAAAATTTAAGTTCAAATATAAATGACTTTCTATAGCTAATTTCAACTAATTTAGATTTAAATTCTGCCCACCCATCATGCTTCAAATTTTTACTAATTGACACTCTCAAAAATTTAGCTTTGGAATTTTTTTTTATTGAAAAAGTTTTGTAATTAATTTTATTGGAAAACGCAAAACGATAAGGAATTTAAGTTTATATGTATATGTAGGGGTGGGTGTGGCCTCTATCCCACCCTCCAATCAGTAAAACATCATCAAGAATTATTTGAAAAACTTGTATGAATAAATCTCTAAAATTTGCAATTATTTTGTGTTTATTTATATTTTATAATTTTTAATTAAAACCCTCGCTAATGTTTTACTGATTGGAGGGTGGGATAGAGGCCACCCACCCACTTTACATATACATGATAACTTTAATTGCTAATCGTTGATGATTTGCTGCTAAAAACAATCAAACACTTTTATGTGCTAAAAAATAAAATAAAATCAAAATTTAAGTTTAAATATAAATGACTTTCTTTAGCTAATCTTATCTAACTTAGATTTAGAATCTGCCCACCCATTATGCATCAACGTTTTACTAATTTCCTCACCAAAAAATTTTACTTTGGATTTTTTTTATTAAAAAAGTTTTGTAATTAATTTCATTGGAAACCGCGAGACGGTAAGGTATTTAAGTTTCTATGTATATGTAGGGTGGGTGGGTGGCCTCTATCCCACCTTCGAATCAGTAAAACATCATCAAGAATTATTTGAAATATTTGTATGAATAAATCTCTAAAAATTGCAATTATTTTGTGTTTATTTGTATTTTACAACTTTTAATTAAAACCCTCGCTAATGTTTTACTGATTGGAGGGTGGGATAGAGGCCACCCACCCACCCTACATATACATGATAACTTTAATTGCTAAATCGTG